>OZ012680.1:110043306-110118650 GCA_963942445.1 Argyra leucocephala | reverse complement strand
GCATGTAATTCAGGTATTGTTGGTTCGTATTATGATCATCATAAAATTTTCATTTTAATAAAAACAAAAAAAAATTAAAACAATAAAATAAAAAAAAACAAATGAGATATTTTTCTGGAACTAAGAGGAATATTATATATTATACATATATTGAAATATATTATATTTAATTGATAGCGTCATCACTTAAGCTTTAAAAAACAAAATGTTTCTTTACTTATATGTATATATGCAAATGCAAAGTCGCAAAATATACCAGGATATAAAAGAAAAATAAAAAAAAAAATATTTTAGCATTAAAAGAGTTACATACGAATGAATTTTTATTCAAATTAAGTTGATTTTTTATGTGCATGTGCCTGTATATATATATATATACTATAATATGTAGATACTTATATAATATACTACTGAAATTACATATAAACTTTATTTAATTAATAAATCAGGGAATCCTTGGTTTTTTTTTTTTTTTACATTTTTGTTATTTTTTTTGTTCTCTTTTTCAACTATCTTTTAAAAAATATTATATATGGATTTAATTGTAAAAATATCCTTTTTAATCTTTATACATAATATAATATACATATATGTAGGTACAGTTTTGTAATTTTATACACTATATTTTTTATTATTATATATTTAATTTAATTTAGTTAAACTATGTACAACGTATGAGTTTTTGTACAAATTCTTTCTTTCATAGAATAAAAAAGAAAAAAAAAAAAAAAAAAATTGTTGCATTTTCAACGACGGCTTTCCCTTTTTTACTCTGTTTCTAATTAAAAAATTTAAAAAAAAAAACACACTTTGAAAAATCCTACTGCCATAGAAAGTTAAAGGAGTATACTAACACCCTATTAAAAGTACTTCATTCAGGTTGAAATTCTATGACACTTTAAATGGGTATGCAGGTACACAATTTGTCTTTAAAACCTAGATATTATATTTTACATATTTTCAATTTACATATTTTGAACACCATTTTATGTAAAAGGATCATATCCTTTTAATAAATACAAAAAGTAGAAACAAAAACTAACATAATTTATAATAATTTTTTTTTGAATATAACATCTGTATTTATATACTTTTGTCTTTCAAAATAAAAAAAAAAAAACAACCCCCAGACAAGTTTATAACAAACACCAACATGATTGAAGTAAAATAAATTGAAAGAAGCTGAATATAATTATTATAAAACACCTACATACATATCGTGTATTAAAGAAAGCATGTCCTTCAAAAATATTAAATGGATGAAAGCAAAACAAAAAAAAAGAAGAGAAATACAGTTGACCCAACCAAAATGTGGTTATTTTTTTTCTAAAAATATATTAAAAATATTCTAAATTGATCCTTAATCTGATCAGTAAATGATACGTGGTGAAGTTTTTATAATACTGATTTATAATAAATTAAAGTTTTGCGGGTTAAAGCATTAAAAGCAATAGCGTTACAAGATACTGATAGAAAATTGAACAGCTACTTGATACAAATTACGGTAGTCTCAATGAACACAATTTTTTTGACATACAAAACAATTTTAAAGAATTTCACAATTTTCTATTGTGAAATTAAATTAAAAAATATTAACGAACAGAATTGCAGTACAGGAATATGCAAGATAAAAAAAAAATTGCGAAGAATTTCACAATTTTCAATTGTGAAATTAAATAAGAAAATATTAACGAACATTAACGAACACAATTGCGGTACAGGACAGGAATACAGGAGGTACAAGATACAACAAGAAATCAAGGAATTTCACAATTTTCAATTGTGAAATTAAATTATAAAATATTAACGAATATTAACGAATACAATTGCAGTAGATACACGAACACGAGTACAAAAAAATTTCAAAGAATTTAACAATTTTGAATTGTGAAATTAAATTAGAAAATATCAATAGATATTATTTGAAATAATATATAGGTATATTAATTTATTATCTAAACCCATTATTTTATTTTGATTATATTAATAATATTTAACAAAATACATTTAAAATTTTTAAATTATAATTGGAAAGTTCGAGTACAAAAAAAAAACGAATAAAAATATATACAATATCTGTTATAATATAAGTGATTTAGACAGCTATTTGGAAAAATATTTCAATATAGCTGCGCCTTGTAGCTGTATCTTCAGTGTGTTCATTTGTGTTTAAATATACTGGGACGTTTTTTTTGTAGCTGTCTGATTTTGTAATTATAATGCTTAAAGCAGATTTATTTACATCGGCGGACCTGTCAATATATATATATATATATATATATATATTGGCCAGCCTACTGATCAATATACTGGTCAATATACTGGTCAATATACTGATGAGTATCAATATACTGGCCAGCCTTAGGCTCTTTTTCCATTCAGAATGTGGGCTTTTCAAATTTAAATTTAGAAGGTGGATTTTAATTGCTAAATATTGTAATTGAATGAAAATATTGTGTTAGCTCTAACAATGTAGATAATATGAACAATAATAACTGAATGTAAAGAACAGTAAAAGTGGGTAAAATGGATAAACTTTTATCATACAAATTTAAATTATAGGTACTGTTTTATTTTGCTCTTCATCTTTATCACCATTCTGTAGGAAATACCATACACATAGCAAATTTCGAAGTTTCATAAAGTGTAGAACTGATTAGGACTAATTCTATTCGTTGTTGCCATCAATTATGTGTCTTCCGTGATTTGTAATAGCAATATACTCTAAATTACGAACATTTGATTTAATTAAAGATACAGCAGTTTATTTCGATAAGCAAAAAGACAAGATATGTTGGTCTAAAGAGCTTAGCGATCCTTACACCCTTTACGTTAGTAAATCATTGCATAAATTAAGATTGCCTAAATTGAATATTAGAAAAAAATAATAATAACTATGTTATTAATTTTTTAATAAATTAAACAAAAAAGTATTTAAAATTTTGTTAAATTAACAATTAATAAGCTTTTAAGCAATTAATTTGTTGTAAATAACATGTAAACGTTCTTTTGTCCAGGGATTGTTTTTTTTTTTGTTTCAAATAAATTGTTAAAATGTATTTTTATACTATTTTTATTACCTTAATGTATATTTGTACAATATATTTAATTTCATATTTTTTATTCAGTATTTTAAAAGCTTATATTTTACTAGAATATTTACACCTTTGATTTGTACTTATTTAGACTAACCTGACTTAATTATTTAGAATATAAAAATTTATATTATAAAAAAAATGGCAAGTACAAACTTTTAGAATTAATTACTTTTATGCTAAGATATAAAACGTAATCTAAACCTAATCTACATGATATTATAAGCTTAACATAACCTAATTATGTGTTAAATCTACACTACATTTCGTTTAAACTGTGTTATTTGGATATATTACTATTATTATTTCCAACATTTTGTGTCGTAAGTTTTGTTTTAATACAATGGAAATCTAGGAACTGTTTGCGACCAGTTGTCTTAATTAACTGTTAAGAATCTTTTTATACTAAATAGATTCATTAATATAGGCTTGAAATCGTTTTGTCGATTTAATAAAGATTTTTCTAAAATTGCACTGCATTTGAGACGGTGTTTTGTTTTTATTCTCTGTCGTTACTATTTTAGATAAATAAAGAAAAATAATTTGATTTTGAAATAATTAAAATGAAGCTCAGGTGATTTACTTATGATTTACCATCTTGAATATTCATTTTAGTTTTGTTTTCATATACAGAGAATAGAAGTTCTTAAAATGAAATTTTTAAAAATGTCTATATATATATTATTATAGTTCCATATGAAAACAGGCTAATCGTTTTCAGTCTCTCTTAAGTCTCTGTGGAAAAAGCGGATTTGAAATAAAATCAATATTTACACAAATAGTCGTCTATGCCATTTAAATCTTTTTACAATAATGCTACACAGAAGAAATTATGGTAAATAAATATAAACCTATTAATAGAATGTTAATTTTAATAATTAAAGTAATAAATACAAGAATTATATAAATTTTTTAATATCTAAAGAACATAAAAAATTTAATTTCATATAATTTGGCTATTTTGAAATCCTATATTAAAAAAAAAATAAATTTAATTAAAAATTTGTAAAAACTGGTTGAAAATTTGTCAAAATTTAATAAAATAACAAAATATTCAAAACAATTTATATAATCGTAATTTTGAATAAAAATAATATAACAGTAAAAAAGTGATTGAACAGTGTTGTAGTCTTCTTAACTGAAGACATTTACCGAAATTATTGTTTTTTAATTATTGTTCTTGGATGTTAATGGGTGGGCAATGCCCAACTTAACCAGTATGACGGCGAACAGTTTTTTTGAGTAAATGTCATAAAGGGGTGGTTATTTTCTTAAATTTTTTTTTTAAGAAGATGACCTGGCAACATAGTCAGTTTTTTAAACGTTTGTTAAGTGAAGTGAAAATTTGTATTTTTATTAAATACAATTTTTTATTATTTATTTATTTATTTATTTAATCCAAAATATACAATGTTTCTCTTACTATACTAATTATTTATTATTTTTACAGAGGTTAGACTAAAGAAATATTATCTTTACAGCTGAAATATTTACAAATTATCATTTTAATAGCAATTTAGAAATACATTATTTACAAGGAAAAGTGGAAAAACCTTTTGTGAAATAAGCTTGTAATAACTACACTTTTAAAACTACACTAATACTATTTTAAAATTTGCTGTGCTAGGCACAATTTATATTTATGATCGGTAAATATTTTGGACAATCATGTTCTCAGAAAACTGCAATTTTAAGTTAAATTGCTCCTTTAATGTTGATATTTTACTCTTTATAGTTTTCAAGGTGGCCCTTCTGTGAAGTTTCGAAGTTCAGTAATAAAAAAGAAGGTCATCAATTTTAATATTTTGTTTTGTTTAATTTGAAGTTTTGATATGTGGGTCTTTGCGCAATCACCCTAGACTGGAGATCCGTAAAGCAGAATAGGTTGAAAAATAGTTTTCATTAAAATTAGTTTATTTTCTATGGATAAAATTGAGTTCCTGTTTATGAATTGATATAGTACCCTAATGGCTTTGTTGATTTTATCAATCGTATTATTGATTTGTGGCTGAAAAGTTATTTTTGAATCTAATGTGATGCCTAAGTATCTTACTGAGTCTACCCAAGCTATAGTGTTTGTGGTTTAACAACAATAAATTTTGTAGTAAGAAACAGTTTCTACGTCTGCGTGTAAAATATATTGCACTTGTTTTTTCAGCATTTATGGCAATTTTCCAACTAGTGAAATATTCATATAATTTATTGAGTGATATTTGAAGCTTGTACTCAATTTCCGTACCGAGGAAACCTGCGGTGGCGATAGCAGCATCATCTGTAAATATTGATAACGAACATAGCATCGAAGATTGGTACATCGGATGTAAGTATGTTGTATAGAATGGGCCCTAACACTAATCCGAATATGAACTCTGAAACTTCTATTTGATAAGAAACTTTTAATCATTTTTATTAGTATGTTGGAAAACCTAAATGAAGTAGTTTATGAATAAGACCCTCATGCCAAACGCAATCAAAATCAGCGTTTACATCCAGTTTTACCATACCAATACTAAATTCAATTTAATAAAACAGAAAAAAATGAATTTGTGATATATATTTTTTTTTTTATATTTATAAACTTCGACAACCATTTTTTAAAGTAAATAATTTCGATGTTATCATAATATTTCCGAGTGAAATAAGTAAATTTTTCAAATGGAAATTTAGGAAAATATTTGCAGCGATCTATGTTTTCTCTTACATAAAAATTAAATAAGGTTTCTCCCTTTTTAGGATGAATAAAATATTTTCACACCTACTAGGTTTAGCACCTAAAATTTGATAGCCTCTACAATTAATGCTATTAATGTAATATTATTTTTCCAAACTTCTTGGCTTTGCAGATGACTTAAAACTTATCGACTCATATATATATTCTTCGCCGAATAACCTAAACCTGCAAAATGATATTAACAATTTCGCTTCTTGGTGTTCAAAGAATGCACTGGAATTGAAATTGAATACCTACAAATGCCAAATCATTATCTTTTCTAGGAAAAATTTTGCTCAAACAGTTTGGTTCAACTACTAAATAAATGGCTATTTACTTATGGCAAGAATAAATTCTACTACATGTCTCGAGTTGATACACGACTCTCAACTCAGCTTTAGTATGATAAAATAGTGAGAAAAGCCAATTATTCTGTAGGTTTCCTTATACGATGATCTAAAGAATTTACTGACACCTACCTTCCGAAACATTTTTGTGTTATATGTGAAAAAACTGGAAACCGTCAAGTTGTCTCACATTTCTTTCCAGCTTACTGATTATGGCATATTCCACCCAATTCAAAATTGTTTCATGAAGTAAATTCTAGTTCTATCTCTTTTGATCGTCAATTAAGTGTTTTAACTATTAAAAATTGATTCCGTAGCTATAGTTGAGATTAACTAATACCTTCTGTTTTTTTAGTACATGTTATTTACTAGTTTTGGCTAGTATTTTCAAGCATT
Organism: Argyra leucocephala; assembly: GCA_963942445.1. Lineage (NCBI taxonomy): Eukaryota > Metazoa > Arthropoda > Insecta > Diptera > Dolichopodidae > Argyra > Argyra leucocephala. The sequence continues at coordinate 110,112,102 of OZ012680.1, read as the reverse complement.
TTGATTCAAGTATAATTACTAACAAATATATTTACTCATTATTTTTACTTCTCTACTAACAACATATATCTGATTTAATTTATTTTGCTAACATTTTTCTAGCTAATGGTAGCGGTGTTGGATCAACTCTACTGGATCATAATATATTGCACAATCAATGGTAGCAAGCTTTCATATAGTAATAAACGTCTACTGCTTGGTCTAAGCATTAATCTGACAGTGTAAAAAATCCGCCTTTAGTAAACAATACAATTTCGTCTTAATAATATATATTTCACATGAATTTTTAATGTATTACAAATATATGCAGATATATTTGAAAGTGTCATTGTGCTTAGCTGAACGAAATTATCTTCAAGTTTATTTCCAATTTTTTATTAGTTTGTTTTTTTTTTATTTTAAAACAGACTCAATGTACTGCACATGAATTGGAAAGCTTGGTTACATTAACATTTTTCAAACAAAAATATTAGTATGTGAAACATTTTACTGTGTGTTTGATAGAAATCTTAATGAAATCTTTAAATTTTACGTAAATACTAGTCATTGTACAGTTATCAATAATAATAATAATAATTAGATATCTGATAAGATTGAAATTAACAATCAATTCTATGATACCTCTACAAAAAATTTCACTTTATTTTTAAATACAAAAAAATAGATGTAGCTATGTAAGTTCTGGGCTGCCTAGATGTTATCATCATCACCAATTATGTTTTATTATACTCTATACAACATACTGTATATTGCATATACTAAACATATTTAATATTAAAAAAAAAAAAAAGAAAATCAAAGTAGAATAATAATTTTCTCAATCTTTTGTACTAGTATTTATGCGTCATGTGTGCTAAAAAAAAATAAAAACAAAAAAAAACAAAAAAATATGTTGCTCTTTATTATTATAGATTTTGTATATACAGTCTTCGTCAATGTAGTACAATTCTATGATATTAAAGGTTAAATTTTCCATAAAATTCAGTTCAATATTACAAGGTGTGCCAGGTAAGTTTTTTTTTCTGTTTTGTTTTTAGGTTAATTTTGATGAATTGATAAGCACGATTCTATTCCACTTGACTTATAACCGAAATTGTTTTTATGTTAAATTTATTTATTAATTTAAATATATTTAAAATATATTTTTAATTTATTATAAATGATGACTAGTTAGTAGTGGATATGTTTTTTATCCTAAAATAAATTAAATTTTACTAAAAGAGAAACAAGAAGTATTTATTGAAGCATAGTGAAATTTACTGAGGAACAAAGACTAAGATAAGTAGCATATGAACGATTAATGAATACTAAAATGAATATTAGATACAGTATTGTACAATACTAGAGTCAATATGTATGCCAACATCAAGAAGGTGGTGTGAAGTCGGAGACAACTCTAGCTATATTGTACTTGACGAATTGAAGATAGTTGCATAGAATAAAGAAAATTTGTAAACGAAGTTTGTAAAGCTTATCTCGACTTAAATACTAACAGAAGATGACTGATGAATTATTGTCATGTCATTCGGTTACTAATAAGAAGTTAATGTATTTAAATCTGGCTCATTTTTACAAGTATAACATGTTTTTTTTATAATAACATACAAGTATACATTTTTTTAATATTTGTTTTATTTTTAAACTAATTGACTATACAATTTGGTTGTCATCAAAAAATTAAATTTTGCTATTATAAATGACGAAGTTAGTCTACAACCACCAAAAAATTTTAATTGTTCTACTATTTTGACCAACTAATAAATATTAAATAATTGAAATAATAGAAGCGGAGAAAATTACTTGAATATTCTTTCAAAAAATTAGTTTTTCCACTACTGAAGAAATTAAATTTCTAGAACAAATTAAATGTTCTGTCTATCTAAATGATATGTTGACTTTGCTTTAACTAATAAAAATGGTTGCAAACAAACTTACTTCTAGTTTTGCTTGATAAGAAAAATATGTTCTTGATTTCTTTTCATTACCTTATTTAATCAATATCATACGAAACTACATACTCATATACCTACCCCAAAATGTATGTACATCTATTATGTGATGATATTTTCTCGTCTTCAAAAAGGACATAATAAAACTAAAATAATAAAAGAATAACAAAAAAAAAAAAACAAAAAAATCACTAATGTATGTACCTACATGTGGTGCGGTGCATTGAACAGTCATAAATATCATCGTAAAAGGATATATCAGAGTCAGACATGACATATTGTTTATAACGGTATTACCGAAGTTGGTTTTTGTTTGTTGTGTTTTGTTTTTATATATTTGAATTAACTGAAATGTAGTTATATAATGTAAGTATACCATTCTCGTATGCTCTTTAATTTTTTTTTTCATTTTTTTTTTTTTAAAACATTATGTATATATAAAGTCTATCATTTGATATTCATGTATCGATCCATTTTTGAAAATAAAATGAAAAAATGAAAATTAAGAAAGAAAATAAGAATCCTTTTTTTTTTTTTTTTGTTTTTTTGTTTTTTTGAAATATAATTGAAAAATAAAAATATAAAACTTAAATAAATAAATAAGATACTTACACATTGAAGCAAAGCCAGAGTCTAATGTCTTCATATTAAATTCAAAATAAATAAAAATATTAATCCTGAAACTTTTCATTATGTTTTTGCGTGGATGAGTATAGTGTGTGAATAAAGTGGACGAATAAAAGATAGAGTTTAAAAAATTGATATGAAAAAATTAAAGTAAAATAAAGTTAATTATAAAATGTGGATATAATATATAAATACTAACATTTTGTGTAAACAAACTATTTAGAGATGTAATACGTAACTCGTCGTTGTATTATAACATATTCAAAAACAAAGTGTCAAAGTAAAGTTATCTGTATGAGGCAGGTTGTATATAAGACTGGTAGTGTTAACAGTATACGATTACGCTAATTGGAGAAATTACTAATACAATAACAGTTTCGAGCAATTGCAGCAATGTAATAGAAAATAAAAATTAATAAATGAAATTTCAATATTATGATGATATGTTCATCTATTAATTTATATATTTATTTATTTAGTTTAGTTTAAACTTCATTACAATTATTACTTTTTTTTTTTTTACAATACAACATAACACATTCAATTTACAAATTAAATTTATATCTAACTTAGAACTAGTTAAAATACATTGAAATAAATTGCACACATATTTTAATTACTACAGATTACTTATATAATTTAAGTTTTTAAGTCTGTATCGAAAGTGTGAAGTCAATATAGTTTACGTGTTTATTACCAATTAGTAACATTCTATGAATTGGCTCATAATTGCCATAATTGGTGCAATGGAAACTTAATGTTTGTATTTCGTAGGCAATTATTTGTATTAATGTTGATGTTATTCAAAATCTGTGGAGAAGCAATGTTTCCAGTGTTTTAATAATTTCAGTAAGCAAAATAACATCCGCCATTTTTCGTTCAAAGTTTTCAAATGCATTAAGTTCAACCTATGTTCATATGGAGGTAAAATTAATGAATTTGACCATTGTAAGCTACACAAAGCAAATTTAAAAAAAATTCTTTGCACTGCTTCAATCCTATTGATATGAACATTATAGAAAGGTGACCAAACTTGAAAATATAGGGATCGTTAAATTCCTTTGACCAACGTTTAACAAAACCTAGCATAGAATTAGCTTTATTGATAATATTACAAAAATGTGATTTAAAGTTAAGCTTGTCGTCAAAGTAAACCCCAAAGTCTTTAATTGAGCTCGTTTTGGAAAAGCTAATACCATTTAAAGAATAATTAAAATAAACCGGATTAAGTTACATTTAAAAGAAAATTATTACCTGTACACCATTTAAAAAAGTTATCTAAATTGCCTTGTAGGAGTACAGTAAACTAAAGAAGTACTAAAGAAGTAATTTTTTAGTAATTTCCTAAAACATCCTAACATATTTTTTGGTTTTTTTAATTTGCTTTATTTTGTATCTACAATTCAAAATTATTACAAAAAATATTTTTTTATATACATCTGCAACAATAATTAGTGAATGGATACGTTAGTTGGCACAGTAGATAGAGCCTCTGTCTTTCAAGTTAAATATCTTGGGTTTGATTCACGATGAAAGTACAGTTTTTGATTGGATACGTTATAACCCAGTACTCTTTCTGATAATATATAATAATAAATAATAGGCTTTCATTCTGAAAATCAAAATTTATTATCGTGAAAAAATAAAATAAAAAAATTCAAGATTTCTTACAAGAAAACAATAAAAAAAAAAAAAAAAGATTAAAAACAAAATTTAGTAGAAAGTCATAAGAAAAATGGGGAAGAAAAACGAAAAAGGGGAACTAAACAAGAAATAAACTATAAATAATTAAATATAAATAAAATACAGAATAGACAAGTTAAATAAAATTAAATGCAAATTATTAGAATTAAACAAAAATTAAGAATAATCCAAAAATGATGTAAGTACAATAAAATGAATCTAAAATTTTTAAGACAGACTAACAATTTTACCATGATTAATACCCATCATAAGCCATGCATGATTTTTGGCGGTAACATTGTCGCTATTTTAAAACCATTCCGCAACTTATTCCATTTATCCTACTCTACAGTAGTATACCCAACACAATGGAAGATTATGCACTCGTTAACCCAATTCCCCAAAAAGACGACAAAAGCGATCTCTCCAACTACAGGCCTATAACTTTAATATCGATTCTCTCCAAAGTGATGCAGATCTTAATAAACAAAAAGCTGGCCAAATATTTAGACAGCCAAGGCATTGTCCACGATAGGTAATATGGATTTAAATTCCACCGGTTAATGACATACCTTAACGAGAAGCTAAATATCTGCTTGCACAATTCGGGTGAAGCAAATATTGTGTCTCTGGATATTTCTATAGCTTTCGATCGAGTATGGCATAGTGTATTATTAGCAAAATGTCAAGCTGTAGGTCTGGGTCCCTCTTCTCTCAAATGGATTGAAAGTTTCCTTTCGAATTGTACGATTCAAGTCTTAGGTGATGGATTTAAGTTCGATCAATTCCAAATAATCGGTGGTGTTCCCCTCGGATCAGTTCTCTCACCTACTTTATTCCTTATAATTATAAATGATTTGCTCTAATTTACTTTCAAATTACAGATGACAGCATTCTAGTAGCCTCCTACGATTTGCATAAAAAATTTTAAAACCAAGAGAGACATCATGGCCAGTTCCCTCAGCCATGATTTGGTCGCAATAGCTAATTGGGGCTTGAACAACAGAGTCGAGTTTAACACTTCTAAAACTCAGAGCTGTACAATCTCCCGAAAAATTTCCATTTTTGATCCTACTCTTTTATTTCAGGAAGATAAACTTTGGCCGTTTGAAAGTTTAGGTATATTAGGTATCGCCCTTAATCGAAAAATGTTCTGGAATGATCATATATTTGATGTTGCAAAAAACGCAGCCAAATGTTTAGGTGTTCTTAGCCGTTGCAAGGCTTACTTCTCCCCCTGTGACCTCTTGAAAATCTATCAAGCTATCATACGACCCGAAATGGAGTAAAATTCTAACATATGGGCTGGCGCTTCTAGTATTGCGTTAAAACATTTGGATAAAGTTCAAAAATGGGCTATTCATCTAATCAGTGACCCAAATGTAACAGCTCATCTTGCTCCTTTTGGACATCGTCGTATAGTCGGAACTCTTTACCTTTTTTATAGATATCTCGTAGGAATCGGCACATGCTCAGTGGAAATTAAATCTATATTACCTCCACTTAAGCGTTTCCATTCCATTGAATTTCCTAGATGGCAAAAGACAAGTTATGGAAATTCATTTATAACCACAACATCCCGAATGTAGAACCAAATTCCATCTTATGTGTTCCCAAAACATGGCAAATTCTATATTTATGACCTAAATAAATTCAAGACAAACATTAACACATTCGTTCGTAATTGTCCTTCTTCCCTTTTACCATCTCTTCTTTCTTAATTTTCCTTTCCCACCCTAGCCAAACGTAACATTCGGTATAAAAGGACCCGACCCCACCTAGTGTTTTAGCTATCTATAAAAAAAAAACAAACAAAAAAAAATTATGAAGATGCTGTAGACTACAGCTAAAACATTTTTAAAAATGAATTAGAAGACTTATATATTCATAATAATTCGGTTATGTCCGTTATAATTTTTGTATAGGTGTAATAATTGAAAGCCGTCAGTAAAATATTAACTAAACCTAGTGAAACATACCGTAGACTTTCTAATTTTTATTATTAATAAATTATTATCTTTAATCATATTATTATCAATTGTAACACTCAAGTATTTAAACTTTTTTTTCAAATATCAATATTTCGAAAATTCAGTATGTATTTGTGAATAATTACTGAGATACTTATAAAATACATATAATTAAAATTACATGAATAACAACAACAACAACACTACTACAAACCATTCCTATATCAACATTGCATTGCAGGCTCCAAAAAGTCGAATCATATGTTAATAGAGAAGAAATAATACAGGTACGAATACTTATAATAAATAAAAGTTAGTCTTTATTAATTTTCTTCTGAAATCCATTATTTTTTTAAATTTTTCCTCTATTGTGACATATTTTGTCCGGTTTTTCAAACACTGTTACTGTTTTAATTTCGAGCGTTTTGGCGATCGTTTTCATAGTTGACTGTTTTGCTTTGTGCATGTACTCTACCTAACAGTACTGACATGATTTAGCAATTTTATTTTCCTGCTTTTGTTCATTGTGTATCGTATTTCAAATTTCATTAAATTAAAATGTAAAAATTTATATGATTTTGCACCACACTGTATCCAACTATGTAATTTATTTTCTGTGGCAACTTACAGCTACTATGACAACTTATAACCATGAAAATTCAAAAATACAATTTTAGTATTTACTCTTTCGAAAACAATCAATTTTTTTTTTTGGAATTCATTTATTAAATTTTAATACTGACTGTACAATATTAAATGGAAACCAATTTTATTGCAAACATAATATATATAAATTGTAAAAACATTTAGTTTACAAGAACACGTACATACATAATATATATTTAATCATATAAAGGGCTTAATATTATTGAATAAACTAAAGGTACTATTATAAAATATTGAAAGTAATTTTTTTTTTGTTTCTTGAAATGATGAAGAAAATCATATCAGATATGTCAAGAGTTAAATTAAGTATATTTTATGTTTTCATAAATTTGAGAAAACAAACTCAAAATAAAACTAATAAAAATAAAATGAGCAAAAACAAAAAAAAAAAATAAAATGATGAAGCAAAAACTAAGATATAAAATGGAAAATGAAAGAAAATATTTGAAGTTTTTCTTTAAGGACATTTTGTTAAATATAGTAACATAAAAAAAGTAAATGATTTTTTACTAGTATATAATAATAATATGTACATATGCGTATACAAAATCAAAAATATTAATCGATTATTAGGTCCTTGACATTTCGAGATGCTATTTGTGTGTAGTATAGTGACCTTTAAATAAGTAAAAAATTAAATATGTATATCGAATATTGAATTTAAATTTTAGATAGAATTGTTAACAGTATTAATGCATTGTGCTGTATAACATAATTTTTGAAATAATTTCAATGTAACATAATAAAGAGTTTGCTTTACTACAGTCTGTTTTTTAAGGTTGTTAATGACTTTTATGTACAAGAAGGGTTGGAAGATGTGAAAAATGCATAGAAAAGCTTATAATTATGACCTTCGAGCAGTATAATATTAACTTAAACTTTGTATGATTATATTGTTTTAGGGCAATAATAATAATTGTTTTCTTATTTTTATTTATGTTAATGAACAGAAATACCGTCTTGAGATAGTAGGAAATGAAACAACGTAAATATGTTTTTTTGTCAGATTTTTATTCATTTCAGAATGGGATAAGTTTCATTCATGAGTCGATGTTATGACTGATTTATAATTATTTTATTAAAAATTAAACGCTAATTACAATTTATTTAAAATCAAATTTTACTTATCAAAAAAATTGAAAAAAAGTGTAGGTATCAAAATTCAAGGATGTTCAATAACTGTTATAAATTAAGTTTTATACTACATATATTTTTTTATAAAAACAAATAACCGCAACAGTTATTGCACAAGTAAATGGCAGCATTTTACAGTTACATTGCTAATAGTAATAATTCATACGAGCGAGACTGTTGTACACGACCATTGTATTTGAAAAAAAAATCGAAACAATTTTATTTAGCTATAATTTATAAAGAATATTTTAACCCCTATCAGACCTAGCTAATGCGATTGTGTGATATGAGGAAATGTATCTATATTGCATAATAACTTGAAATTTTGATTTAAAATAGAAGTGTGTAGGTCCATAGTTGTGTAAAACAAAATTATTAAATGCACTCGTTACATTTTATATTTTAGCTGTAAATTGTATTCTTGGGTCTGAAAATATTTGTTTTTAATAATTATTTTAAATTTAATTTAACTCACAATTTGAAAATTATTTTGGGACCAAATATCCGAAATATTAAAAGTGATTCGAAAATTTGTTATGAATAATCTGATCTCTTTATGTACTGTATAATTCTTCATTTTGTCTCCTTTCTTTCTTGTTAGAAAAAATCATTGTCAATTTTAAAAAGTCAAATATGTCAAAATATGAAAATAATAAAAAAAAAAAGTTAAACCCTTACTATCAGCTATATTTAATTGTTTTGGTATTTAAGATTAAGGTCCTTTTTAAAATGTGTTCTACATATTAACTTTGTGAAATAAGATGTGGAACATTTCAAGAGTACCGGAATTATTTGAATTGGATTTTTTAACAAGTCATTTTGAAATTTCAAGATCTGACGTTTTAATCGAAAGTATCTGGTGAATCAAACATACGTCTACAATTATTCGACCATCCAATAATGACTCTAGGCTAATAAGTTTAAGAAAGTGGAAAAAAGGTGGAAGTTTCAGTGTATTAGTCGACAGTAAAAATCTAAGTAGGAAACGCAAAAAATTAATCTGAACAAATTCCAACCGATTAATATCAGTGAAGTAGTAAGGGGACCATATACTTCACTGACATATTCAAGTGTGCCTCACATAGATGTAGTACACTTATAACAGACCTACCGCAAAGCAAAACAAACATATTATGTATATAACATTGCAAAATTCTATTACATTCTATTATTAAACATATTAAACATAACACATTTTGTTTAGCAAAAGAAAAAAATTGTTATTGAAAAGAGAGACTAAATTTTTTTATTGTTTAACACTGAACATCAATTCACTATACCTCGTGCCAGTATAATTAGTTGTTTCAATATTATGATTTGTTTTTAAGTAAATTATTTATTTTAGGTATGTGAATGTCACTAACCCTAATAAATAACAATAATTTATGTGACGTAGTTTTAAGAATTTTTGAATATTATGAATTAATATTTTAAGAATATTAGGAATGCATTTTTGTAACCATTTTTACTATTAGTTTTATTCATTCGTCACTATTAAAATTCTTAATTAAAAAACTCGACCTTTATTAATTTGACTATTTCGATATTAAGTGCTAGTACAGCCATTAAAAAAACAGATGGCGTCACAAAGTTTAATTTTATTTTCCAAAAGTGCTAGTGCAGCCATTAAATTAATTTTACATTTTTTTTATATAGAGTTTAAATGGAGTTCATAAGACTTAATGATAAATTATTTGTATAAATAAAGTGAAAATTTAATAAATAAACACAGTTAAATTGGGTCATTGAAGATGACCAAATCATAAACAATAAGTCTTTTATTTATTGTAAACATATTATAATTGACCAGGCCTTGTGGCCAAGTCTTATGATATTAAACAATGAATGAGATCATGCCTTGTAGCCAAGTCCCATTTACAATATGTACTGCACTATTCCAGGCCTTGTGACCAAGTCTAGTGCAACAAAAGTTTCTTTAAGATAGGGCTGAAGACCTATTAATTTGGAAACTCGTGCCTTACATTGACATTAAGATATACCACACCCGGACAGTAGGTGACTATAAAAGAACATATTGTGTGTCTGGATAATTACAAAGATTATTACAATAACTAGATATAGGAACATCCAAGCTTGCACTAGCATGTACAATATGCACTATAATGGTTTTTGAGTTGAATTAGCTTTTATTTACTATCTTATCATAATGCAGCTGTAATTAAGTTGTGGGTCAAGTGTGATCCCGAGATTTAATTTGCTGTCATAATTGAATAGCAATTTAATTTGTAGTTATAACAAACTAACTGAACTTTGATCTCCTAGAAAACGAAATTATTTGGTTATTGATATTTGGAAATGTTTAATTTACAACTGTTACAAAAATACTAAGAAGTAAAGTGCTAGGAAGTGCTAGGTGGATTATAAAGTCTTAAATCATTATGCAAAACTGTAAAATTTATAAAAATATATTTTAAATTAGGAGCATTAATTGGTAAAACTATGAATATGTAAAGTGGGCCTAAATTGTTACCTTGAGTAACACGAGATGATGCTGAGTATTTAGCTGAAACAGCAGTTCTGTAGAGTACTAAGTACTTTCAGTTATATACAATCATATTTGTTCAACAATGAACAGCAAAAATATTCTTTAATTTAATGCCACATGCAAAATCCCGACTAGGTACATTAATTAAGGTTTGAATACAAAGTCAAAGTGTTTAAGATAGGGAAGTCAATAATGTTGTACAACTTTAGTTTTTTTTTTCTAAGTTAAGCGAAATATTAGATTGCAAACGATACTTTTATACACGAATACACAGATTGGACTAATTTAGGATTGGCGATAGAAAAATGTTCCTTTTATCAGTAGAATAAATTTTTTAAAAATACTCTTGAGCTTTTGTAGATTGTGCGTAGGTATATTTTTACATTGGGGGGGACGCATTTGTTGGAATACGGTTCCACATTTGGGAAAATTTGACTACAAACGAATTTCAATAGCTAGTTTCAGGTTAGCCAATTATTTGCACTGCGTAGGGGTGGGAACTTGATAGCCCTCTTGTTTTCATTGAAAATGTTTAAGCGATGGAATTAGGGTTTCTATTTAAGCCTACGTTAAAACCTATTTAAAAACATTTTTCTTCACCGGTTTCAATCAAGCAGTAACAAATATTAAAAACAATATACAATATATATTTATTGTATTTATTAGAAATAAATACAATTACAGACTAATAACTACATAGAATCACATTTTTTTTAATTCAAAATTTCTTTATAAAATAAAATGTAGCCCTGGTAATCAAAATGGTAAATGCTCTTTTCTAGAATAGTCCAATACAGAAAATTTCTTTACAAAAACTTAATATTCAAATATAAAAGAAACTTAAATCTTATTTGTAGTTTAAAATATTAAATTCAAATCCATTCTGTAAGTCCTATAATTGAAATCATTAAGTCAATGAACGTGTACGTATTCAAACAAACAAACATAATTTTATTTGTATTTGTTTTATCACAAATATATATACTAATATTATGTTAAGAATATAAACATTTCTTTACTAGACATACCTTATAACTACTTAATTGTAGTCATAATACTAGAATTTATATTATTTAAATATTTAAAATTCTTCTAATAGTTTTTGCAAAAAAAAAAAAAAAAAAAACAAAATCAAAATAAAAAAACATTGATTGATTTGAAAAAGGATTTCTGAATAGTACTTAAGCTTTTTTTATGTCTAAGTGTTTGTGTATCCAGATAATTAAAAAAATTTTAAACGATTTTTGAAATTTGTATAAGTAAATACTATTTACATTCATGTTTATAGAATTTTATTTTGTTGTTATTTTTGTAAGATTAAATAATAAAATTTTCATTTCAATTTTCATTTAAGAAGTTATAAATCAAGGATATTTTAAATGATTTTTGAAATTAAAACACAAATAGAAAAAAATTTTTCATTATTTGAATAGACTGGATAATAATTAATTATTTAAACAAAATTAAATACCTTTTAAATTTAAAAAGATTTTAAATTGAATAGAAAATTAAAAACAAAAAAAAAAACAATATTTATTGATTTTGATATACAATAGTTCGATCCTTTTATAGGAGGTAAGTCTTTTATTTTGGTATTGATGAATATATACAAAGGGATAATATTAAAGTAAAAAAAATAACTAGCACCAATGGAGTGGGGGTTGGGAATTTTTAGTAAGTCGAAAATAATAAATAAATTTGAATAAAACGTTTTTGAGGATATATAATAATAAAAACAAAATTTAAGAGCTTAAAAAATCAGATCATTTTTTTAATTTATACTATTTACAATTCAATTTCAAAATGTAAAACTTAGTACATATTATTTTCTCACAACTAGAACTAGAGAAGATAGTGGTTTAGTTTTCCTAGCTGGATTTATTTCAAATATATTATTTATGATGTCTAAAATTAATCAAAATTACACTAGGAGTTGTCTACGTAGTATTACAATAAATAAGTTTGTTTGAACAGAATTGAGGACAGAACTGTTTTGGACAATTTTGGACAATGACAATTAAATATTAGATAATTTTCTTTCGAAAATCTACTGAACACCTTTTTTGATCTTTTTTGAACTGTTTTGTTTTAATTTTAGTTTACTCTCAAATTTATTTGTTTTACTGTCAAAATTTAAAGAAACAACAACAAGTTTGGACATAAAAGTTTAATTTTGTTTTTCTTTTTATTAGTTTTGTATAAAACTTTATATAATTAACATTAACAATAATTTAATACTAATTTAAGTAAATTCAATTCAATTAATTCAATGCATCAAAAATCAAATAATACCAATTAAATTTTATCAGCAAAATAAAAACAAAATAACTTTAAATTTAATATTCTAAAAATTTACTATAACATACTTTGAAATAGTCTTTTTGAATCGATTGATGTTCCTGATACACTTTATCTCATTCGTCAGTGAGTTAAACAACTGTAATCCTTTATACAGTAATTGGTTTTGACCTGCTGGTCTGTTGAATCGTGCAACTTTAAATCTTTCTCTTCCTCTCAGATTATACGGCTGGCATTCACTAAGGAGCTGTAAGCTCCTTGTAAGATGTTGTGTTTGAAGCATAGATTCAATTCTTGATCTATTACTACATTTTAGCAATATTCGCATCCCTTTGTTTTGCAGCTTTTGCATCCTGTTAAGGTGTTCTGATGACCCAGAAAACATAACTGTTGCACAATAATCAAAATGAGATAAAATAATCGCATTATACACAATTTTCACTGTTGCAAAAGAAAGACTGCTTCGAATTCGACGTAGAAAGCCATTTTTTTTTGTTAATTTTTCCGCATACGTAGTCTAAGTGTTCACGAAAATTTAGTTTATTATCTATTATAACACCTAAATACTTAATACTCGTAACAGGTTCAATAATCCCATTATTAATATAAACAGCAGGAACAGTAGAGGCTGCAGATCTAATATTGATATGCATGCACTTTGTTTTTGTGACATTGAGCTTTAGCTTGTTCATACAAAGCCAGTTATGTATATTTAGCAGGTCTGTGTTTAGATTTCGAACTAAGTTTGCAAAATTTCTGCCACTAATATATACCAAACAATCATCGGCGAACATGACTATACGGCAAAATTTAAGAATATTCGAGATATCATTGATATATAACAGGGACATTATAACTCCTAACACTGATCCCTGTGGAACACCTAATTTAATATCTTTCTGACTAGATAGAACATTGCTAACTTTGGTAACCTGTTTTCTTCCTACTAAGTATGTTTTAAACCAATTTAGCTCGTTGTTTTTGATTCCATATTGTTTGAGTTTTGACAGTAATAAATTTGTATCTAGAGTCTCAAATGCACGCTTTAGGTCTAAAGATACTGCTATGACGGAATCTCTTGAATGACCCAATTGAATGTAGTTTCGTATGAATATCCTTTTCGAAAACCTGACTGCTCCATTGCGATAATATTGTTTGTTTCAACATATTTCTCTAGTTGTTCATAGACAATCTTTTCCAAACGTAATTAACGAAATACAAGAATACAGAATACAAAAAAGTGTTTTTACTCTAGCTCGTTCTAGATCGTTCTAGAATAGTTTAAATATCTGCTGTTGAGGTTCAAAAGTGTTGGTGAACTTAGTGGGTGCTGTTCCCGGACTTTTTTTTTCAATTGATTGAAAAAAAAAGATCCCGGGATTACCGGAGAACCGGGTTTTTTTTTTTAATATTAAATATTTTATATTTGTACTATAATTCAATATTTGTATTTAAAAAAAAAAGATGCAATAATAAAAATAAAAAGGTTTAATGCAATTGTGTGGTATATTTTTTAAACTTATTCGAGCTTTTTAAGATATGTTTTTAAAAAACATAAAAAATCAATTGAAAAAGACTTCTTCAACAAATCGTTTGTATAGTTGATGGTGATGGTTAAGTAGTATCGCTTAGTGTTGGTACATCAATTATCTCGCATAAATCTAAATCATTATCTATGGCCTTCTCCTGATCATCAGAAAAATATTGGATTACCAAATTTAGCTAATTTAGATACTGCGGAAATTGATGATACAGTAAAAAAATGTCCATAATTATTCAAGTCACAGTTAATTGTATCAGATTTTAAATTTTCGGGATTTTGCAAAAACATTGAAAGCGAGATCAAATCTTTTGAACGCCTTTCAAATAGTCTATTCTGCAGAGCTTCTAACAAGTTAGTTGCTAATGTGCCAAGGTAATCTCGAACAAAATTGAAGAGAAATTTTATAATTCCCTTTGAAGTAGCAAGATTACAATATCTTGTACCAAGTGATTCAACCGGCAATTGTACTGTTTTAAAACACTTAACAATTTCTCCAACTTTGCAATCTCATTTTCGCAAATTTAACCGGGGAGTTTAGATTTATCAATGCTTTTTTAATATAGGATTTCAACAATAGATATCGTTCCAACATTGGAGCAATACTCCTCCACCCAGTCTGAAAATCCAAACATGAAATTGAGTTCTTTTCCATGCTCGTTTTTAATATATTTTTGAAGCACACAGTTTTTACGGCTGATTTCTTAAACAACTACACAATTTTGCGGACATTGTTCAAAGCTATCTTAAAATCTCCTTGCTCTTCCAAAATAATTTCAGTATTTTCAGGTAATTCAGCATCAGCATTCTCTTCTACTTGAATAGATTCGTTATCATCATAGTTTTCTAAGTCTAAATCTTCATCAGATTCTTCTGCAAAGGAAAACTGTACAAAATTATCATCGGAATCGCTTGTTTTGAATTTTGTTATTTTTTTATAAATAATGTCACAAATTGCAAGTTGGATGACTTTGTTTTTAATTCCCTTTTGGTTTTATAATGGTGAAATTATGAGAATCGGGATTATAAAAATCCAGAAATTTCCCGGGATTTCTCGCAATAAATACTTGTCCAATTAAATTTATAATTATTTTGCATAGTAAAATTTTTCCATTTCCAGTTACGGTCCTGTGATGTAACAAAAAATTTACAATACATAATATTTAAAATTTAATACTCACATTCATAAATCCATATTTTCACCCTATAAAACTGAGGATAAATTGTAGAACACATATTTTTTACATCTAGAATACACATTTTTTATTTTCACAATTCACATACATTTCCACAATATTTTTGGTTTTTTTTTTTTTTAAATAAAGCCGAATTTAAAAAAAAAAATCCAACCGTAACCTTTAAATCGGTGATACAAATAAAAATAAATAAAAATAAATAAAATAAAATAAATAAATAAATTTTATAAACGTGACAAAACCTAATAAAAAAAAAAATGAATGTAAAAAAATATATAAAAATATTTGAAAAAAAAAGTGAAATTTAACTAACAAAATACAAGCTGTATTTAAGTATAATTGCTATATTATCACAACTTTGCTGTTCTTCTGATATTGATGATACAATATATTAGATCGATATGTTTTAACCTAAGGGTAGAAATTTTTTCGACCTACATGGTTTAGTGGCTATAATCATCTGATATTATAATGGGTCACGGAAAGTCATGGGTTTGAGTATATAGTTACCAGTATACCCGTTTTCAAAATGAATTTTTAATCAGACTTTATTTGGAAAAATCCAGCTAAAATTAATTTGACTAAGAAATTCAAGTCAACAAATAAATTAGTTTATTTTTATACAGATTTATTTTAGTTATGAAAAATTACAAATAATAAAACAATGGTAAAGCAATAATTAGTATATTTATATAAAATCAAACTTATTCAGTTTATAAAAACAAAAAAGTGGAAAACAAAATAGTTAAAAAGGTTAAACAAAACTTTATATTTTATTTGAAAGTGTGTTTCGCCATTTACTCACTACTGAAATTTATCAGTAGATACTATAGTGTTGACTTCTTTCTTATACAATTCCTAGCTGTGATTGTTTCTTTAACTTATATGTAGGTTTTTGAAAAGAATAAAAAATGTATAAGAACATTACATTTGCGAAATAAATGCACTGATGGTTTGTTTTATATTTACTAGGCTGAATTTGACATAAACCTGTACATTTTTCTTTTTTGATATTTTTTATTATATAAAAGCTTTGGCTTCCTTTCACTAAATGTTTATTGTATATTTTACATACATTAGTATTTCGGAAGCAACATACCTCCTTTTATCAGTGCTTATAATTTTATTAGATTAGTCCAAGCTTCATATTAATATTTCGAAAGCAACATACCTCCCTTTATCAGGGGTTAGGCCATAGTTAATAATGTATTTTGTCTAAAGTAGTTACAAATACTGATGAAGGAAATATGTTAGTTCCGAAATATTAATATATTAGCAAAAAGGCCCGTCATATGACGGTGGTAAATAAAAAAAAAATTTTGTGACACTGCAAAAAAAAAATTGGTGTTAATAAACGTAATCAAATACATTTTTACCTCAAAAACCGCGTATTTGTAAATTGTAACCACAAATTGATTTTTGATTACATATCGCGTAAATTTTATATTAAATAAATTTTATAAGTCTATTTATTTTGACTTGAAAATTCTTTAAATATTTTTATTATTTATTTATTTAGATAGTGCGCAACTTAATTCCAAAAAGAACAATATTTGTTAAACTATAATGTTTTATCCATATATTATTCTAAACATATTGGTAATTGGATATTGTAATCTTTTAATATGCAATACTTTTAAGTCTTAAAGGTATAAATTTGGTTGTTTTACACATATTTTTTCAACACATGTGGTGAAATTTATTTAACTAAAATATCAAACATTTTTAGAGCTACATTTCTCCCAAACATTTTTCCCTTATAGCTGTGCTATATTTTTTACTGCTAACCGATGAGTTTCATTACAGAGACCACGTTTGGTATTTAGGTTTCTTAGTAATATAATAATGTAGGTTATGTGGAAGCATTCAACTTGGACAGCAGCCATTTAAAAATTCCACGCATTAATTGTTTTCATCATTTTCACCGCAATCGTTAGCATAATCTGTGTTTAAATAAGTTATTATATTTCCTTCTAATATGTTTAATACTTTTTAGTTAATTGTAGCGATATCAGAATTTGTAGAGCAAATTATATACTATTTTTTAATAGACAGCAAAACTAGCTACATTCAGCCTATTTCCGAAATATATTATTTTATTTATTTTATTTAAAAAAGACATCAAATTTCAAAAGAGTGAGAGAAAATTTTTATTTTTATTTAGAGAGAGAAAAATATCTTAATTTTATTCTCTGGCGTAGGTTGGGTTGGATTTGTGGATGGTACGCTATTTTTCAAAAATGTATGTGATGAGAATGATTAATCTTTGTGTTGATATATAATTTCTGGTTTCTTGTATTTGTTATTGTAATATTCATAAAATACCACGCTAACGCAATAGCTGCAGCAGCAGCAGGACATTGCCTTTTATTATATAAGAAGATAAAGTTTGTGACAAATTTAGTCAAAAACACATTACTAAATTAGGCCCAGCCACTGATGAAGCAGGTATATATGTTGCTTCTGAAATATTAAAATATGAAAAATATACAATATAAATTTAGTATAAGGATACTTTTATTAAAGTAAAAAGTAGCACTGTAAATCTTACAAGCTTCTACAAATAAAACTATTGTGCTTGTATCTTTAAAATACAAAGCTTTATGAAATTCTGTTTTTATTTACATGTTCGTACAAAATTAAATTAAATATTAAAATCCAGTCAAAAAAATAATTTCAGCTGAGTTGAGCGGTATTCAGTATTCCAGTTAGATGTAACTGAAAATATGTAAAGATGGTCACACTACTGTAGTTTCTATTTCAAATCTAATAAAAACTTTGAGAAAGCCAGTCATTCAAATGGGAAGAAAAAATACAAAATAAATTAAAAAAAGTAGTTTCTATAATTTAGTCATGTATACTTAAGAAAATATCAATAGTCAACTCCCCTTTAAGAAACTTTAAAAAAAATTATTTAAATTAACTGTCTATTAAATAAATTAAATTCTAGTACATTAAAACAATTATTTTAATTGTGATTACAGAGAACTGGAAAATTGTTATACAAATAATAATTATAATATTTAAAATATTCATTAAACCTTTTTAGTTGAATTCTTATAATTACAGAGAAAACACTTTTTATTCAATAGAAATAATTTTAACATTTTAATTTTTACATTTTTTTTTTATTTAGAACCACTTTCATCACATTCTTTTTTTTTTCTTTTTAATTTAAACAACACCGACTACCTAAATATTCTTAATTTCATTAAAAATGAAAGTCCTTGTACTTGCCTTGACTTTTGTAGTTTGTATTTTTTGAAAAATACATGCTAAGAGATAAATTGGAATAATTTTTTTTTTTTTATTTTTAAAGAAAATTTTCCAATAAAAACAAAAAACACAAAAATAAAAACAAAAAAAAAACAAATTCATAAAAAAATATACCAAATTAATTTCAAGGCTCATTTCCGATGACATGTTAAAGATGAATTCTTATTCAAAAAGAAAAATAAAGAAAGGTAGATATAGATATAAATACTATCACAAATGAAATGAGGTTACAAAATAACAGTGATTAAAATTCTCTTTGAAATTCTAATTTCAGAATTTGAAATTTTAGAAAAATTCTCTCGAAAATGAATGTTTTCTCTTATTTTAAGCTTTTTTACAGTTTTTTTTTTGTGTTTTTAGAAAAATTTAAATAAATGTCATTATATGAGTTATATTTGTTTTTTTTTATTCTTTTGCAAAATGGAAATAGAAAAAAAATAGTTGTATATACATACTAGGAAAATAAGTAGTTTAAAATACTGTGTCCGTCGTTTTAGCAAAATCCATTTGGCAAATGAATATTTCGAAAAATTTACTTAACTCGAATTAGCCCATATTTTTTTTTTTAATTCTGAGGTTATATTTAGTAAAAACTGTATATTTTTGTATTTCTTTTGGCTTATGATACCGCCCTGCCGTTCAGGAGGCATGTTGCCATATGGCAATGCTGGGCTATGCATAGGAGAAAAACAGTTATATGAAATACACATTTTAGATTTGGAATAAAATATGTTAGTAAAATTATAAAAGAGCAATAGATGAAAAATTAATAAAAATAATATTTAAATAATGGAACACAATATTATTGCTTGTGATAAGATTCAAAACACCGTATACACAGTCCCTTATCAGATTTGATACATATATTTCTGCAAACTGTTTTACAACAATCGCCAGCACATTTTGGTTTCTTCTTCACAGAATCTACAAAGTATCCAGTATTATCATAATATAAAGCTTTTTAGAGCGATCTTTTACATTTTATATTTCCGGCAGATTGCGGTTGGGTGCCATAATGACTACAATAATATATAGCAATTTATCAACGAAATTGCAATTGACGGATTTCCGGATTGTGAACTCTATTAATTTGTCAAGGATTGTATATTGATACATCAAGATGTCATGTAAATATGCTGTCCCATTATTACTATTCTTGAACCCCAACCCGATATAAGCTAATGTTCTCATCCATTCTATCGGCACCACTTATGTTCTTATTATATCCGCATATGCGCGTAAATTTTTTTGGAACGGTGGAAGAACCATTTAAATCTCCAATTTCATTTGGTGGTTCAATAAATATAGACTTAGGTATGTCCGAGGAAATCTGTTTGAAATAATCTAATGTTTTTTTACTGCTAATTGTCTACAAAAATAAATCACATACAATAATATACTCTGAATAAAATGTTTTCTATAATAGATTAGCCCAGCGTTGCCAAGTGGCAACAGATAAATACGAATGAAAAAAAAATGTATAAGATACTTTTTGAACTCAAAAGTTGCCACTTAACATTTAGTTCAAATAATTATCCAAAAATAAAATTTAATAATTACGGTTTAATATTCAGAAAAATAATGCAACTTATTTTTTCATGTCATCCATTTTCCACAATTTTTTTTTTTCACTAAACCAAAACTATCTATTTCTATTTCTATAACGGTTTTTATTTTAATAAAGCAAAAATACTCATATTTTAGCTGTTGCCATATGGTAACACAGGGCTAATTCGGGCAAAATAAGCATGAAAAAAACATTGGGCAACCTAACATTTAACAAATGAACACTTGCCAAAATCATTGTACTATATAATATAGACAGCAACTTGACGGAGTATACTATCTATAGGAGAAATTTTGCAATTGTATTCCAAATCACGAATTTCCAATTAGGTTTACCTAACATCCACAAAATCGTTTTTTTTCGTCGGCTTTGGCATCAAAAATGTTGTAAAATATTTTTAATATTTTTTTAAAATGGCTTGTTTTAAGTACTTACAATATTGAACCAAAAATGTTCTAATTTTAGACATTTATTTTAAATTATACAATTTTTTTTAAATGTTTGGTCTACTAGAATTCGGGACTTAAGCCTGGAATATCTATTTATTTATTTATTTATTCATTTGATTATCTCAACCATTTTGGACAATTATTTTAGATACATAAATGTAACAATTTGCTCCTAAATAAAATTGTTTTTTACATATTCCACAATATTTGTTTTATGATTTTTTTAAGATTGTTTTCTCTACTTAATTCATTACATAATTCATTAAATATTTTTAATCCGTTATATATTAACATAGTATTGTAGTTCTTTCACCTCTCGTTCTTTCTAAAAAAGTTGATGAAATTACACCTGAATTTAATATTTGTTTCAACAATGCCAATCAGGCGATGAAACACCTTATGTATTATATCTAGAAAACAAAATATATTTTTAAGTTATAGCTATGAACTTCTACTACATAAACGAGTATATCACATAAATATTTTGAATATAATTAATTTTTCATTTTATTTATTTTATTTTTTATTTATTTATTCTCATTCTTAAAAAGAGCTATTCAAAAGCTATGCCCTATTATCAAAACTTTCATTATAATTTTTTGATAAGCAGTTAGCCATTTTAATTCACTTAAAATAAAATTAATTGATGTGTATCGATTTACTTTAAGAATTATTCGCATGGCCTTATTTTGTAATTTTTGAAATTTAAATTTGTTTGCGTGAATACCATGAATAGGTTTAGATTGAAGGTGTAGTTTTCTACCAGGTGTTAAAGTGTATTGCCATCGTAAAATTTTTATACGAAAAAATATTCTACAAGATTTTAGATTTTTACAAGACACCACTATTATACTTTAAGTACTGTACTTTGCCATTGAACTTTTTAAGTTTGACATTTTTAAAGTCAATACAAAATATATTTTGAAAATGGCTGAGATAAAGATTGAGGTAATTTTTTTAAATCAAAAATTTAAATTGAATGATTTTATGAGTGAAATTACAAGTGAGAATGGGTGGTTGTTTCTTACTTATTCTCAATATTATCCAATCCTTTGGTAAACAAACTGCTACACAAATTTTAAATGTACTACAACATCAAAAGTGTAAAGGTGCATTCACGAAATCATTGTACAAATCATCTACACCTACTACACTTAATTGTGAATACCATTATAAATTACTATTTAAACTCACTTATTAATCTTAAAACACTGAATTGTAAATTACAACTAAGAACAACATACTCAATATAAGCAAATTGCTCTTTTTGAGATTAAAAATAAATAAATAAAATAGTTGAAAAATATTAAAAATGAGACTTTATTACTCTGAAGTATTGTTATTGAAATTGAAAATGGTTACTCTAAATTTCTAATTTTTGAGAAAAAATCTATCTTTAGAATTTTTTTTTTTTTGCATAATTAATCAGTATTATTTATAAAGTCTAACTTATAATCTATAATAATTGTACTTAACTATTTTCTATTACAATATCCATCATAATTTTTTAATTTTTTTTTGCTCTTATATAAACATTTTATTTATAGACAACTACAAACATTTAGATTTTTCTATATTTAATTTTAATTTATTCAGTCTAAAATTTTTTCTAAAAGTTTTTCTAACTCTGAGCATATGTTTGTTGCACAATCAATCAGTAACAGAATCTGATACAATATACAATTACAAAATCAGTTCACAATTAGTAACAGAATCTGATACAATGTACAATAGTGCGTTATCAGCAAATAACATCAGTTAACATAATTAGTTCTACAGACTTTTCGATGTCACTAATGTAGATTAAAAAAAAAGTAGTACTGCAAGAACTAATCCCAGTGCGACACACCAATTTGTACAATCATAGGATCCTAAATAACTTAATTTATTTTGGTTCTTTGTGTTCTACCCAATAAATAAGATTTGAGCTAAAATATAGTTCAATATCACGAACGCTATAACGTTCAAGCTTCTGCAACAAAATATCTTTGTTTGTACTGTTTCAAATGCTCTTCGCAAGTTCAAAAATACTGCAACTATTACCTCTTTATTGTGTATGCTAATTTTGTGTGTAAAAGATTTTGATTTGAGATGATTTTTGTTGTCTGATTATCTTTTGCCAACTATTTAAATGTGTTAATTTGGCCAAATGTCCAAATTTTATATGTCTATTTGCTAATTTAGGTTTTACTGAGTGTTCATTTTGGGGGCTTCTGAGGGAGATGTATCAGGACTTAATGGCCATATCCCAAGCAAAGCTCGAATTACTAGCTTTCCAAAAATATATATTTTTAGTGGCGCATCTTATCCTTTAAGGACGAAAGGGACATTTGAAAGTATCCTTGTTGTTTTGATGTTTTTGTATAAAAACCGTTATATCTGCCTATGAAATGTATATATATATATATGTGTATATTCAGTTATATATTCTAGAAATATAGCATATTTTAACATTTATTTGATACTGATTGGTGCTGCCGTTATGGAGATATTGTAGTTCAAAGTAGAAAATTTTGGAAAAAGTATGTATGTATGAGTTATAGTAAAAAAAATAGATCTGTATATAAATATTGTGGGAGTTTTTTGGTAAAATCTTGAGGTATTTAGTTTTTCAAGAAAACAAATAAAGATTGTTTAATTTTTACAAAATTTTCTAATTTGAACTAATATCTCCATAACGGCAGCACCATTCATCATCAAATAAATGTTAAAATATGCTACAGAGCGTTATATTTCCAGAATATTGAACTGAATATATATGTATATTTAATAGATCAACAGATATAACGGTTTTTATACAAAAACGTCAAAACAACAAGGATACTCTCAAATATTCTTTTCGTCTTTAAAGGATAAGATACGCCACTAAAGACATATATTTTTTGAAAGGTAGAAACTTCAGCTTTGATACAACGCCAGTACAACATCTCCCTCAGAAAGAGACCCATTTTGGCCAACGTTTGTGCGCCAAATAACTTTCTTGAAAAATTTCCAAAGACCAAATATTCATTTGCGAAGTGGAATTTGCCACAAATATACTGTACCCTTAAAATACAAAATGTATGTACATATATAATAATTTTTTTTTTTTTGAACAATATTAATTCCATATGTATATTCATACAAAATTGTAATAATGTATACCTACGTAAAAAAGTAGGAAAATTATTTTGAACGAAATGAAAAAAAAAAAAATGTCCTTCACAGGTACGTAGTAAAAACAAGTGAAATTCACAATAGAAATTTTATTCATTAGAAACTTCTTAGATAAAGGATATACAGGACAAATAAATTACATCTTTTGAATACATACATAAATATTATCCTTAATTTCTATACATATATAACTATATATATTATTTTATACTTTATGTTATATACCTATAATTCATCGTATTAAACATTAATTTCAGATTAAATAAAAAAAAATATTTCCTAGTTAAAACCCTAGTTGACAAATTTTACTTAACTCATCTTTGTTCAACTTTGTTTTTTTACTATTCTATAATAATTTCTTTGTACAGTGTCATCCTGCGTTCGGTTTTTCTATCTGATGGAAAAATTATCAAAAAACAAAATTCAAAGAAAAACGCAAACACCTAAACCTACATTATTATACACCCATTATAAAAAGAGAGAAAAAAAATTGCAATGAGATGCAAAAATAAGGGATTGGTTTTTTTTTTTTTTTGTGGGAAAGTTTCTTTTCTCTTTATGGTATTAAATTTCAACATATTACGGTTCTTTGGTTTTCAAAACTAAAAGTAACGAGAAAGACAATTATTATATGAAGATAATTCATAACGATATATATGTATGATAACTGCATACTTTGATATTAGAAATTTGCTTAACAAAAGAATTTAACTGTATGAAGTTGTGCAGTCTTCTATATTATGGGAAAAATTATTTAAAACCAAAAAAAAAAATATATAATAAAAAAAGAAAACTATTTACAAATCCAAAAACAAGAGATTTAAAAAAAAATCTCATTTTTTTTTCTATTATTGTTCGTTCCCTATAAATGAATTTATGTGAATGAATGTATATATGTCAAAAAAGAAGAGGTTTTTTTTTATTCTTTTGTAACTTACCACGTTCTGTAAATCTGAGTTGTTGCATTTTAATAATAATTTGTGAGCCAAAGAAGAGTCCTACCATAATAAAAAGAAATGTTAAAAGAAAAACTGTAATTAATTTATCATAATAGAAAGAGGTAGTAGAACTAGCTATCATAAACATTATATATATGCATTTAATGGTACAATATTGTGTCACAACAGTAGTTTTTAACTATACCGTGTAATAATTAGAGTTGTGAGTAAAATTATGATGATTTAAAATGATTTCTTTCTTTTTGTGTGTTAATAAATCAAATTTAGGAAACTGTAGATATAATGAATAAATTTATATGCTGAAATATATATCTAGATAATATTGTTGATTTTCACATTATGTATAGTATTATATATATAAAAATCATTTTCATTACTCTAAATTGTAATCAACTACTACATAGTGACGTTTAAGTATTAGTTGCATCATGTTAATGATTGTAAATCAAATTCATAATTTGATCATATTAAGTATAAGTAATTTTTTCATTATTATTGACAGTATATAAAGTGTATGAAAATTAAAGCAATAAAGATTAAAATTTGCTGTCAATGTTACGACATTAACGAAGAGAAAATTTTCTACTTACTCTTTTATAATCATGATAGATTGAATTATTATGAATGTGTATGAATTTATGATAATTCAAAAGATATTGAAGCTTTCATATTGGTATACTGGAAATTTGAAATTAATGAAATGTTATTTGATATTATAGTAAAAGTGAAGGATAAGACGTGTATCAAAATATTCTTAAACTACTTATATATTAATTATGTATTCCAGTAATTCACAAACTATTTATGTCTTTTAGAAATTAGAATTTAATTCAGAAAAATATTATTTCTAATAATTTTACAATATAGTTCACGCAAGAACTTAGATATCATTAAAAAGATAATTTTTTATTTAATGTAATATGTATATTTTGGTACAAACCATAATCATGTCAAAAAATCATATACATTTTTTGAAATACTAGTTTTTAGAAAAATTTGTTATTTGGTTATTTCAGAGTCAGATTTGGATTTTTTTTTTACAATTTATAATGCCTTAACCTACAAAATTTTTTATAAAACTGGTTTTGATTACTTTCTATGTAATTAACTTAAAGATCGGTTTGCTCTTTGTTTGTTAATTTTTCATCTTTAGTTTAGTTTAAAAAGGTATTAATTTTTTGGTAAAAATTGTTGAAAAACCCTAATTATGTTTGAATATAAAACTTAACCTACCTTAATCTAATTTAATCTACAAAAATTATTACAAAAACTACTAGGCTTTGTCTTTTGACAATAAGAGCTAGTTGTTATTTAACCACCAAAACTCTCGTTTTGTAAATGTATCTTTAAAAGGAATGCACATGTCGTATTTCATTGAGTTAATATTGCCTGGAGTAAATTCTATTTTTTATTCGTAGCCCGTCTATTATAATGAAATAATATAGGGACGAAATTTTGGCTTTGGATATAGCATTTGCTATCTAGATAAATTAAATGTTAGGGTGCTATAAAACCCGTTTTTAATGGGCTCTCTAAGTATTCCTCGTTATGGTAAAATACATGTGATATTAAACCATTTCTGAGGTTTGTTGAGCTCTATTGAAATGATTCCTAATCAATTTCATACTAAAATTGCCAATCTTATTTATTTTAGATTCATTATAGATATATTTATTTGAATAATAATGGATATAATGCAGTTTCGGGCTTACGGTACTTGTTTATGGAAACCCTAATGGATTTTCTTTCAAATTTGAGTAATTGTTCCATTAGGCTACCACTGATGGCTGCGTACGTAGTACTACGAGAGTATATCTCATTAGTGTTTGACAGGCTATCACTTTCATTCTTGTGTGTATAGTTTTATTGTAAAATAGTTTTTTGGAGGCCATGAATGCTTTGTTATCTTTTAAGACGCCGTTTTTAACTTGATCTGCAAATTTTAGATTTTGAGCACTCCCAAATATTTTACAGTATTTTTATTTTTAAGTTTTATGTGTTTTTATTGTAAAGCTATTCCAGTTTTTTTTATGTTGTGGTTTAGATTACTGTATGTGTCTCGAACAGAATTGTTTCGCATTTATTAAAATTTGTTTTTAAAATCCATATTTTGCCGTAATCAACGGTTATGTTAAACATTTTCTGTACTTTATTTTGTACCATTTCTACAGCGTTAGATGCTGAGTAAAAAAATATATCGTCTGCAAAGGCTAATGCATAATTTATTACTTTTATTCTGTCTAATAATTCTAATATTTCTTTCAAGTAGATGGAGAAAAGGTTGGGTGAATTAAGCGTTCCCTGTTAGAGTCCGTTTTTAATTGCAAAAATTTTTATTTTTATATCTTTAAAATTGGCTATATAGAATTTGTTATTGTTGATTAAATTATCTATTAAGTTAATTAGAGGTTTTGGGAATCCTGGTTTTAATAATTTATGTATCAATCCATCTATCCAAACACTGGCCTTTTCCAGATCGATCAGGCAGGCTCCTACAGCAGATTTTTTATTTATGTTCCAACACATATTTGAAGTGAGGATATTTATAGCATTTACGGTGTTATGTTTGTGTCTAAAAACGAACTGATTTTCTGGAATTATGTTATTAGTATTTACAAATTTATTTATCATGTCGTTGATTAGCATTTCATAAACTTTACTTAAATTGGGTATATAAAATTTGGATAATTGTTGCAAATATTCGATTATTTTGCTATTCATTTTACTAAATTTGCTTAATTTATGAAATAAAAGTCAAGTTTCCGACTTCTAGGCAACTCGACTTTTATTATGATCATATAATTAAATATATCACTAAAAACAAATCTGATTATCAAAAATAATTACTTAAATATACTTATAACAGTTAGTAATCTACTATATCATAATATAACAGTTAAAGATCTACAGAAAGTAGCAGAAGTTCTAAAAAAAACCAATCACTAAAAGTTTCCTACGTGTTTAAAAACAAGTCGTTTATAATTCCGATTCATAAAAATGATTCAACATTTTTATGTAGTAAACATATAGGCAAATATCAATTTTAAACTCAACGTCGAAAATATAATATGAAAAAACTATAGATGGAATTGAATCAAAAAATTTATAAAAAATACAATTTGATTTGCTAATAATCAGAATCGTTTCTATGAACACAGCAGTACTCAGTCAGCTATTTCGACTCCACTTGAACAAATATGCGATGCAATAAATGAT
The DNA here is from genome assembly GCA_963942445.1 of Argyra leucocephala. Lineage (NCBI taxonomy): Eukaryota > Metazoa > Arthropoda > Insecta > Diptera > Dolichopodidae > Argyra > Argyra leucocephala. The sequence goes on along the minus strand of OZ012680.1, from coordinate 110,083,910 downwards.
GGAATGTATGTTGGTGCAACATTTGTAGAATTATAACTCATACTAAACTGCTAAATAAATTTTTAACGACTTAGGAATTAAAGGCTTATGTAACTCTCTTATATAGAAGATTATTTATCAGATTGAACACACTGCGTCAAAATTTACAATACAATTATAGTGAAGAGTAAAGGATTTTCCAAATATATTATCATTTAATAAATATACTGAGTTTAGTAGGGGTCCTAATATAAAGCCTTGGGGTATACCACATTTAATGCAGGTTGTTCAGTGGTTTATTCAATGAAATATACAAATTCAGAACGATTAAGAAGATATTTCTTAATTAAGTTAACATCAGATGAATGAAATCCAAAATACAGTGACAGTTTACAACATAATATGTGATGATAGGCCTAATAAAATGCCTTAGTAAAATCTAATAGTAATAGAATGATGCCATATTTCTTATCAACTACTGACTAACAATAATAGTGTCAACTGCTTCAAGAAGAGTAGTTTTTGTACTTTGATTTCTTCTAAATCCGGACTGAAATTCAGAGAATAGTTAATAGAATAGTAATACGATATAGACCAAATCGGTGGATTATTTCTTGAAATAATGTCATTAAGTTTGTCTTTTAATAAAATAATTATTTTTGTCGCTGGTATAACATAAAGCACCATCTGAAATTAATAATAGTCTTTTAGATTGATCTCAAACAAATTGGAGAAAAATAATAATTTATGATGATTTATGATGATTTTGTAGCATCATCATTGATAGCAACATTTGTATGGGCTTTATTTTAAAAAAGTAAGAAACAATAATAGAAACAACTCTAATTTAATTTTAGATTTTTTTATAAATTACTAGTTCTAGCAAATACTATATCCTATGGATATAAATGCTTAAACTTAATACAATTCCTTATTTATACATATACATATATGAACTTTTTTAAATTTGTAATTTTGAATTTGTAATTTTAACTTTGTAAAAGGATATTGTATGAAATAAAAAAATTATTATTATAAATAAAAATTAACATAATGCCTCGAACATGTGAATATGTTACCAAAGAGTGCATTTTTTCTTGAGACCTGATACCATTTCCTTAAGAATATTCTCACTCTATATATGGAAATTTTTAAATTTTTGCTTATTAATTTGATTGAGAAACACTCTGTTCTAGAATTTGGCATCAATTTGACTCAAATATTTAAAATCAAAAATTTAAAATTAAATAATATTTTTCAAATGAAATTTTCATATTGAATAAATTTAAACTTGAAATTGGAAAGATTTAATATTTTCAAAACTATTGCCTATAATATTGTAATCAATACAATTCTTATTGAGTATGTGTGTATCGAATATGATACAAGTAGTATTTTTTACAAAACTTTAGAAATTAAAAAACTTCAATATTTTACTAAGAAGTCTAGTTAATGATTATATAGAATTTATTCATTTTATATGTCAATAATTTTATCTAATTAAAATAATATAATACGAAGATTGAGAAATTTGTTATCTATTATTTGAATTTTATTTATGAGAATTTAGAAAATTATAATACAAAAATAGTCAAAATTTTGATTTTTGAATATTAATAGAATATGTATGCATGTCAAAAACATCACTCAATATATTAAAATATATAATTTTACAAATTAAAATTCCTAAATAATATTATTATTGGTATTGAATTATTTTAAATATATTATTTTACTTTAATTATTTTCATTATTATGGAGTAGAAAGAATGCAATTGAAAATAGGATACAGTTAAAATATTGTTAAGCTAATATTTGAACTAAAGTAACATTGTTTTAAATAAATTAACTGAAGTTTGAATGTACCTACATATGTACATATACAATGTATATATACAATGTATAAAATTAAAATCAATACCTACAATTTTTTGTTTTCAATTTGATTTCAATGTTAAACAAAAAATACATAACATTAAAAAAAAATGTTTTAAAAAAACCAATTCTGTTAAAAAGTTTTACATTTTAAGTTAAAAATTTGATATAAAAATTATATTTTATCATTTGAAGCGAACAGTAAAAATTAATTGGAAAATTAAAGTGATAAAATAGATTTAATCTGAAATATTGAAAATAAGTTGTTAAAAGTATGGAATATTTAGTTATATGTTCTTTGATATAAGTCACACTTTTGATGGGCAATTGATTCAGTGTTAAAACTCTCGCGAGTTATTTCCTTATTTTTATAATAAGGTCATTAAATATTTTGTAAAGAAGTTATCGTATTACTAATATTATAACACACTTGTAATGTGTTCATAGAGTTGAAAAAAAAAATTAAAAATAATTTTTAATTTATTTTGACTAAAATATAATACCACACTATAGTCATCATTTTAACCATATTAAGAATTTTTGGTAAGGAAGTTGAAAAATTCAATTCATTAAAGTTGAAATAAATTACAAGACAACGCAATAATAGTTATTGAATACAGTGACAAAAGACAAATTTTAAAATAACAATTTCACGATCTTAAACACAAAATTAACTCCTCAAATTAATGCACGAATTTAATTCGTTATAAATTTTTCAATTTCTTAATGTGAAATCTTTAACATTTCGATCAAAATTTTTAACTTATTTTCAACCAGAAGAACCTATAAACAAACTGCAAAAAGCTAATGACAAAATTTCGAACTGGTGCAAAAAATGGAAAATTAAATTAAATGAAGCCAAATCTAGTCATGTAAACTTCATCTATAAAAACATAGTAACTCCTCTCTCAGTTAAAATTAATGATGCCGTGATTCCATACGAGAATAAAGCTAAATATTTTGGCATGACCTTGGATGCAAAACTGAAATGGAAAGAGCATGTGAAAATCAAAAAACAAGAACTCCAGCTCAAATATAGGGAAATATACTGGCTGATTGGGTTGAATTCTAGGATCTCGACCAATAACAAAGTTTTGAGGTATAATCAAATATTAAAGCCAGTCTGGGCATACAGTATTCAAATATGGGAAAGTGCTAAACAAATCCATATTCAAACTATCCAAACGTTCCAAAATAGGGTACTTCACAACATAGTCAATGCTCCATGGTATGTTCACAATGCCGATATTCATCGAGATCTGAAGATCTCATCTATAAAAGACGAAATAATGAAATGCACTGCACGGCATAAAACTCGTCTGATCCAACATGTCAATACAGAAGCTTCTAGCTTAATTGACAATCAAAACTTTGTGAAGCGATTAAAACGAACAAGACAACTTGAGTTCGGTTAAAACCATTTATCTATTAAAACCTTATTGGATTTTGGTAGATCAAAGGTATCTTAGGTTCTTTGATTTAAATGTAAATTAATGGTTAGTCTATAAGACTTGTTTTAATGTTGCAATAACGACAGAAGTTTTTAGTGGGTTAAAGTCCCACAGTCCTTCCAACTGCCTTGCACGGTAATAGGTAGTCCCTGAAGCCTCTTTCGATGATTTACTACTATCTGAAAAAAAAAATTTTTCAACCAGAAGAACTGCCAATCTATTCACTTAAATATTGTCTTCAGATTTATTGAATGATTAGAGATCTTTTTAAAAGCCTCAACGAATTGGGACTAACATATCGCCTTTATAATTACTGGGCTTGGGTTAAATTACCCACCATCAGTTAAAAATCTAATCTAATAGTGTTATCTAATAAAGAATATTGCATTGTATAATACATGTTGTGTGGTGCAGTAAGTAGGATGACCTGCCTTCAACCCAAAGATCCCAAGTTCGATTCCCAATCCAACAACGATGAACAAAAAAGTGCATAATAAATTTTTTGACCTGGTCTAGTATTTAAGAGCTTTAGTTACACTAAAAATTAAATTGAACTATGCTATTATGAAGATGAAGCTAAAATGAGTAGATATGTATTTGTTTATGCCAAACCTATGTCTAGAAGCAGTTAGGGTGTAGGCAATTCAAAATTCCAGTTAAATTTTACTTTAATTACAATTTCAAAGAGCAATGCAATTTTATTTATTTATTTAACAGTAGACTTACAGATTAATCTGTAGGCTAACTACAGGCCCTTGCAATTTTTTTCATTATTTTTTTTTCAATTAATTTTCAAAATTTGTTCGATTTTCTAATCATTTCAATTTCAATTCATTTGAAACAATAATTATTTTTATTTTCTTTTAATTTATAATTAGTATAATTTTTTTTTTTGAATAAATGGCACCTGTGTTGACATATGGTAATTTTTTATTGTCCATTTAACCTCATAAGACAATAAGTTAACGACATCTCAAAAATTAATTTATTAATAACAGCATCAAAAGACACAATATTATAGAAAATGAAATTAAAAATTCATAAATTATTGATTTTCTGTCATTATTTATTCAATTCTAATCAATATAGTATTTGAGAGATAAAATAAATTGTATAGTACTGATCATTAAAATAGTTCACTTATAAAAACACAAGGTAATTTGATTTTAAGTAGATTAAATCTAATTTAAGGTCATCGCCAAGGATATGGGCCTGTAATTTTGAACAGTCAAATGTGATTCGAATCGTGTTAGGCAATATAGACTTGAAAAAATTGCTAAATTTAAGAAACATTGACACAGAGTAGGAGTAAATATTACGTTTGAGTAAATGTATGAGTAAATTAACCCATGTTTACATAAAGCCTTCAATATAGTAGGTAAATATCACATTAATTTTCTATATTTCAATATTATCGTCGCTTTTATTGTTTATCAAAGTTATAAGATAATTTTATATAGCTATAATGGATAAAAATATCTTTTTGATAAAATGAACCAATGAACTTTGAATAATATAAATAATAATATTATCTAGTGGACTCGAATTGATATTTGAAAACCTTAATATAATGAAACAAATTTAAAATTTTTAAATTTACAGTTTTTAATCCAAATTTGAAAATTTATCGATCTTCAATTACACTAATAGTTAGTTGATACATTTTCAGAATGATGCTTGATTGAAATTGGCATAAGAAATAAAATATGAAGATATTAATAACGGTGATAACTTTTCTGCAACAATATTTATTTTTTTAGATTAAATTAGAAGTCATTAGAATGAAAAAGAAAACCAAATTTGAGTAAAAAACGATTTTGGAAAAAATGTCTTGAATATGACTTAGTAGGGAATGTTAATAAGATAAATTTGTTTACTTGTTCAGAAGTATTAAACATTAAATCGATATTATGAGCTATCTAGCTGTTTATAACTTTACTAAAAAACATTATTTTTATTTTGCTACTGTAAATTTTGAAATTTCTGTTTACAACTCTTATTTCGATAAATTTGTATAAAAATAAAATATTATGTAAATAGATTCAACCTAATTAAAATGGATATTTTAAGTAAATAAAAGTTTTTAAGATAAAAAGATTAAGTTATTTAGTTCACCATTTTTGGATTTAATCTATAATTATAATAGACAAGCATTTAAGGACCTGCGCAGTAGAAACCTTTTCATTTTATCTCTCTTGCCCTTATTGAACTCTTAATATATAAATGATTTGTATATAAAACAATAATGCGCACACAGTTAAATTTTTTTTTCTTTATATAGTTTTATTATTCACCAAATTCATTATGCATATGTGAGTTCTTATTAAAATAAAAAACAAAAACAAACAAATCAGTTATTATTATTACTTGCATTGCAATAAACCTATGTAGATAAAAACAGAACAACAAATTCATCTGAAATAAAAAATGTAAAAACAACAAAATCAAAAAAAAAAAATCAGTTGAATTCTTCATATGACCTGCAATTTCATTTTTACATAGTAGAGTTAGAGTATCTATAATTATAATAGCTAAGTCTACATAATTCAAAGTCAAGATACTGTACAGAGGATTCTCATATTGGTCCCTATTTATATAGGCAGCATAGAAAAAATAATGACCAGATTTTTTAAGTCTAAATAACTGAAAAAATATATTTTTTTTCGAGCTTTGTTTTAAAAATAAATTAAAATTTTGTATTTTTTAGATCGAATAGTAAAAACAAATATTATATACATTTTTTAATAGAAAAGTTGATTTAAAAAAGACCATGCCTACGCCTTTCAAAAGAGAGTAAAACATATAACAAATTATTTCTAATCAGCACAATTTTTTTTCACTTTATTTCTTTAACCAAAATTTTTGATTTTAAAATATATTTTATGTAATATTTTTTTATTTAATTAAAATACGAATTCTGAACTTTATTTTGATATTAAATTTATATTTTTTTGATTTATATTAAATGCTCTAAAACTTTGTTTAAACATAAAAATATCTGCCAAATTTATAAAATTACTTCATAGCGCGCTCAAATTGGTTGAAAAGAAATATAAAAAAAAAAAGAACAAAATTGAAAATCTTAGGCAAATAAATAGGCAAATGTAATTTTTCATTCTCATTTATTTAAAAGTGTTGTTATGTACTTACGAATATTATCTTATTTTTGTCTATTTTCATGACATGACTTTGAACTAAGTCTACATTTATTCAAAGTCATGACTTTCAAAAACTGTAAATTTGGATTCAACTTGAATAATATTTTATATTTGCTAATATGACTTTTTGGCTACCTGGTGTCATGTTCATTTAATTCGATTCAGCGAACAAGCTAAAGTAAAATTAATTGTATTCTATGCATTTTGTTTCTATGACCCTAACTGTATTTGCATATTATTATAAGTATATATTTATGTGTTCATTGATGGATTATGATTATTTATTAAATTTTAATTAAATTGAAATTTAATAATTAAAGATTTAATCATAATGTATCTTTGATTAAATATCAATTCTGCGCAATAACAATAATATTATTAATAATAATAATAATTAAAATAATTTTTCGATATTGTATTTCTTAAACTTATTAATAAAGACTTTTATTAGTGTACCTACCTAAATTTTTGTTTATATTTAAATGTTCATGTATTAATATATATTGATATATTTAATTTTAAATATAAATATACTTTAATGATTTATATTCAATTATAATAAATGTTATATCATAATAATAAACTTTATAATTAAATCTATCTTTAAAAAAGGTAAACCTTTTGAAAATCATATTAATTTTTTTTAGAGTACAGAAAACAAAAAAAAAATATAGATTAATTTCCTAAAATAAATTTTTAATATTTTCAAAGTCCTTTACATTAACCTCTCCCTTTTATGTACTCTGGCTCTAATAATACAACACTTAACAAATTCCTTTTAATTTAACCTAACTTTTTGCAACAAAATATTTTTTTTTATTCTATTATTTTTTTTTGTTGTGTTTTTTTTTATGCTTAAAAAATAATTATTAATTATCATTTTGACTTGTGACTTTTTTTGAAACTAAAGCAAAAAATAAAAATTACAAAATATATAAAAAAAAAAATTAAAATTCATAATATTATGTTCATTAATCATTTTTATATTATAATAATATTAAATAACTATTATGATAGTAGTTAGTTGCTGACATAACCACTTTATATCCTTTAATTGAATACTTTATTATTGTGTAATAGTATTATTTTCGAAAATGGAAACAACAACAAAACAAAAATTGTTTTAGATGTTTCAAGATTATAAAAATAAATAATAAAAGATATTTAATTGATTTTTAAGCGATTGATTGAAAATAAAATGAAATAAATTATAAATAGTTTAATAAATAATTAATATTATAGATTAACCTTAAATAAATTATAAAAATATAATTATAATTATCGATAAATGATTTATTATAAAAAAAAGGGGAATAAAAACTAAAATAATGTTGAATTTGATGAAAAAGTGTCTTAAAAGCGATTTAACAAAACCATTCATAATAAATGAATACTGAAACTGTTATTATTTTTTTACCCTTGTATTATATTTTTTTCAAAAATGTATTCGTCTTTAAAACCTAAACTAAAAGATGTAAATAAAAATCTAATTTTTTACAACTAAATTTTGTAAACAGACTAACTACTGACGCACAATGCAATGACAACTACAAATAAAAAAAAAAAAAATTATATATATTTTACATTTTACAGTGCTGGCACAACTTTATTTATTCTTTTGTTACCTAGTTTGCTACATTTGATAATAGAAATTTTTAATACCGAAATCACTTTTTTTTTTTATGAACAAGTAAGTATCCACTTAATAATTGACTTACTAATTGACTTAATAATTGACCACTGAATAATTGAAAAACACTGTATTTTATTTTTACTTCATATAAAGAAGTTGTTATTGTAAATAAAATGTATGTGATATATATTTTATTCTTTTTCAGTTTTCAGTCAGCGTAAGGTCAAAATATAGCTAATGATGTTTAATATGAATATTGAAAGCTATGAGCACATGTACATTAATAAAAATTAGTTATATTTTATTTATTTCATATGAATAAGTTGTTGTTATTGTAAATGCTGTATGAAGTTATAAATAGTATGGATAATATGGATATGAAGAATAAAATTTATATAACTTAGACCCATCGTTGACGATAAGAAAAAATTTATCTCGTCTCGTCTCGCTGAACATTTGTTTCTGTTAGACACTGTAAGCAGTGCGATAGGACATTTTATTTGTTGGAAGTACTGATATTTTTTTACTGTCAAAACAAATTATTAGAATATAAACAAAAATGGTTTATAAAATGTTTGGAAAGTATTAGTGGGGCTTAAAAAATTAGTTGGGTCAGTAGTAAAACAGTAAAAGTAAAGATGGTTTTCTTTTTCAAAACAAAAACATTTAATAATAACGCAAAAAAAAAAATAAAGAAAAATTTGTACGAGTAAGTCGAATAAGTCGAGTACAAAACACTGAAGAAGTCTGCAAGTAGTAGACGAAATACGCGTATCTGTATGATAAGCATATCAGTAAAATTAAAAGGAAAATATTCGACTATTTTCACTGTTATAACAAAAAAGTGTTTCTAGAAAAAAAAATTCTTGGGGCCACTGAGTGGTTATGTTCGAAAAAAAGTTCAGTATCTTTTTACTCGGGAACCGTTTTTAAACGGGCTGACTTACTATAATTAGTATGAAAATTTATCTTTTTCGTTTCTTAAAACTATTTTTAAAGGCTTTTAAAAGTCAAATTTTGTTTTCTTATATACTTAATATTCAAATTATTATTAAATATTGTATTTAAATAATAAATGAATTTATTAAAAGTTTCCTACTTGTTTGGATATTTCTTTCGTCTGCTAGATAAACAAAAAATATTATTTTATTGGCTTAACTTAACCTACGTTCTTCATATTTGCCGTATGTGCATGGAGTTTTTGTATTTACATTTTTCATTGGCTTATAAGACAAACATATTACAAACATTATTAAATAAATATTGTCTTTATTGAGTGCGGTAGGTAAAAATAAATAAATTGTTGTTATAAAGAAAAATTGTTTATTAATCTTTACTTAACTATTTTATCTATTCAATTTATTTATTTAATTCAATTTTTTGATAAAAAAACAAAAAATACTTTGGCGAGATACTCTATCGTTTACAAATTTTGACGAGATAAAAAATAGTTATCGCGTCTCGTCAAATGTCTAACAGAAATTACTCACGAGACTGTTTTGACATTTGCCATCGCGGCAATTTGTTATCGCGTCTGTGGTCGTGGTGTCTAACAGAATACTAAACTATCTCTTCAGAGATATTTTGACGCGATCGCACGAGATGAGTCTAACAGAATATGGATGAATATATAGAAATAATTTTTTACACGATAACATGAAATTATAATATAGAATTATCTTTAAATGATGCTGAGAAGAGCATTTAGAATATTTAATTTGCAAATTAATCAAAATTATTCTGTTAAAATACGTTCAGGGTCATTAATAATCTTAATTTTGAACCACATTATATCACACAGGCTTTTTGATAGACTTTTAATTTCTATTCGAATAATCAGAAATCTGAGAACACTCCTGAAGAAATCAAAATGTCTTCTAGATTTTAAATATGATGAAATAAAAGTTTTTTATAATTTGTAATTTAATTAACTAATCTTTTTACTTGTTACCATAATAAATTTTTTTGCTTCTTAACTGTCATAAATAATTAAATTTACTTAAATTCTAATATCGAGCTATACATTGCTACATTAATTCTTTAGCCATATTTCTAATATATTCAATTTTGATCTTCAATCTCTTTTTTTTTTGTTTTATAAACGATAACATTTTGAAATTGTTTTTCTAAAAATGATTAATTTTAAATTTGTTTAATTAAATATTTTATTTTAATCCTTTTAAGGACAAATAAAAAATAAAAATAAACACAAAAAAAAAAAACAAAAACAATTTATTATTACATTGTGAAACTTAAACAAAATATCCTTTCTGTCTTCCACCTCTTGCTTCTTATTTTACATATCTTTAAAATTAACCTAACCATACTCACCACCACCGTCCCCCCTTTATATTTTCCTAAAAATTCCTAATAATTATATAAGATATTTTTAAATTTTCAACCCAGTTGTATATTTTTTTTTCATCTCTTTGATATTTTCACTTCAACTAAACCTACCTCAAAAATATTTGTCAGTGTGGTATTTTATGTTGGTAACCTTAAAAATTAGGTAATTTACAAATTTTTTTTTTTTGTATAAACATTTCAAGCGTATTTTATAAGCATGTTTAATGCTTCACTTGGTTTGTGTATTATTTGACCAAGTTGTTTCATGCATGAAAAAAAACAAAAATAAATTATCTTACCAAAAATCAGGATGATAAAGGATCATTTGTCAAAATGAACAAATATTTGTATAATGTACATGTGTTTGTATATAATATTGGTATAACATGTAACATTTTTTTTTGTTACAAAAATTATTATAAAATGAAAAATTAAATTTAATAAAAAGGGGGGAGCGGTAATAAATACTTAGGACGTTATGCATAGTGAAAATTTTGGCATTTAAATGATAATAATTTAATTTTTAAGAGTTTTAATGAATTTTCAATGCAAATTAATTTAATGGGTTAATTAATTAATAAGAGAAAGAAAATGTAATTCAGTTGAGATTCGATGAGCGGATTAATTTTTACATTTTGATACAATTTTCGCGAATTCAATTTTTTTTTTGTAATAGCGGCAATGAAATATATAATTATAACTGCATCTCAAAGGTCTCAGGTTTGATTCCCGATACAAGTAAAATGCTTTATTGATTGGGATATCATTGGGATAAAATAAAAAATAATAAAAAAATGAATGGACCCCCATATTCAAAGGGAAAAACTTGAAAGTTTGGCGGTATAATGGTGTACTGATAAATAAAAAAAATAAATATATAAATATTTACATATTACATTTTTTATACTGTTTGTTTTTTAAATAATTCACTTATTTTCCAATCGTCATTTTTCCAGTTTTTACATTGACTTATAATTAATTTAGTATGACAAGGTTTTTGACTATAATTATTATTTTACACTTACATTAGTGATATCTTATCTATTTATTTATTTAATTTGTTACACTTAACACAAGCATATTACAAAAACTATTTCTTAAAATTAGAAATAAGAATTAATATTAGAACAACAAACATAATTTTTAATTTAAATATAAAAAAAGAAATTAATACTATCATAACTTTTTAATATAGATTCCAATAATTTTTACTTATTTATGATGAAAAGAAAACGTTATGGCAACAAAGAAAACAAGTTAATTTTAAGTTATTCATAGAAATATTGATGTTGTTTCTATATCTGTTAAGTTAACTAAGATAAACATACTGTTAATAGGTTCGAACTTACCATATTTTGAACGATGTTGAGAATATATTTTCAGAACGGAAACGAGTATATTTGTTCGATAATGATTGATTTTATCTTTTATAATTAGTGAATCAATTTCACCAGAATTAATCATTAAAATAAAATTCAAGCTATTATGTAAAAGCTATTATATTATTATTATGAGAATACTGAATAGTGTTAGACACCACTTCAAAATTAAAAGGTTAACAAAATTTTAAAATAAAAGTTACACACAAAATTATAGGGTTATTAGGTGCCCCTATTGAGTTATTGAAATTGAAGTTAAGGTAAAATTTAAAATTTGGAAAAGAAAAGTGGTCAGATATAGACATCTTACTACAAAGCAAAAAAAACTTATTTTTAAATCCATCTTTGGTAGGTACTCATTTATTTTATATTTCTACAAAGAAGGTAGGAGCAAGAAAGCCGTTGAAATAATGTAATCCAAAAAAGCATTAATTAAAACAATATGTAATGTCAAATATCTAAACTAAATGAAAATTAAAAAGGAGCATGGTACACGCCTATGAATTATACTAAAAATAAACAGACAGTAAATGTACAAGTCAATCAACAGAATTTGGTATCTACTATAAACATTTTTTGTTTTAATAATTAACTAATTTAGAATATCTACCAAAACTTCAATTCCTCTGTGATTTTGAAAAAAAAAAAAAAAAACAAAAAACAAAATTTACTTAGGAACATATTTTTATTTCTAATTTGTCAAATAGAAATTTTTTAAATAATATGTATGAGGTTACTGAATCAGGAACATTGGTTCTTAAGTTGTGGATCAAAAAGCTTATATATACGATATAAGATATAAATATATATCTTTAGTCGCGAATCTTATCCTTTAAGGACGAAAAGGACATTTGAAAGTATCCTTGATGTTTTTGTATAAAAACCGTTATATTTTTCTATTAGATATATAGTTATATATTCTAGAAGATTCAGTTATATATTCTAGATTTCGGTAATTTCGCATACATCGATCTATAGCACATTTCAAGATTCATTTGATGATGATTGGTGCTGCCGTTATGAAGATATTGTAGTTCAAAGTAGAAAATTTTGGGAAAAAAAAAAACAATTTTTATTTTCTTTCTAGAAAAACAAAATAAGTCCAGCTTTTACCATAAAACCTCCCCAAAATATTTATATACTGTTGGAAAGGTCTCTCGTTTTTTTATATCTCATTCATACATACTTTATGTTTACGTCGAATAGTTTAGAAGATATAAAGATATAAGCATTTACCCTGTTTCTATATAAAACTAGGAATGTGCCTTTTACGAAATAACAATCTTCTGACCAGCTTATTACATTACTTCGTAAAAGGCTGGTAGATAATTTTTAATAAAATAATATAAAATAGATATTTTTTTTTTCAATAAAACTTATATATAATAGAAAAGAATTAGACTCTTCTAATGAAATAAAAATATTAAACGTTTCCTTAACAAAATTTTGAAATACCTGGTTTTTAAGGAAAAGGTAAAATATTGTTTTTTTTTCCCAAAATGTTCTACTTTGAACTACAATATCTCCATAACGGCAGCGACAATCATCATCAAATAAATGTTGAAATATGCTACAGACCGGTATTCTTCTAGAATATATATCTGGATATACATTATATTTCATAGATCAACAGATATAACGGTTTTTATACAAAAACATCAAAACAACAAGGATACTTTCAAATGTCCTTTTCGTCCTTAAAGGATATAAGATGCGCCATTAAAGATATATATTTTTGGAAAGCTAGGAACCCCATTTATCTTTGGAATGCAGTCATTAGGTCCTAAGTTAATACAGTGAAAATCCTCTAAGACGGAAGAAATTTACCCGCGAAACTAGCTTGTGCTGAAATTAGTGCATTAAAGACGGAAATCCTTGACACAGAACGGAATCGTAATTTTTGGGATCTTCACACATAATTCCAAACAAAAAAACTCCTTTAAAACGGAATTTTTTTTTTTGTAAAAATTTTTTTGGTTAAAAAATGATAAATTTGAATATTTTTCAGCGGTAAGCATATTTATATAGTTTTTGTTGGTGGAAACACTGTACTTTTGACTTTTAATATCATAACATGAAGTTTGACATATATGTTTTATGCTTAGTTTCTCCTACTTACGGTATTTGGTGATGGAAAAAATGGATTGATGGTGATGGATTAAACCCCTTATCATAGGCAAATATGGACGTCCACGATGTTTTAAAAATATCAAAACAAATCAATTAGGTGTTGATTATTATTATAATAAAAAGGCCTGGATGACTGGTTGTATTTTTGAGCAGTATTTGAAAAATTTAAATAAACAAATGAAATCCGAAGACAGAAAAATTCTTCTTTTCCTTGTTAACGCTTCTGCTCACCCGAATTTAAATTTATCGCATATACATTTAGTTTACTTGCCTCCAAACACAACTTCCAAATTACAACCGTTAGATGCAGGAATAATTGCAGCATTTAAATGCAATTATCGAAAATTTATGATGAAAAATTTATTAATTGAAATGGAAAACTGTAACACGAGCTCGACATTGACAAAAAAAATTTCAATCCTAGATGTAATTCAATTTCTTAAAACTGCTTGTGATCAAATATTACCCTCAACAATTGTAAAAAGTTTTCTAAAGTGTGGATTTAAATTTGATACTACAATTACTGAGCTATAAATGAATAATCAAAATGAGCAATCAATATTAGAAATACAGAACTTAATAGATTCAGCATTTGGTGAAGCCATTTGTTCAGAAAGAAATCACGCTAGTGTAGATGACAATATTTTTACAGAATGTAATTCAACAAATTTAAGTGATATTATTGAAGCAATTTTAAATTTTAGATAGTTACGAAGAGGATGACGAAGAAGAAATTGAGCCCGAAATTAGCACTGCAGAGGCTCTTAAGGCAATAAAATGTTTAGATATTTATAGTAGACAATATTATAGTAGGTAATGATGATTTATATACTTTGGTTGCGAAATCGAAAATCACATTTATTACAACAAAAGCAGCTGAAAAAAAGATGAAACAGAAATGTATTACGGATTTTATGAAAAAAGACTGAGTTACTTGCAATTGATTTTTTTAATTTTTTTTTATGGTCATATAATTTTTGTTGTTTTTTACACGCTTGGAATAGTACAATGTTTTATAATTTTGTTATGTTATTAGTTTTGTTATATGTATGTGATGAATTTTTTATAAAAATGAAATCAAATGCAATAATTTTTTGTGTATCTATTAAAAATAACTTTAAGAAATTTTTTCCTCTTATTTTAACTTCCCTATAAATTTTCTACAATACAAAATTCTGTAAAACGGAAAATCCTGTAAAACGGAAATTTATAATGGTCCTGTGAGATTCCGTCTTAGAGGGTTTTCACTGTATAAAATCTTCCTCAGAAGATCTGTTAAAACTGATATAGAGCAAAGTTTACTTAACTGGTAAAAACTATAAAATGTGGAAAACAAGTACAGCTTAAAGAATGAAATGGGCTTAGTCTAGCTTAAATTGTTATCACTTGTTACTGATTGAATTAATGATTAAAATTTTGTACTACTATTTAATATTTTTAATATTTAATTTTTTATTTTTTCTTTTATTTATCATCAACAAATGTTTACTAAGCGATTCTTTATTTACTGCGAGCTTTTCCATTCCTTTTAGTGTGGATATTCAAAATATATT
Source organism: Argyra leucocephala (assembly GCA_963942445.1). Classification (NCBI taxonomy): domain Eukaryota; kingdom Metazoa; phylum Arthropoda; class Insecta; order Diptera; family Dolichopodidae; genus Argyra; species Argyra leucocephala. Next base: position 110,068,406 of record OZ012680.1, on the reverse strand, counting down.
TTCTAAATACTTTGATGATTTTAAAATGTTGAATAAATGTTGTATATCATATATTAGTAATTTAATTCCATACTTTATAACTCGCAGTAATAGAATAAAATCTATTATATATACTTTTATATTAATTCGCCTGCATCTATTTGCTTAGTTGTTTTTCTGTTTAGATATTTTTTTCCTTACTTACGATTTTACGACCAAAAAACAAATCCAATAAGTGCACAAAATAAACATAAATATATGCAAATATTTAAAAAATGTTTTTAACACCGTTTTATATGAATTTGTAAATGTGTTCAAGCCAATATAATGTTGCATGAGTTCTATAGGGTAAAGATTTCCGTTCCATGATACCAAAATACAGAACCATAAAAGTTTACCATTAACATTCATTGTTTTCTAATTATTATTGATAATATTCCAAACTTATATCAACAATATTCCAGCAAGCTTAATTTATCTTATAATAATTTGTAGAATTTCTGTATTGACCATCCATCCATTTTATTTTCTACTTTTTAGGGGGCTAATTTTGTTTTAAATGAAATTTATATTTAAAATGTTATTTTCACTAATTATTTTTTAGTTGATATATTATAAGTATGTATTATAAGTAGTTTTAAAATATTAATTCAATAAGTGAAATAAAAACAAATATAATTAAAGTATGTTAAAGTTAAATACGCAACTAGTTTTATTTCAAATCATTTTGTTTTCATTTTTTTTTGATTTTATCATGAATTAATATTGATTTACAATTTCGCACATGATTTATGTCGAATATTCATGATTAGTTCATAATATTATTCAAAAATATCATTTAAAAATACTATCCTTACACTATCTAACTTTTTTTTATTTTATGTCCTTGACAGTAATTTATTTAGGGAGAATTAACTTTTCTTGCTTAATTAAGTACGGTATGCTGCAAGATTTTACTACATGTTTTACTACAATGCTTTTCGAGCATTTATTTATCAAATTTCTGGCATATGAGCTGTTTAAATATGAAAAACTATTACTACTGTCATTAACTAAAGCCCTCTCAAAGAACGTAATTCCGTTTTATTTATTTATGTTTTTACCAAACATTAAAAAATGTTCAACAATATTTCTACTAAAAATAATTAAAACACCAAAAATATTTAATTAACATCTTTAATTATTGTTCTATTATAATATGTTAACCTTTTATTAAATTCAAATTGTTCTTTTTTAATTTTAAATTTACCTTAAATTAACCTTTTTTCTTTTTTGTGTTGTTTCTCTTTTTTCAATCCCTTCTCTAATTATTTTAATAATTCAATTTTCATAAGAAGTCTATCTCCTTTGTGGGTTTTTTGTTTTCACTAATCTTTGGAGTTTCTTTAAATTTTCAAAATAATTTATAGCCCCTTTATGCGATTATAATGCTTGAGTTTGTAAATGTGTTTTTTTTTTATATTGTAAACAAAAAATTAATAAAAATAAAAAAAAAAATATAATTTTAATTGTTTTTTAACCTTCTCATATTAACTTTTATTAGTTATTTATAAATTTTTCAAATTGAAATAGAAAATTGATATCTACAGACTCTCTCTCTCTCTCTCTTTGTCTCTCTTTTCTTAGGCTTATTCCTTTGTTTATTAAATTGTTAGCAATTCATCCTTTTTTTAAGGATATTTTCTAGAATTATAATAATTTATTATGATATTATAAAAAATTATGTTTAAGAAAAGCATTGTGTGCCGGTATTTTGTGTTAATTGTTGGAATTATGATTAAAAATTTTAATTTGAAAAGTTAAACAAAAATGTTCATAAAAAAATATATAAAACAAAAAAAAATATGATAATGTTAATGACATTAAAGGGTTTTCTGTAAAATACAAAAATAAAATGAAATAGAGTTTTAGGATCTTGTTATTTCAAGAGTTAAAAAGTTGATAAAGTTTTGAAAAGGTAAGTAGAAAACAAAATTTTTTTTATTTTGGAAATGTTCTTGAACAACTTCAAATGTCAAAATTATGAAACGAATTCAAATATTAAATTAAATATTTTTGGGGAGAAAATTTACTTTTCTTTTTAAAAAATTAAAATGAATAATTATTTAGAGAAAATCAGTTAAACGAAAATTATTTAAAACATATTATTAAGTAATAAATGATTTAATTAGATGTTTTAAAATAATTTAATACATATAGTTAATATCTCTTCTTTGGAATATTTTTTATTACTTTTATAGCTATTAAAATGATTAAAACTTTTATTATTTAATTTCTCCTAAAAATTTATTTTTGAATTAATTTTGAATGTTTTATTTATTTTATTTACACACATTTTATTATTAATTTTATTATTTTTTATATTTTATAACTGTTTTAAGATTTTACTTAAAAAACTACAGATTTTATTTTATTCTCTTCAATGGAACATCTGAGACTGAGTTTTAATCTAACAACGGTGTCTTTCATTTCCGTGCGTGCACAGCAACCGGAAATAGTAATCGGAAATAGTAACCGGCTGAAATATATCTTTGACAGACACCACCTATTAGATCTATTACATAACTATATTTTTGAATAGATTTTAGAATTTCTTTATTTCAATACTTACAATTCATAAAAATTTTAAGTACAAAAACTTGTTTATATCTCTTTTAAAGTCAGATATGTAAGATATCTCATAGCAAGTTTCATATTGTTCGGCAATTCATTAAACATTTTTAGACAAGTATAAAGGCAATTGTTTTATTAGTTATTAATAGCTTTGAAAAGAGTCAAATAGAAATTTGCTTTATTTCATGTGTTATTTGTGTGAATGTTTATCATTCTATTTAGAATAAAATTATGTTTTATTAAGTTATTTATTATTTTAAATGCAGTCATGAAGATCTCATTCCTAAAAATATTTTCTAGACTTAAATAATCTTGTGAGTATAATAAGGCAGTAGGATAAGTAGCTGGATAAAAATTTATAAACTTTATAGGTTTTTTATGTATTGTATTCAATTTATTCATGACTTTGTCTACATTTAAGAGTGATCAATTATTTTTCAACCAGTCCTCTATAATTTTCAAATTGTTTTTTATAGCAGCTCTCAGTTCATCCTCAGTTTTTTCACAATATTCTAAGACAGCATTATCGGCATTTAATTGCATGTGTCCTTTCAGATTAAGGAAAGATATTTCATTAACATATAGTTTAAAGAGATCCGGCTCCAAGACTGAGCTCTGTTGAACACCTTTCTTAATCAATTTTTTTGTACTTACTGCATTCCTTATTTTAATCATTTGCATGCGTTTTGTCAAATATGACTTAAAGAAGGACATCTGCCTAGTTGTAAAGTACATCTCGCTAAATTTTCTTAAAAGTACATCGTGGTCTACGCAATCAAAGGCTTTCTGAAGATCTAAAAACACACATGCGACATACTTTCTTTCATCCAAACCTCTTGTTATAAAATTAATCAAACTAAGACAATCCGCAGTAGTATTAGAATACTTTTCGAAAGCATATTGTTCGTGATATAAATACAAATTTCTTATAGCAAGAATCTTCCTAAGTTCAAACAACTGGGAGTCAAACGTCTTTTTTGGCAAATCAACCTAACTGCATGCTTTTGACTTATTCAAATTTGATTTAATTTATTGAAATAAGCTACTCCCCAACAGATAATTTCATACTGAATTTTCGAATAAAAAAGGGCATAACAGACAATGGTTGAAATTTTGATAGAGCAGTATAATCTAATGTGATAGATCAAGTTGTCTGATAACAGAATTATGACAATTCTTCAGGTAGTTAGTGTGAGCTGATCAATTTAGTTTTGAATCCACTAATATACCTAGGTACTTAAAACAATTTACTTTTTCGATCTTGAAACAGTTTACATCACAGGAGGTTAAAATACAAGTAGAGTTATTAGTGCATTTTGGGGAGTGGCTTATTAAATTATAATCAACAGTAGTATGCAAATAAATACTAAAGTTCATGTATTTAATTTTATCACTAATAATTAATTTCTGTTTTGAAAACTAATATTTGATAACAGCCAGGTCAGAATTAATATCATTAACAATTAAGAGAGCTGGAAATTCCTTCATAAGAAAAAGCAGTATCACCCGCAAAAGCTGTAGGTTTGCCCTTAAAAGTTTGAATAAAAACGTTGAATTAGTTTATTTAATTTGTTTTTTTTTTGTATTTATAATATTAGTAATTAAGTTTTAATTATTTATTAAAAAACACAATCAGACTAGAACAAATTATTATAGGGCTATAGAGCTGTGAAATTTATTAAATTATTTAATTGTATTGATATGTTTCTCATATCAGTGCTACACTGCAACATATGGCATTGATTAGATCTTCTTTGGTAGATAAAACTTTTCGCTAATGTAGCAAAAAACCATGTATTGTTATTATTTTTGTTTCACATATTTATTTAGTAACATTTTATTTGTTTATTATTAAATTACAATATAATGTATAATAATCATCAATAAAATCAATAATATATCAATAACAGCTGAAATTATTGCTACTCTTATAAAAGGGTAATAAATCTTTAATTTTTTTTTCATTTCTTAAATAACTAGGCAGTTTATTAAATAACTGTAAACCATTGTACATCCGGTAATTGTATTGGATATCAGTGTTTTATTTGCAACCATGTGTTTAGATTTTTAGTTATTGCATCATAATCGTTATATTTAGCGTCCAGAAAAGCTGCTCGAGTTGTTTTCGTGTATTAGCTATTTAACCCTGCATTAGCCCAGCGTAAGTGTTACTAATTATTGCTATTACTTATTTTATTCTGTTTTTCACAGCTTCACGAAACATACATTTTAAGTATACCTTAAATAAATCTATAATTTTTATTACTTTACTAATTGTTATAATTGCTTCACTCATTTTTTAAATACGATTTTTTGATTATAATATAAATTTACTGTCGAAATGTTAATTAGATTTATGAAATTTATTAATTCTTTTATAATATAGGTATATAACGTAATTTAAAATTGTATGTATGTGTTAAGTGTATGAAAAATTACTGTAGCCCATGTAGTTGTATAAAAACAAAAAATTTAACTTAACTCAAAATTTGTGTTAGATTACTAGATAATAGGTTGATTTCACTCAAAATCTATAACCACATTTAAATTAACATTGAGTTAACTCAAAATTTGAATCAATTAATTCAAATAAGCTCAAATTCAAAGAAATTAAAATAATTAATAATTTTTAATTTGTTATAACAAATATCCATTTTAGAACAAAAATTTTCTTTGAATTTGAGCTTATTTGAGTTAACACACAACTCAAATCTTGACCTTAGTCAAAGTTGATCTAAACCTTATAAGCTTAATCAGCCATCTTAAAATATGATAAATCATGAGATGTAATATTTTATACGTGGACTCTTATACTTAACCTCAAATTTGTAATCTGTATGTCTAAACTGTGAGTTAGCTCAAAATTTTAGTTAAGCTTTGAGCCTAGCAGGGCATTTTAGTTAGCTATTTTACAAGCCTCTGTTTTATGTAATGCAAAGTGAAAACTAAGGTTTTTATCAATATTCTTGTCCATATATTGACAATATATGGACAATAATACTGCAGACGAGCGATTACACATCAATAATGAACTAAGCAACTTTTTTATCCATATTTTGAAATTTCGCAATGACATACTGTGGAAGTGTTCTAAATATATTGAATTGATATGAACATTCCCCAAAACCAAGAACAATTTTTTTTACATCAACTAATTTATTAATGAGATTATGTTGATGGATCAGCTGATTGAATTATTGATGAGAATAGAATAGAACCGTATATTGTCAATATATGGACATTATATTGATCATTCATTGATGTGTAATAGGCACCTGAAGATCTTATAATATTTATAGAAATGATTGTGATCGTTTCTTGGAAGATATATGTACCTATAATAACCAAATATGTTTATTTATACTTATAAAAGGACAAATTGTTTGTTCGTTCGTTATACACGTCCTCCGCTTTTAAGATAGAGTTCTGAGATTTTGAAAAATTCTCCACGATTCAAAAAGAGAACTAGTAGCTTTATCTTGTAAAGTCAAATGACAGATTCGGGTAGCTGGCAGTTAAATACAACTTAACTCCTTGCACTCATCAGGAATATATCAAAAACTAATTGATGTAATAAACCAGAAAACTGATACTTAGATACTTCCCAAAAAATAAAACAAAATACGTTTCTTACAGACTGAAATACACATCTGAATCTGATGATATATCCTTAAAAGTTTAAAAAAAACCTTCTTTTATAGTTTTTTCAAATTAGGACTAGTTCGGGTAGCTGCCATTCAACTCTTCGCAACAATGAAATATATTTCAAAAAGCAATGGTGCTACAGACCTGATAATTTGTAATTAGGTACTTTCTTAAGAGTGAACAAAAACGTCTCTTATCATTTTCCAAAATTCGAACCAGTTCGGATAGATGTCATACAACCTTAGAACTTATCAGGAATCTTTTGAGAACCAAAAGTGTTACAGACCTGATAAATTGCAATTAGGTACTTCCTAAAAAAAGAAACGAACATATTTTACCATTTCGTAATTCATTTCCAATCACTATTCTGATTAGCTGGCTGGAAAGACGTTGTAGTGAAAGTGATATACCTGGTGTTCCAAAGCATGCATATTAGCTTTAAGAGGGGAAGGAGCCGTTATTTTAGAATTTAAAAAAAATGTAATAACTAAATCGAGGGTAAATTGATGATATTTTCAAATACAGCGAAGGACCGGAAAAGGGTTTTTAAGCCCAAAAATCGCCGAAATTGCTTGAAATCGAGATTTTCAAATAGAAAGGGGTATTTTTTTTGGATCAAATTCGGATTCTGCGACAAAAAATAAGAAAATTAATTTTAAATTATTGAATTATTTTGTTGTTACTTTAGTTTTAATTTTTAGTACGAGCGAATGTGCTCTTTTGAGATGAAATATTAAATAAATAAAAATAAAAAAAAACAAATGATTTTTTTTAGGCTTTCTCAGTATTTCTCCTTAAAATTAATAAAAATAAAACAAAAATGCACCATGTTTTACTTTGGTAAACTAAAATTAATAATAATCATTTTTATAAATAAATTTGTTTTGCATGTTATCATATTTTTTATCTCAGTTTTGGGTTCCTACCAAGTTTAAATTAAAAAAAAAAACAATAAAATAAAAAAAAAAAAAAAATGACTTTATAAAAAGTTTCTTAGTTTTTTAACGGCTCCTTACCCTCTTAACAAGCTGTTACGCATGCTCTGGAACACCCGGCATATTAAGTTGAAACTTAGTTTAGTGAAAGAAAAATTTATGAAGGCTTAAATGGTAAGATACAGTTACAATCACCAAACCGCATGAAGCCCAATGAAATTTTTAAATATGTTGGATTGCACAAGGTTTTTGACATTCCTTCCTCACCACAATGAGAGCTCCAATAATACTTCTACAAAATTTAAATCAGTCATAAGTATGCAATGTACAGATTGATAATAAAACCATTGCATCCTTATACTATTGAAGTACAAATTAAAACAAACACAAGCCTATTTCTACATAATTTTAAATTTGAACCAGGATTGGCTCAATTATTTTTTATTCAACTTCGATATTATTGTTTAGAAACCATTTTGTTTAAATTCAGTTCCTTATATTAGTAAATAAAATACAAATTAAATTTTATATATTTTATCTTGGATCCGGACAACGTTGGTTGATTTTGTTTTTCAAATTAATACAACAGAAATTATTCAATGAATTGACAAACTTTACAGACAAAAATATGTTCAATACAAACAAAACAGACAAAACAACATTACAAAGTATTAAGTTAAATTATATTATAAAGTTCAGTGACCGACCGAATAATAATAATATATTTTGTGCCAGGTAACTCATTAGTATACAAATGAAATCTGCATGACTTAAAATAACTCAGGGAGAAACTTTTTACATTAATTTAAATAAACTACGCTAATTAATGCTCTTTTTCCTCACTTGGGTTTTTTTTTTTTTAATTTTTTTAAATTTTTGTTTTTGTTTTTGTTTTTATATTTTCGTCATATAACAAAATGTAATTCATGTGCAGAATTTTTAATGTGATATTTTTTTTCAATGTTATCCTTTTTAAAAAGGACTTGTTTTTTTTTCAATTTTTTTTTTTTTTTGTTTTTCAAAGTTATCCTTTCTAAACTTTGTTTTTATTCTTCTATGTGATAATGTATTTTACAACTCATTTTATAATTACAATAAAAAACAAAAAAAAAAAAAACAAAACAAAAAATTTAAAATAAAGAAAAAGTTTTTCACAATCCCTCATTTATATTTTCCATAAAGAAAAATTCTCGTAAATTTTGTTTTTGGAAAATTTTATTAAGCAAAAAGTAAAAATAAATAGCGAATAAAAAGGAAAAAAACAAGAGAAATTGCACATTATATATACATCCATCTCTTTCTTCTCATTAGACAACGTAATGACGTTCAGGCATATTACTACCATCTTTTAAGGTTAGGTAAAAACCTTAAAAAGTTGGACATTGTAATTTTATTATTACACATTGCATATCCATATACACACACACTCGCCAACACGTATATGTATCCATATATATGTATATATATTATGTACATAAGTTGTATATCCATGAAAAAAACACACAGCTGGGTAATGTGTAATAAATTCAGGTGAAAATATTTTTTTCTCAATTTTTACTATTCATTTTTTTTATTTCTTGTATTTGTGATGTACAGATGTCGTTGCCACATTTGGCGCTGCTTTGACACACACAAAAAAAAAGTGCAAATAATTTTGGATCTAGAATTTCTTATATTATTTTCTTATTATTATAATTTTTATTTTTGCTCGGCCTTGGTTTGGTAAATTATCGCTTAGTTTGTTTTTCTTTTCTTATTTTTTTTCGACCTAGAAAAATTTATATAAAAAAGGATATTTTCATGGTGAGCACATCAAAGTAAAGAAAAAACCAAATAGGTACAAAAAAAAAAAAAAAATTCAATTAATATAGGTGCCAGTTTGTATGACAATTATAATAACGTTTACATTTATACCTTAAAGGTATTTTATCATGATATTTTTGTTTTTAAAAAAAAAAACAGCATATGTGGGAAATTTACTGGGGTGCTGGTGGTATTTTAATAAATCATAAAGAGGAAAAGAAATTAGAAAATATTAAAAGAAGCCAAAAAATAGTAGCCGATGAAATGTATTTAATTAAATTTTATCACAATTCTTCAAACAATAGAGAAAAACGTGTGTTTATAAAATATTTTGGCTCAAACTGAAAGCTTGCAAACAGAATGTTCAGTAGAAAATGTTTTTTTTATAGGAATTTAATGCAATTAATTCAACTCTAATTTAAAAAGTTTAATTAATTTATTCGAAATACGGATTGGTTACGACAATATGTTTAATTTTAAAGTTAAATTTGTATTGTAACCGTATAGATCTATTTAATTCTGGGTCATAATGAGGTTTTTTGAGCAAAATTAATATTATGATGACCATCAAGAATGTATAAATTGTAACAATTATTGGTGAGGCTTTACGTCCTTCCTAATTGTGATGTTTTTCTGAAATTATAGTCACATTTTTTAATTCTGTTTTAATTACCATCGGGTGAAAAATTTTATACTATTTATTTTTTCATAGGATTTGGCAGCAATTAATTTCTTCAATCATATTGGGGTATTCATAGTTTATTTCAAATCACAATTAAGTTTTTAAAGAACGACTTTTTCATTTTAATGATAAATGTTGTGTTTAATAAAAGTCGAATATAATTTTATTATTCTATTTTTTTTTATTTCATTATAATTACATTTTTATTGAGCTCAGGTTTCCTGAGTGAACATGATCGGATAATCGACAAATTAAAATTGTTTATTGCGAAACGATTGCTCAACATAACTTAAGTACTACTTCTAGATTTTATATAGATGTGTATCATGATAGTTATAATAATTGACCATTGGCTAGTCAAGAAGCATTTACATAGAGTCGGTGGAAACCGAAAGAAGCCATAAACAACTTGTACACAGGAAGAAGTCGAAATCAACTTGTGTAAAATGTATGAAGTAGAGGGAAAATCTATTCCGTGAATTAAAAGAAAAGAAAAGATCTTTATAATATTATTCAATTCAATTCAATTCATTAATTTACCCAAAAATTCACTTTTTATACAAGTATATTTTCATTTTACAGAAATCAGACAACTGAGTACAATTTAATCAAATTAAAAAAAGGAAGATATCAAAAATGAAGTGGAACTAAATATAAAAAGAAAAAATTTACTGGAATTTTCAAAATTAAAAGCAATAAAGTAAATGAAACGATTCTGACTACAATGATAAAAAACGGTGAGATATGCAAATAAAATTAATAATGTTGTTAATGAAAAAATCACAAATATGGGTCAAAATTTCACTTTTGCTGACATAGTTAAAAATACAAATAAATGTGAAATCAAAATGAAAAAAGAATTAATTACCTTTGATTGCGAAAATTTTATATCTTACCAAAGTTTTTCTATTTTTTATTTATTATTTACAATGTCTATGTTTTTTTTTTCTTGTTTTTAATTTTATACATTGTTTCCTTTATAATGTTTTTATAATGTTATCGGAATGTATATTATAGGTAGGAGTGTTGTTTTATTGTTTTTCATTAAGCTTTACTAACGATGTCAGTTTCCCTGTGGAATGTCATGATTTTAGTTCTATAGTATTTGTTCAAGTATGTTAAGTGTCGTGATTCCAAATTTGGTATTGTGTAATGTATTATACATATATAATCATGGCAATAGCAATATCTGGAAAATAGTAACATCTTGGCTCAGTGTTTTGGGGAACATTAAATAGGTATAAGTCTAGGTACATATTTTTGAGAAATTGCACTGGATAAAGTAACATTAACAAAATATACATTAACTAAAGTTAAAAATTGGTTATATTTCAAAAATGGTATAACTCAAATTTCATAACTGTCCTGCAACTCCATCAGTGAAGCATAGGACATGGAATTTTAAGTTGGTTATGTTAAATTATTTATATTTCGTAATTATTATGAAATTAGAGTTGACAACAAATAAGTACACAATGAGCCCTCAAGTGGTTTAGTGTCCCGGCATTAAAAGATTGCTGTGACTGCCACCTCCTTTTAACAACTATATAAAAGGTATAGTTTTTATTAGTAAAAACTACTTAATTTATTAAATACATTTTAAAAATTTTCAATTTTTCGCTGTTCTAATCTTATACGTTTCAATTTCAATCGCTTGAAAAAAATGCGTATCTATATTTCCCGTAGTATACGAAAAATTAAAATTAGAAATGAGAGAAAGTTCACATTCGATATTTTTCGCTGTTTCGTTTTCCACAATACCAGTTTTTATTATTTATTTATTTTTTTTAAGAAATTGAATAGTCTTTTAAAATATACAAGCTTAGTTACAAATTTATAAGAAAAATAGCTTGGTGTAAATTGGCCTTCATACTTATCTGCAAGTCCGTTGAAATATAAATAAATTAATCTAAAAAATTTAACAATAACAGTAATTATTTTTAGCAGTGGGTCGTTCTTCATAATTCTACTTTTTTTTTTTTTTTCTTTATTTCAATCATACTATTTTTATTTTAGTTGATTTTATAACTTACTAGCTGTACACGATCCGCGTTGCTGGCCCAAAGTCCCTATAACAGAAATACCTAATTTAAAATAATTTTTTAAAGACATAAATTTAATCTTATTCATTCACTTTATTTTAAGAAAAAAAATTTAAACTAATATTTAATAACTATTTTTTAAGTTTAAATAATAATAAAGTTATAAAAAATAATAAATTGGCAGTACCTGAGTACAAATTTTCAGCTCTGTAACACTTTTGGTTCTTAATATATTTGTGATAGATGACAAGATTTTATTCATACAATTGTGAGTTATAAAAATCGAACAAAAATTTTTAATTTTCATAAACTTAGATTTATATTTTGTTTAATAAATTTCAATAAAAGTGATAAAATCTCAAAAACATCGCAGAGTCTACAACAATAATACTCTAAATTATAAATTATAATATTATAGATATATATATATATATACATATATATATATATATATATATATAAATGATAATGGCCGAAAGTATATAATATAATAAATATTTAATAGAAAATAACTAGAAAAGAATTGTTGAGTGAAAAATAATCACAAGCTTAGTTCCACCACAGGATCTAAAAATTGCCTTAAATAAAAGAAGAAACTTACGAATTCGCGAAAAACAGTTATGTTTACTTAACAGTATTAAATCTTTACTTTTTATAATAATTCCAGTCTAATTCTTATCTTTCCTATTTCTTCTATTTCGATTTCTTCTTCTTTTTTCCAGTAATAATTTTACACTATGTTATTGCAAAAATAATAAAAATATATATATATATATATATTTATATGAAATTGTAACAGTATTATTGCGATTGTAATTTTGAAATTGAATTCTCCTTCCATAGATTTTTTTCAGAATTAAGTTAATTCTGTACACACTCGTACATGAAATAAGAGTTGTTCTATTAATAAATTAAAGGTAATGTATTGGAAAAATGAAATTTTTTTTCTCTCTCTCTCTTTTTTTTGTTTTTTTTTTTTAAATTGATATTTTATAAGATTTTCAAACTCTTTTAGTAATTTTAAAGAAAAATTTTAAATTTTAAATGTTCATTTTTATGTTGTATAAATGTTGTACATAATATTATGAAAAAGTTGTACTCGTATTTCTTCTTGTACAAGTATTATAGAGAATGAATTTCTAGTTTTTGTTTTATTTGTATTTTTTAATTAGACGATTTGAGAAATTTAATTAAATTAAACGTCTTGGAAGGACTTTTATAAAATAATATGATGTTAACTTAATAAAAAAAGAAAGAAAAAAAAAAATGAAACAAAAAATTAAAGAAATGTTGAGGAATTTTTTAGAAGAAAAACTTTAAAAAACTGAAATTTTGCTCATGAACATTTTTTAGATTTGTGTATTACTTAGTTATATTGTTATGGAGTAAATTGTAGGATATTTGTTTAAGGATATAGATTTGAGGATATTATTATTCATAGAAGTAGAAAATTAGTTGAGATTAAGTTTGGTTTAAGGAGCAAATTTATTTTAAAGTTTTAATGAATAAAAAAATAAATTTTAATGTCATAATTGAAACTAAAAATATGTCTTTTCTGATTGATAAATTTAAAGAGAATTTGAAATTTTTAAAAATAATTAGTGGAGTTAATGTCTTGTTGTGGACCTTTTTTGATAGATTGATGTGCACAAAAATTATGTTAAAAAACTAAAAAAGATTTGAAAATATGCCTTGTGTTAAAAGACAATAATATAGAACTCTTATATTCAATTATAACTAGTGAATTCCCTGTGCAATTGCATAGAAGCAATTATTTCAGGTACGATTTTATATAAAAAGAAATATTTGTTTCGGTATGATTGTAGTTGTAATGAAATCAAAGTATAATACCTAATACTTTATGACGAAATTAACTCTAATTTCAATATAATTTAACACAACGAAATCGCATTGCCCTCAACGTAGTAGATCGATGTATTTTAATTCGTTCATAGTCAAAAACGTTTGTAGTCACAATTCTGTTGTAGCAATAGTCAACAATTTGTTTGAAAGAAATTAATAAACTTCATAAGTTCATACAATCGATGTCGTTTATAGTCACATTAAAATATAACCCCAATTTGTTCAATAAAACAAAAAAATATGTGAATTATAATAAATATCCGTATTCGGAAATAACCGTCATCTATTTGATGTAACTATTGAATATGCATTGTTAAAGGATTGAGCGCCAAGAACTTGCTAAAATTTTAATATTTTTGTGATGTAATTTACTACTCAATTATTCTTGCTTTTTTACTCACCACGTTGTTCATCTTGTGTATTATATACAAGATTTGGTAGGTATAAACCTTTATGTAAAATAAGTCATAATTTTTCGAAGAAATGAAATTCGATGAAAAAGAGTTCCTTCTATCAAACATGCCGTAATGTTACTATTCAGACCATATATATTTTTTTTAATTGAAATATAAGTTGGCATTTTTTCCTTATTTTTACTCCTAAAATCCTAAATTTAAGATTAACATTAAATATTTTTTTTATAAATCTAAATAAGATATTTTTTAATCTTATTGTATAATTTCATTGAATTTTAAAACTTTGAAATAATATATTTTTCAAAGCTTTAGCTTAAGCTGTTTCGCTGTATGTTTTATTTATAATTTGCCATTAACAATAATAAATACATAATTTATTAAAACATAATATATAGATTAATAAATACAATTATATATATATTATTCTGCATTTATCTGGATGTTTGTAAGTTCGACGGAACGCTCCAACACATATACAAATTGCATATGTATACAAATGCATATATATACAAATTGCTTTGGTGCTTTTTTTTAACCCCTGTCTACCATGCTGAACCTTTGCAGGAAAATTTGATTGCGTGAACTATATTTTTTTAATTTAATGTTAGTCTTCTTCGCAAATAATAAGGAAAAATAATAAATAATAATAATAATATAAATAAAACAAACAATTTTTTTGATTTATAATAATAAGGACTAATAGAAATTTAATCAATAGTTTAATATGGTATAATAACCAAAAGGCAAACAGCATTTAACACAAAAAAAAAACATAATTCACTCAAAGGTTATTCTTATTACTTAAAATTATACATAATAATACACGTCATGTGTATCAGCATATTTGAATTGTATAATATTATACATTATACTACTTTATTGCTTCTACCTTTTATTTTTGGCATTATTGTGTGCGTAATTCACTTCACTCAAAAAAAATTATTTTTGTTTTTTTTTTGTTTTTTTTTATTATTTGCTGTATCTGTATTCTGTATGTTCTATATGCTCCATTCCAAAAATATTATTTTATTTTCAGTGTTAAGTGTTCACTTTTCACTTCACTGTTCAGGTTCATTGTTCAATCAATAGAACTTGATAGAAGTAGAGTAGGATAATTAACTCTACTTCTACGCCGGATAATAAAACGTTGTTTTTGTTTAAATTGAAAATTATTGATGAAAATGTTTTTGTATTTTATCTATACATTATACAAAAGACAAAATTTATATAAAAATAAGATTCCATTTTTAAATTTGCTCTCCCGGAGGACTCAATAACGCTAATACGGTATAATACTAAATGGAGCCCAACTAACGAATTATAACTAAATGGAAGTGAGTACGAGTATACCATACAAAAATACAAACATTTTATACAAATTTGTTGGTATGGTACTTCTTTTTCTGTTATATAAAAAAAAAAAGATTAGTGTTAGGCCAATATAAACATAAATAAAAATAAATAAAAAGTGATATAAACATAAGTACTGTAATTTCGGAATAAAGAATCTAATGAAAGAAAAAAAGAAACTAGGATTTATTTTGCTTCCGTCATTTATGACGGGTTACAAAGCTAGTACAACAATATTTTGTTGTATTTATTAACTAACAATAGATAATAAATACAAATAGTTATAAAAATTAAATAATATATAAAAGACTTGAAGTTGGCCTGCAGCTTTATCTTCAAGTCTGCTGAAAAATAAATAAATACAAATTTGTACAAACAAATTTAATTAAATAATTAATTGATTTATACCGTATTTATTTATTTAGTGTTTTTTTTCCTTATTTACTTTCATTTTAATGTGATTTTAACTTTGTAGTTCGACTGCAAGAATACATTTTTTTAATTCTCATTAAAAATACCCCCTATCAAATATTTTTTTAATTTATTAAGCAATTCATTAAATAATTTTAAGAAATTATACAGGCAATTTTTTTAAATTATTTGTTTTGTAAATTTTCAAATAGAAATACATAAATACACAGTTTTAATGTTCGAACCATTCAGTAAATAATGTACAATGCATCGTAATGCATTTCCATTGATACTGGTGTAGTATTTTGCATGAGTTGAATTCTTTTAATTTTTCTTGGCTAAAACACAAAAGAAGTCTGTCGTTAGTCTGTATTATAGCTGTTATAACAGTGACTGGCGAATTTCCATCTGACACTGACACTTTTCATACTACAGTTGTTGACTACTTACTTTGCATAATAGAAAAGCCAGTTTTATATCCTCCCTTGTTAAATATGCAATCCGTTTAAAAATTGTGTTTTCAACTACCAACCAATTGAATTTTGAAAGATTATACATATTATGTTATTTTACGTTGAACTAAAGTAAATTCAGCTTTCATGTTTCTATTGTTATTATATGCTTATGTTTTTTTTTATTATGATTCATGATTTTTTAAATTTTTTAAGCCTTATCGTTTTACTATCGTGTAATTTGTTTTTTCTTCAAAGCAATATCAATCTACTTCCTTCCTGTAATGTATTAGCTGTTAATGCTAGTTGTTGAAAGTATTTTACTTTGACATATGATCTTATCAAACCCAGTTCAAAATGCTCGTTTTCGCAGGTTTTGTTATTATATAAACTATCATACATCTTCTTTGCAGCTGCCCTTATCTATATTACTATTAGGTAGCCAACTTCCTAAATTATAAATATATTTCTCACCACCCTCAAATTTATTTGATTGAATTAAATTTTTTTCATTTCAACTTATATTCAACTGAATATATGATTATATATATATTATCAGTCTAGGTATTCACCTCAGGTAATTTGATTATCTAATTCAATTTTTATATAATATTTACTTCTTTTTTTTTGTTTTTTCTTAAATTTATTCTTAAATTTTCTTCTCTTTCTGGTTATAGATGTACCATTTTAGATTACCTATAATCTAAAATTTTTATTTCTTCTTTGCCAAAAAATGTTAAAATCTAAAATATTGTATTGATAAAAGAAGAGGAAAAACAAAATGAATTTTCTATAATGTATCCATATCGATTTTGTAAGAAATTTTCACCAAATTTAACAAATTCATTTTTGATTCTACACACTTTATTGAGCCTCAGACACAGAAAATAATAAAATAACAATTTAAAATGAGTATTCGAAATTAAAGTGAATTTAGAGGGAGCGTGGGTGATATTTTTGTATTATATTTTGTGTGATTTAATTCAACACTTCTTTTATTCTATTTTTTTGTTCTTATTTTGATTTTTTCACTTTTCAATGCTATGCTGGATGATTTGTGCGGGGTGTTTGGGGATAGAATAAATTTGTGGTACTCAAGAGAACATTAACTTGTTTATTTCTATTCAATTCGATTTTAACAATTTTCATTTGTATTGTTTAGCTGAAAAATAAAATTGATTTTTCTTAAGCTTATACCCAATCAACCTAATATCCTAGAAGAAAACAATAATAATAATAATAATAATTTTTTACATGGATAAAAGTATGTGTGTATAATGTATAATGTAAGTGAAATATTTTTAACGAAAAA
Source organism: Argyra leucocephala (assembly GCA_963942445.1). NCBI lineage: Eukaryota > Metazoa > Arthropoda > Insecta > Diptera > Dolichopodidae > Argyra > Argyra leucocephala. Next base: position 110,050,903 of record OZ012680.1, on the reverse strand, counting down.
TAATAATAAAAAAAACATATTTTTCGGTAATTGTTACCTTCAGGTGCGATTATATTTATAGGTTGTAAGTAAATTTAAAAAAAAAAACAAAAATAAACAAAATAAGAAAACGCCGAAAGGATTTTGTGTTTTAATATTTATTTTCTTTCTTCTTTTTTTCTTTATGTGTGTGTTGATGTTTTTATGAGGAGCTGATAAAAACTGAAAGAAGTAAAAATGAAAGTGACGGAATATGCCTTTGGTATTTTTTTTTGTTTCTTATTTTTATTATAGTAAAATTTTGTATTGAATGTATGTGGATGTTAACCTTTAGCATCGTAATATTAGAAATAATAATAATAATAATAATAATCATAATAATAATAATAATAATAATAATAATAATAATAATAATAATAATCATAATAATAATAATAATAATAATAATAATAATAATAATAATAATAATAAAAATAATAATAATAATAACAATAATATAATAATAATTTAATAAATAAATAAATAATAATAATAATAATAATAATCATAATAATAATAATTATAATAATAAAAATAATAATAATAATAACAATAATATAATAATAATTTAATAAATAAATAAATAATAATAATAATAACAATAATAATAATAAGAATAATAATAATAATAACAATAATAATAATAATAATAATAATAATAATAATAATAATAATAATAACAATAATAATAATAATAATAACAACAATATAATAATAATAATAATAATAATAATAATCACAATAAAAATAATAATAATAATAATAATAATAATAATAATAATAACAATAATAATAATAATAACAACAATATAATAATAATAATAATAATAATAATAATAATCACAATAAAAATAATAATAATAATAATAATAATAATAATAATAATAATAACAATAACAATAATAATAATAAGAATAATAATAATAACAATAATAATAATAATAATAATAATAATAATAATAATAATAATAATAATAATAATAATAATAATAATAATAATAATAATAATAATAATAATAATAATAATAATAATAATAATAACAATAACAATAATAATAATAATAATAATAATAATAACAATAAAAATAATAATAATAATAACAACAATATAAGAATAATAATAATAATAACAATAATAATAATAATAATAATAATAATAATAATAATAATAATAATAATAATAATAATAATAATAATAATAATAATAATAATAATAACAATAATAATAATAATAACAACAATATAATAATAATAATAATAATAATAATCACAATAAAAATAATAATAATAATAATAATAATAATAATAATAATAATAATAATAATAATAATAATAATAATAATAATAACAACAATAATAATAATAATAACAACAATAATAATAATAATAACAACAATATAATAATAATAATAATAATAATAATCACAATAAAAATAATAATAATAATAATAATAATAATAACAACAACAACAATAATAATAATAATAATAATAATAATAATAATAATAATAATAATAATAATAATAATAATAAAAATAATAATAATAATAATAATAATATCATTATGTAATTATTGATAAATTCAAAATCGAATTTAATGAACACCCTCTTGTATCAAAACAAAATAAATAAAAGATTTCAATTTTATATGATTTCAATTTTTTTGTTTTCAACTTTAGATTCTTTTCAATAGGTTTTAATTTAAGATTTTGGGCCTATAAAATGTTAATGATAATCATCATCTACTTCATCATAGCAATTATCATCATGCAATTGTCCCTACACGACAACATAAAAATTTGATTATTGTAATTTCAAATTATCTATTCGAATATTATGGCTTAGTTCTCAAGATCTGTTCTTTAAAATTTTACTCTATTTCAATTCTTGAGTAGCAAGCTTGATAATGTAATTCTTGCGTAAACGGTACATCATATTGTTTTCGACTATTAATGGTGTCATTATTTACAGGTTTATTTCCACATTTTGAATCTTATTTTAAATTCAATCTTGGGATCAAGTTACTTTCTTTGAAATAATTCCTATATATGCAATTTGAATTTGACAATGTATTCATATGACATTTTGTTGAAATGAACATGCAGTGTTCATAATCATAATCGATAATAAATAACTATTCGTAATATTGAATAATTCAAGACTTTTAGAAGCTGTTCAATTTACCGAGCAAGAATTAACTGAAGCTTTGAGTTGAATTCAACATAATACAAAAACTCTTATAATAATTTTAAAATTTTTATTCTTCTTAATGTTCTTCTCGTATTTAATTTAATTTAAATCACATTAATATTCTTTGGGCTTTAACTTCAAATTTGATATTTCCATTCGTTAATTCAACTGTTTATCAAATTAAATTTTAATTAGTGAAACAACAAGTGTTTTATTTAATTTAATTAAATATTGTATTAATTTCTGTTTATCAAAATTTTAAAAGTCAATTATTATAAACATCAGTGGGGTGTATATTTTTTAAATTCGATTTTTCTTAGTAGATATTTCAATTATAAGTTACAAACATCTTTTAAAACGAATATAGCACCAACCGACATGCTATCAACAGATATTAAGTGTAGACAGACCTTAGAGTTGTCAATTATCAAAATGTAAGAAGACAAAGTTAATGTAATAATATTATATTCTAAATGTATATTCAATAGAATCAAAACTGAGCTGTGGGTTTTAATAAATATTTTGCATTATTTAAAGTAACAGTTATATTATAATTATATTAATTTAATAAATAATTTTATTAAATTAATATTATTGAAAAATAATGTAATATACTTGTGTTAAGTGTAATAAAGTGAAAATAAAATGAATAAGGCAGCCTTACATTAATATTATAGTTAATATTAGTGTTACCAAGATCTCAGAAAGCATTAAAAATGTTATTCAATACTTTGTTATGGATTATTTGAATAATTGAGTATTGACATAACTTCCAATTTGAATACCGTATGTCAAAACACACTTCAATAATTGACTGTAGATTTATATTTTATTATTAGTTTTGTAACCCGCCATAAATGACGGAAGCAAAATAAATTTTATCAATAATCATTCATATCTTTATTAGAATTATTAGAATGCTTTTAATTACCATATAAACAAAATATTTGTAGTAAGGTGCAAAATTTTCAATTCCCTAAGGGTTATTTATTAGATCATTTAACGACATCTTATTTGCCATCATTGGAAAGTTAACCATATATTATCCTAAGACCTCAATAATTCTAAATAATTAATATTCTTAGATATTCTATTGTATTCAATTAATAATAATATAAGTTAGTCAAAAAGATAATTTCAATTTAAATCAATATAGAAATACTAAAAACAAAATCTAACTATATAATATAAACTTACAATAATTTTATATTTTTACAATCATAGCCGTGTTTTACTGTAAAATTCAAATTGTAAAATGAAATTAATTAAGACATAATGGAAGTAAAAAGTTCTATGGCGCCAACTAAATTTAACACTTGAATGACATGACAATCATTATGAAATGATGGGCAAATGACACATATAACAGATGACAGATGGCAGATGGCAGATGGCAGATGGCAGATGGCAGATGGCAGATGACAGATGACAGATGACAGATGACAGATGACAGATGACAGATGACAGATGACAGATGACAGATGACAGATGACAGATGACAGATGACAGATTACAGATGACAGATGACAGATGACAGATGACAGATGACAGATGACAGATGACAGATGACAGATAACAGATGACAGATGACAGATGACAGATGACAGATGACAGATGACAGATGACAGATGACAGATGACAGATGACAGATGACAGATGACAGATGACAGATGACAGATGACAGATGACAGATGACAGATGACAGATGACAGATGACAGATGACAGATGACAGATGACAGATGACAGATGGCATATATAAGCAATAAAAACAGATACTATGTTTATGACAATTACATGATGCTACAATTTGTATATATGTATATTGTTATTTGTATATGTGTTGGATTATTCCGTCGAACTTAAAAACATCCAGATAAATGCAGAAAATTATATTTTATTATATTAAGTAAAAATCAATGATTTTCGCCCAATTAGCCGGTGCAATTGAATGAATGTATTTTAGTTCTAATTTTTTTTGTATCTGTATTTTGACATGATAACTATATGTTAATGTTATCAGAATCTTGCAACCTAAATTTTCTATCTATATGTTTTTTAAATCTTACTTGTAGTAATTTAAGCAGAATTATTATCGTTTTGTGTATTGACTTCTATAAGTACTGCAATTTGGTAATACTTTACGATTATTTATTTAATTTATAAATTAAATGTCAGAAACTACTACTATTATCAGATACTAAACCTTCTTAAATAGTGTAGCTTAATTTTACTTACCGAAATGTACTACCGAATGCTATCGAATGTAGTGATATTTACCGAATACTACCGAAATGTACTTTTAACACAATTTGTTTAAAATTTCAATATTTCATGAACAATGGAAGAAAATATCTAATAAAAATCAATCCCCCAACCGGGATTCGAAGTCAGGACCTTGTGGTTATTTGTCGGCTAAAAAAATATCTTGTATAATTTGTATATGTTATGACGACATTGTAACTGAGTTAGATTATTCTATTGTTTTTTATTAGTTAATATGTGTTGTTTTTTGCTCTATTTTACTTCACCACAGTACAAAAATATAAAAATGAATTTTAATAATAATTAGGTATTGCTAAACTGTTCCATGAATTTTCGTTTTATTATTCAATTTTGTTGTTGTTATTGTTTTATATACCTAACTTCTTATAATAATGTCGTTGAGTAAATGTATTTTTCTTCCTTTCAATTTTCAATATTTTCCTTATTTTCTTCCTTATAACTTCTGGTTCAATTTCTATATATTATTTATTTATTCAGATGTTATTATTGTTATTGTTGTTGTTGTTTTATTATTACTTAATATACTCTTGAAAATTTTTATCTTATGATTCAAATCAACAGCATTAATAGCAATAATAATAATAATAATAACAACAACAACAACAACAACATCTTCAAATAAAAACAGGGAAAATAACCTTATTTGTTATGAATTGGTTTACCTTTATAATCGTGTAAATACATATCCTTGATATAGAAAATGAAGAAACAGGAAAAGAAAAGAAAAAAAAAATATTCTGAATAGGAAAAAAAAGAAAAACAAAAAAATAAAATATAATATAAAAAAAGATATCCTCGTGTTATCTAATACTTTTTTCTTCTGTTTTTTTTTGTTATATAAAAATTTAAATTTTTATTTAAGCACACTAAAAATAAATTCCTTTTAAAATGAGAGCATGGATTGTAAAGAAAATTTCAATACGAATACTTGGGAATTTAAGAAAGGTAGATATTTAATGTACAAGTCAAGAGGCTGATTATTGAAAAATATAAAATGAAATGAAAAGTAGTATAGAACCTTGTCCTTGTGATATCTCAATTTTCAGTTCATCTTTCCATTATTTTCATTTTTTCATATTTTTTATGTTTTTTTTTTATTTTTTTTTTTTGAGCTGTTACGTTTATATTGAATTGAAGTTATATTGAGTTGAAGTTGATAAAGAGAGCATTTTAAAGAACTTAGACGTTTGTTGAATGATAGTAAATATCCACTTTAGGTAAAAATGTTGGCATTTCAATTATAGAGTTTTAGGTTTCATTAATAACCTTCAAGGTGTAGCAACTGAAGTTCGGATTTTTGATATTTTGTCAAACAGTGTAGAAATAAAATAAAATCGAATTTTGTTGCATTAACTTACTTAGAATACTTTACAGGTGGCTCATATACAAGCATTTATAAAGTAGATTTATTTCGGGGTTGCATCAAAACTTTGAAATCACTAAATCCTTAATCGTGTCTGAGTCAAAATTCCGAAATATAAAATTCTGATTCAAAATTCTGAATTGCAAAATTCTAAATTTTTTCAAAATTATTTAAAACAAAAATTTATCCATTTCTTTAGAATTTTGTAAATCAGAACTTTGAAAACCAGAATTTCAGAAATCAGCATTTTGCAATTTTAATTTCGTAATTCAACATTTTATAATTTACACACAGTCAAATACCCAACACTCTTCAGTTAATAATAGATGTAAATTAGGGTTTTTTATACTACCGTTATTTCAACTTGAGAGCTAAACTATCACTTGAATTTCATTTTTATTATTTGTTTTTACATGTCACCGGATATTTGCGGGTTTTTCTGGACATTTGCTCATATCATCTGACTGTGTCGACGAAGTGTTCAATCATTTTTGAACTGGTCATATTTTTGATATTTTCCAGCTTATTCCGATTTTTCGTATGCCTTCAATTTTTTATTCGATAATTTATTTGTATACATATACGGCCATATTAGCTTGTCTTTCTGCATTTCACGACTTGGTACCGTTTTCTATGATTGTGAGATAATTAATATTTGTGATTTTGTTCACGTAAGATATTTTCAATAAACTCTGGTACTAGCTACCGCATTTGAAAAGCTTCTAACTTATTTAATGTTTTCATATTTGTTATAGCCCAAGTCTACACCATACAAAAGTATTGACCACACTTAATAGCACTGTAAGTAATATAATACAAGTCTTGTCTTTTGAAAGCACAATTTTCTTTTTATTACTGTATTTCTAAAATGAAAATTTAACCATTGTTATCCTACATCTGATATTTTGATTCGGGCCCAAATATTTAAAACTAGACAATCATTCGATTAGTATGTTATATATCGTGACAACATTGATGTGCGTGAATTTTTTATTTTACACACTACTATGGTTTGTTTTTTTTATGTGCTATTTTACCTAATAAAGTGTGCTGTATTGGTTAAGCAGATGTTTGCAAATAATTTAGATTGTCAGGAAAGAGCATGGTTTCATCAGTATATTGAATATTAATTATGTAACTTTCATTTATTTGAATTCCGTTATTCACACCACTAACAACTGTTTGAAAAATATGTTTTTAGTACAGGTTGAAGCAGCATCGATGTTATTGGTGGAATTGATACTAACTACCTCACAATTATATGAGCCGACAGTGATGTTGTGTCCTATATGGTGTTGTGAGGATATTTTATTTGGCGACAGCATATATTTTGTGTTATTCTCATTTATGAGAAGACCGCTTTACGTGAGTTGATCTGGCGTTATGTGTTTTTTTTTTACACTCTTGACAGTAGCTTGGTAATATAATTTGTGTTATATTATTTATTGCAGTAGGAATATAATTTGTATTATATTATTTATTTATTTATTTTTATTTTTTATGTTCTTGACAGTATAAGTTAGGTGGAATCACCTTTTCCAGGTCAATTAAGTTCGGTACTTCAAATTTATAATTTATACAATAAAATATCTACAATGTTTTTCGAGCATTTATTTGTCAAATTACTGGCTTATCAACTCATTAATATGGAAAAATACTGCTATTGTCAGGAACTAAACCTACTTAAATAGAATAGTTTTCATTTTATATACACTCTCAATTATTTTGTTGTCATTTATTAC
>OZ012680.1:109595191-110043106 GCA_963942445.1 Argyra leucocephala | reverse complement strand
TAATAATAATAATAATAATAATAATAATAATAATAATAATAATAATAATAATAATAATAATAATAATAATAATAATAATAATAATAATAATAATAATAATAATAATAATAACAATAATAATAATAATAATAACAATAATAATAATAATAATAATAATAATAATAACAATAATAATAATAATAACAACAATATAATAACAACAACAACAACAACAACAATAATAATAATAATAATAATAATAATAATAATAATAAAAATAATAATAATAATAATAATAATAATAATAATAATAAAAATAATAATAATAATAATAATAATAATAATAATAATAATAATAATAATAATAATAATAATAATAACAATAATAATAATAATAATAACAATAATAATAATAATAATAATAACAATAAAAATAATAATAATAATAATAATAACAACAATATAATAATAATAATAATAATAATAATAATAATAATAATAATCATAAAAATAATAATAATAATATCATTATGTAATTATTTATAAAATCAAAATCGAATTTAATAAACACCCTCTTGTATCAAAACAAAATAAATAAAAGATTTCAATTTTATATGATCTCAATTTTTTTGTTTTCAACTTTAGATTCTTTTCAATAGGTTTTAATTTAAGATTTTGGGCTTATAAAATGGTAATGATAATCATCAGCTACTTCATCATAGCAATTATCATCATGCAAGTGTCCCTACACGACAACATAAAAATTTGATTATTGCAATTTCAAATTATCTATTCGAATATTATGGCTTAGTTCTCAAGATCTGTTCTTTAAAATTTTACTCTATTTCAATTCTTGAGTAGCAAGCTTGATAATGTAATTCTTGCGTAAACGGTACATCATATTGTTTTCGACTATTAATGGTGTCATTATTTACAGGTTTATTTCCACATTTTGAATCTTATTTTAAATTCAATCTTGGGATCAAATTACTTTCTTTGAAATAATTCCTATATATGCAATTTGAATTTGACAATGTATTCATATGACATTTTGTTGAAATGAACATGCAGTGTTCATAATCATAATCGATAATAAATAACTATTCGTAATATTGAATAATTCAAGACTTTTAGAAGCTGTTCAATTTACCGAGCAAGAATTAACTGAAGCTTTGAGTTGAATTCAACATAATACAAAAACTCTTATAATAATTTTAAAATTTTTATTCTTCTTAATGTTCTTCTCGTATTTAATTTAATTTAAATCACATTAATATTCTTTGGGCTTTAACTTCAAATTTGATATTTCCATTCGTTAATTCAACTGTTTATCAAATTAAATTTTAATTAGTGAAACAACAAGTGTTTTATTTAATTTAATTAAATATTGTATTAATTTCTGTTTATCAAAATTTTAAAAGTCAATTATTATAAACATCAGTGGGGTGTACATTTTTTAAATTCGATTTTCTTAGTAGATATTTCAATTATAAGTTACAAACATCTTTTTTTTTTTTTTTTTTTTTTTTTATATTATAGCCAAAACTTAGGTTTTGAACCTTTTAGTACTTGCGTACCGTTGACCATTTGAAAAAGGAAAGGATAGCTAAAGGAAAGGAAAGAAAAAGGAAGAAGAATAGTTTTGTGGGAAAGAGCGAACAATGTTGTTAATATTCGTCTTAAGTTTCTGTAAATCATAAATAAAAAATCCTTCTCTCATTGGGAATGCTTCGATTGGGACGCGATTCCACAATCGAGATGTTCTTACTATAAAAGAATTTCCATAGCCGGACTTAAACCATCTCGGAATTTCCACTGTGAAAGGGTGTGCACTTGATGCCTCTCGTGTTATGCGACAGAATTGCTTGAGAGGAGGAAGAAGTGACTTTAGTTCATCGGAACAAGTGCCAACACCAAGTAGATATCTATAAAATAGAGAAAGTGCTCCAACAATACGACGATGACCAAGTGGTATAAGGGATGAGGTCACATTTATGTCGCCTATAAGACGAATGGCGCGGTTTTGAACTTTGTCCAAAAAATTTAAAGCAGCTTTTGGTGCACCTGCCCATAAATGTGAGTTATACTCGAGCTTGGGTCGTATATATGCTTTATAGATTTTTAAGAGGTCTGGAGATGAAAAATAAGCTTTGCAGCGACTTAAAAAGCCCAAACATTTGGCGGCGCTTTTCGCAATATCGAAAATATGCTCATTCCAGTGCATATTTTGATTCACTCGCATCCCGAGAATGTTCAAGTCTTTGAGTCGCTGAATAACTTCATTTTGAAGTCGGAGAATTGGTTCGAATGTTGTTAGCTTGTTACTAACAAGACAGCTTTGAGTTTTGAAGTGTTAAACTCGACTCTGTTTGCTCTACCCCAGTCGACAATTTTGGCTAGGTCGTGATTGAGTGCACCAGCCATCATTGTTCTTTTGGAGTTGACTGCTGAAGTTGTAGCATTATTTGTTTTAAGAAAATCATATGATGCTACTAGAGTGTTTAAAACGAATATAGCACCAACCGACATGCTATCAAAAGATATTAAGTGTAGACAGACCTTAGAATTGTCAATTATCAAAATGTAAGAAGACAAAGTTAATGTAATAATATTATATTCTAAATGTATATTCAATAGAATCAAAACTGAGCTGTGGGTTTTAATAAATATTTTGCATTATTTAAACTAACAGTTATATTATAATTATATTAATTTAATAAATAATTTTATTAAATTAATATTATTGAAAAATAATGTAATATACTTATGTTAAGTGTAATAAAGTGAAAATAAAATGAATAAGGCAGCCTTACATTAATATTATAGTTAATATTAGTGTTACCATGATCTCATAAAGCATTAAAAATGTTATTCAATACTTTGTTATGGATTATTTGAATAATTGAGTATTGACATAACTTCCAATTTGAATACCGTATGTCAAAACACACTTCAATAATTGACTGTAGATTTATATTTTATTATTAGTTTTGTAACCCGCCATAAATGACGGAAGCAAAATAAATTTTATCAATAATCATTCATATCTTTATTAGAATTATTAGAATGCTTTTAATTACCATATAAACAAAATATTTGTAGTAAGGTGCAAAATGTTCAATTCCCTAAGGGTTATTTATTAGATCATTTTAACGATATATTATTTGCCACCATTGGAAATTTAAACATATATTATCCTAAGACCTCAATAATTCTAAATAATTAATATTCTTAGATATTCTATTGTATTCAATTAATAATAATATGCGTTAGTCAAAAAGATAATTTCAATTTAAACTAATATAGAAATACTAAAAACAAAATCTAACTATATAATATAAACTTACAATAATTTTATATCATAGTCGTGTTTTACTGTAAAATTCAAATTGTAAAATGAAATTAATTAAGACATAATGGAAGTAAAAAGTTCTATGGCGCCAACTAAATTTAACACTTTAATGACATGACAATCATTACGAAATGATGGGCAAATGACACATATAACAGATGACAGATGACAGATGGCAGATGGTAGATGGCAGATGACAGATGACAGATGACAGATGACAGATGACAGATGACAGATGACAGATGACAGATGACAGATGACAGATGACAGATGACAGATGACAGATGACAGATGACAGATGCCATATGACAGATGACAGATGGCATATATAAGCAATAAAAACAGATACTATGTTTATGACAATTACATGATGCTACAATTTGTATATATGTATATTGTTATTTGTATATGTGTTGGATTATTCCGTCGAACTTAAAAACATCCAGATAAATGCAGAAAATTATATTTTATTATATTAAGTAAAAATCAATGATTTTCGCCCAATTAGCCGGTGCAATTGAATGAATGTATTTTAGTTCTAATTTTTGTATCTGTATTTTGACATGATAACTATATGTTAATGTTATCAGAATCTTGCAACCTAAATTTTCTATCTATATGTTTTTTAAATCTTACTTGTAGTAATTTAAGCAGAATTATTATCGTTTTGTGTATTGACTTCTATAAGTACTGCAATTTGGTAATACTTTACGATTATTTATTTAATTTATAAATTAAATGTCAGAAACTACTACTATTATCAGATACTAAACCTTCTTAAATAGTGTAGCTTAATTTTACTTACCGAAATGTACTACCGAATGCTATCGAATGTAGTGATATTTACCGAATACTACCGAAATGTACTTTTAACACAATTTGTTTAAAATTTCAATATTTCATGAACAATGGAAGAAAATATCTAATAAAAATCAATCCCCCAACCGGGATTCGAAGTCAGGACCTTGTGGTTATTTGTCGGCTAAAAAAATATCTTGTATAATTTGTATATGTTATGACGACATTGTAACTGAGTTAGATTATTCTATTGTTTTTTATTAGTTAATATGTGTTGTTTTTTGCTCTATTTTACTTCACCACAGTACAAAAATATAAAAATGAATTTTAATAATAATTAGGTATTGCTAAACTGTTCCATGAATTTTCGTTTTATTATTCAATTTTGTTGTTGTTATTGTTTTATATACCTAACTTCTTATAATAATGTCGTTGAGTAAATGTATTTTTCTTCCTTTCAATTTTCAATATTTTCCTTATTTTCTTCCTTATAACTTCTGGTTCAATTTCTATATATTATTTATTTATTCAGATGTTATTATTGTTATTGTTGTTGTTGTTTTATTATTACTTAATATACTCTTGAAAATTTTTATCTTATGATTCAAATCAACAGCATTAATAGCAATAATAATAATAATAATAACAACAACAACAACAACAACATCTTCAAATAAAAACAGGGAAAATAACCTTATTTGTTATGAATTGGTTTACCTTTATAATCGTGTAAATACATATCCTTGATATAGAAAATGAAGAAACAGGAAAAGAAAAGAAAAAAAAAATATTCTGAATAGGAAAAAAAAGAAAAACAAAAAAATAAAATATAATATAAAAAAAGATATCCTCGTGTTATCAAATACTTTTTTCTTCTGTTTTTTTTTGTTATATAAAAATTTAAATTTTTATTTAAGCACACTAAAAATAAATTCCTTTTAAAATGCGAGCATGGATTGTAAAGAAAATTTCAATACGAATACTTGGGAATTTAAGAAAGGTAGATATTTAATGTACAAGTCAAGAGGCTGATTATTGAAAAATATAAAATGAAATGAAAAGTAGTATAGAACCTTGTCCTTGTGATATCTCAATTTTCAGTTCATCTTTCCATTATTTTCATTTTTTCATATTTTTTATGTTTTTTTTTTATTTTTTTTTTTTGAGCTGTTACGTTTATATTGAATTGAAGTTATATTGAGTTGAAGTTGATAAAGAGAGCATTTTAAAGAACTTAGACGTTTGTTGAATGATAGTAAATATCCACTTTAGGTAAAAATGTTGGCATTTCAATTATAGAGTTTTAGGTTTCATTAATAACCTTCAAGGTGTAGCAACTGAAGTTCGGATTTTTGATATTTTGTCAAACAGTGTAGAAATAAAATAAAATCGAATTTTGTTGCATTAACTTACTTAGAATACTTTACAGGTGGCTCATATACAAGCATTTATAAAGTAGATTTATTTCGGGGTTGCATCAAAACTTTGAAATCACTAAATCCTTAATCGTGTCTGAGTCAAAATTCCGAAATATAAAATTCTGATTCAAAATTCTGAATTGCAAAATTCTAAATTTTTTCAAAATTATTTAAAACAAAAATTTATCCATTTCTTTAGAATTTTGTAAATCAGAACTTTGAAAACCAGAATTTCAGAAATCAGCATTTTGCAATTTTAATTTCGTAATTCAACATTTTATAATTTACACACAGTCAAATACCCAACACTCTTCAGTTAATAATAGATGTAAATTAGGGTTTTTTATACTACCGTTATTTCAACTTGAGAGCTAAACTATCACTTGAATTTCATTTTTATTATTTGTTTTTACATGTCACCGGATATTTGCGGGTTTTTCTGGACATTTGCTCATATCATCTGACTGTGTCGACGAAGTGTTCAATCATTTTTGAACTGGTCATATTTTTGATATTTTCCAGCTTATTCCGATTTTTCGTATGCCTTCAATTTTTTATTCGATAATTTATTTGTATACATATACGGCCATATTAGCTTGTCTTTCTGCATTTCACGACTTGGTACCGTTTTCTATGATTGTGAGATAATTAATATTTGTGATTTTGTTCACGTAAGATATTTTCAATAAACTCTGGTACTAGCTACCGCATTTGAAAAGCTTCTAACTTATTTAATGTTTTCATATTTGTTATAGCCCAAGTCTACACCATACAAAAGTATTGACCACACTTAATAGCACTGTAAGTAATATAATACAAGTCTTGTCTTTTGAAAGCACAATTTTCTTTTTATTACTGTATTTCTAAAATGAAAATTTAACCATTGTTATCCTACATCTGATATTTTGATTCGGGCCCAAATATTTAAAACTAGACAATCATTCGATTAGTATGTTATATATCGTGACAATATTGATGTGCGTGAATTTTTTATTTTACACACTACTATGGTTTGTTTTTTTTATGTGCTATTTTACCTAATAAAGTGTGCTGTATTGGTTAAGCAGATGTTTGCAAATAATTTAGATTGTCAGGAAAGAGCATGGTTTCATCAGTATATTGAATATTAATTATGTAACTTTCATTTATTTGAATTCCGTTATTCACACCACTAACAACTGTTTAAAAAATATGTTTTTAGTACAGGTTGAAGCAGCATCGATGTTATTGGTGGAATTGATGCTAACTACCTCACAATTATATGAGCCGACAGTGATGTTGTGTCCTATATGGTGTTGTGAGGATATTTTATTTGGCGACAGCATATATTTTGTGTTATTCTCATTTATGAGAAGACCGCTTTACGTGAGTTGATCTGGCGTTATGTGTTTTTTTTTTACACTCTTGACAGTAGCTTGGTAATATAATTTGTGTTATATTATTTATTGCAGTAGGAATATAATTTGTATTATATTATTTATTTATTTATTTTTATTTTTTATGTTCTTGACAGTATAAGTTAGGTGGAATCACCCTTTCCAGGTCAATTAAGTTCGGTACTTCAAATTTATAATTTATACAATAAAATATCTACAATGTTTTTCGAGCATTTATTTGTCAAATTACTGGCTTATCAACTCATTAATATGGAAAAATACTGCTATTGTCAGGAACTAAACCTACTTAAATAGAATAGTTTTCATTTTATATACACTCTCAATTATTTTGTTGTCATTTATTACATCCCAATCACAAAGGGTACTAGACTAGGTCCAAAAACAAATAAAGTGTTTTTTTTTGCTTCATCGGGAATCGAACCTGGGATCTGGAACCTGTTACACTTTGCATTGCTTTATTGTGCCATTGTGCCATCCCGTTGCTTGCACAACCTATCATCGTAGTAAATATAATTAATTTTATTTCCCAAGGGATTATTAGCCTGATCGTTAGATTGTATTAGTGTACCATCCTGTTATCCTCTCGCTTGCCTCATCTATCATCCTAGTAGATAGGACGAATTTTATATGCTATTGTGTCATCCTACCTATTAGGCTGTAGGGACAATATAATGAACGCTTTTATTTTATCCAGGATAATATGGAAAATAAGATCAAAAGGAAGAGCTCAAATCGATCCTATCAATAAACTTACCAAAACCAAAAATATCCAACATCCAGACATTTATCAATATGTAGACAAAATATAATATATTTCATAGAAATTCAATAACTCATCAAATTTGTAAATAATAAACAGAACACCGTACCGCTTAAATTTAACGTACAAAAAATTTTAATAAATTGAACCTAACAATGAGCAAAAATGTAAGATCTCAATTGCAGCCAGCACCAAAAGAAAAATAATTTAAAATAAAACTATTCGGTGGAATTAATTGGAAAGAAATCAACGTAATTGTGTGGTAGAATCAAGGTATTCGAATGTCAAATTGAAAATAAAAAAAAACCAAAATGCTTGTATTCTTTCCAAAAAATAAAAAAAATAAAAAAAAAATGATTTGATTCGATTTTTTGTATTTTTTTATTATCCATATTTAAGTGATTTTTTCATAAAAGGACTTTCAATCGGGATAATCAAAACGCTGAACAACACAATAAAAGAGAGCAGGGTACCTAAGAAGGATAAGTAGACTACTTTTTTTTCTTTTTTTTCATATTTGAATTGGGTATCTGTTTTTGACAAAATAAAATCATTCAAAATTTTTTTTGGGTTGGTGGGTGGGGAAAGGAAGGAATGTATACCACAAAATTCAACAACACTATACTTCTCAATGTATAAACAAATAATAATGGTGATATTTGTTGAAGAAAAATGATGTTCTCTTTAAATAGCAACAATGATTATTATGGTTGGTATACCAGAGTACGAACATGAAAAAAAATATTTCAATGAGGATCCAGAAATAAATAGAAAAAAAAATGAATTTGATTGTTGAAAACAACATTTTTATGATTGAGCCTTTCAGGTTATTTTTTTTTTTTTGATAATTTAAAATTTGTTTTTCTTTTGTGTTTTTTTTTTTTTACTTTTTGGCTGATTTAATTTAATTTTATATAAATTGAGTTATTTGTTTCTAAAAGTATGTATATAATATTTACGTGTATGAATGAATTATATTTATATACATCCATCTATATATATCTATATCGAGATATATATATATATATATATATATATATATATATATATTTATTAATAGTACCCTCCAGCGGAAAATTTTTATTTATTTTTATTATTCGCTTATTTTTACTTCAATTATACACGTGTTTGTAAATAGGTCAAAATGATGAACTTTGATTTGCAAAACGCAGCTGGGAATTTAGATTAAAAACGAATTTATGTTAAGACAAGCAAAAAAAAAATAATATCCTTTTCTGTTTTTCGACTTTATCAAAACAATAAATTTTTTCATTCAATCTCATTGTGAAAATAATAATGTAATGCAATATTTTGACCTAAATTTTACAGCATGGTGAGATTTAAATTGAAATTGAAATTAATGAGTATGAGGAGAAAGAAAATTAATAATTGGCAAAAACCGAAGGATAATAATTTAAGGACTTAAAGACAGAAATATAAAATGAACACAAAAATTAATTAGGTAGTCACCTTAAACCTATGTTAAAAACGACAAATATATGAATATTTATATTACAATAAAATTGTAGGTGGTGATTTAGTGGTGGTGAATAAAATTTTTGTACATTATTAGGTAAGCCAGCGGTGAATAATAATAACGTGCTTATAAATTTAATTATTCACCGCCGCAATTTTCATTTTTTATTTGAATGATTTAATTTTTCATATCGTATGTCTATATGTATTAGGCTTATAAGTGTGTGTGTGTGAATGAATTTCAAAAGGAGTTAAAAATATGAATTATTTTGACTTTTTATATATAAAATATATATAAATAAAAATATAAATAAAAAATATTTCGTTACACTTTAATGGATTTTTGAAGGTTTCTTATGATTTCATTCAAGAATTATTAAATTTATACGAGTTTTGTTTCTAAATAAATAAAATGTGGTGGTTGTTAAGGTGAAAATTAAAAAACAAAAAAATAATATAATTTAGGTTTATATTGAAAAGGAAATGGTGGTGAATTTTACAATATTTATTATGAAATTCTCTGATTGTTATTTAATTTGAAAGATTTGTTTATATTATTATGCTTTTTTTATTCTTCCTGGAAAAAGTTAACATTTTGAGTGTTAAATTTTTAATTGAAATTATGTGAATTTGTTTATAAAGGAAAAAAGGTATTTAAGCATAAATGTAAAAATTAATTTTGTTTAAAGATTTAAATTTTTAGTTTTTTTACTTTTTGATAATACAAGCTATTAAAGGGCAGAATTTAAAATGGAGTAAAAGAAAATGTTTAATAGGATATTGAATTGAAGTTATATAAATATTTAAATTTAAATTTTTTTTTATACCGTAATCTAGTATATATGGAAAAGGCACAATTAAGTGCTTATTGGTTTTTCAGAGGCAACTAGAATGGTCACTTCTACCTATACCTTGTCCATAATCATTATCATATTCACCTGTTGATACTAATGGCCGTGGGTGATTCATAATATTATATACTATTTACATAATATTATATACTATTGGATTGTAACCTCACTTGCCAATCCACATTTTGTCAGCCTTCTTCTACGCTTTTTATCCATGCTTCAGTTTACGCTATTTTAAGGGGTCTTTTTTCTGGCATTTCGTTTGGCCTTGGCATGTTAAGTAGTGGTTATATCATTTGAATACTAATGAAAAAATCTCGACGTTAAATCCTGGTAAGAGTATGGATATTTAATTGAATTTTTTTTAATTAAAACTTGGAGAATAATTTGTTTAATTTTTAGAAATATTATGAATTTTTAATTTGATAACATCAGATTAAATAAAATGGAACTACTCTATTTAAGAAGGCTTAGTTCTTGATAATAGTAAATTTTTCCACATTAAGTAAGTTGATGTAGTAGAAAAATTAATAAATAAACAAATATTCATATAACATTACAAGTTCCACTTTATGTAATAAAAATTTCAGTACCGTACTTAATGTTTGAAAAGGTATGAAAATTGTAAGTTACGTATACAAATATTTTTCAGATCGTTATCGTTATGTGTGTTACCACTGTTCTTTTTTTAAGTGGCCTCGGTAGCCGAGTGCTAAAGCACACGAGTTTAGTAATATAACGACCGAAAAGCACGGGTTCAAATAGTGAGAATAGAAAAAAATTTCAAATGGTGAAAATTACTGATAATGTAATTTTCAATACAACCACAACGGTTCAAATATAATTTAATAATTAATAAAGATATAATATAACTAATAAAAGAAATAATATAAATACATATTTCATATACAAAAATATATACCAAATAATTAGTAAAATTTAATAAAAAGGCCCACATTTCGAAAGGGAAAAGGACCAATAAAGTTGGCCAACAGATTTATCTGTACTGTAGGAGCAACTGTTAAAATAAATATATAAATAAATATTTTCAATAATATTAAAACTTAATACAGCTGAAATAATAGTCCAGTCTCGATACACTACAAAATTTAAATAACCTCTTCAATACCGAGACCAAGGCAATACGAATTTTCTGTTTTTAATAAATTTTTTTAGTTAAAACATAGACAAATAACAATATTTTTCTAAAAAATTGTGAGATTTTGATTTTGTGAGCAATCATTTTTAACGGTGTACATATTAGGACTTTGGTGGTTTATTAAAAAAATAAATCAAAAAATTTTTTAGATTTATGGAATAAAAGTCGAGTTTCCTTTCACTAATCATTTGTATTTATTTTGCAAATATCGATATTTCGGAAGCAACTTACTTCCTTCATCAGTGCTTTGCGACTAATTAATATTTACACTAATCCTTACATATAATTATATAATTTGAACCTTCAATAATATGCTCATTTTGTTAACAATAGCTTATTTATATGATGTTCTTCTTCAACTATATGTTGCGCTACAGCTGACCTAAAATTCGTGTAGTTTCTTTTCCTCGCCAATTGTGCTTCCCTCATATGTTCCTGGAATCTAACTGTAATTAACCTCTTGGATTGTCCTATGTAAGTTTTTGTGCAATCTTGGCATGATATTTTGTATATACCACTTACTTCTTTTATACTTTTCTTATCTTTAGCAGATCCTAACAGATTACATAATTTGAGATTTCTGCTAGTAGTGACTACATTTAAGTTGTATTTCTTAAATATATTGCTAAATTTTTTTGTGTATGCGGAATGTGCTACACAGATTCGTTTTGGCTTCTCCATATTTTTATAAATATTAATTAGTCGCAAAGCACTGATGAAGGAAGTAAGTTGCTTCCGAAATATCGATATTTGCAAAATAAATACAAATGATTAGTGAAAGGAAACTCGACTTTTATTCCATAAATCTAAACATATCACTAAAAACAAATCTGATTATCAAAAACAATCAAAAAAATTTTTTGTTCCACTGAACATTTTTATTGCATCATATTCAAAATTAAATTAAACTTTTTTTATTTGTCTTAAAAATAAATAAAAAAAAACATAAATAATAAACTTACACTAATAATACTTATTGAATAATAAAAATTTATATTAAAAATACCCTTTATGATGACTAGAGCATGTCCTAATAAAAAATAAATTACTCAAATTAATAACGGTCTTTTCGGAATAAATTATAATTACTTACTTTATTTTTTGTGATAATGTAGAAAGCAATTATTATTTGTTATACATAAGTATAAATTACACTTTGTGCATAATGTTTGAGTTCTAGAAGAACATTCTGGCATTCTGCATTTAGAAGCATTTGGGGCTAGTACAAACTTCGGAAAATGCTCATACATATCGTACTTTTCTTCCGAAGTAAGAGTATGTATTTGATATATACATTTCGAAACCAACATATCAATACATTTAAGGGGTGTGAATAATCTGTTCGTATAAATACAACATTATTTTATATTGGTTGTTAATAATTTGCCCCTAGTCCCATATATTTCATATCAATTTCGGGAACTGAATCTTTGCCAGTGTAGATATGAAAATTAAATACTAACCCGTCACTAGGAATTAACACAAAATTTTTAAGCCCCAAAAGATTTGGCTTTGTGGGCATATATTGCCGAAAATTACACCTACCTCAAAACGGTATCATTTGTTTGTCGACAACGCTGTACGATATGGAACAGGTAAAGTCTGGCATTTTTTAAAAATTGAATCTACAAATGGTCTTATTTTCCATATTCTATCTGATTTATTAGCAGTTAAAGATCAACAAATCTTAAAAATGATATTAATTCCCAAAATCGATTTCTTGACATGCAATTCGCAATTTTGTTAACTCGGAAATTGTTCGACCAGTATACATTTGTAACTGAGGATATATTAAACACCCTATTAATATGTGTATCTCAGTTAGATGCAGTAACTATTCCGCTGTCGTATTTAAAACTTTATGTTCCCGAGCTTAAAAAGCACAAAAATTTGTTACTTGTGCGATGTTTACCCAAAATGAAATATCGTGATATTACAAAAAATCTAGAATATTTTCTTCCATATCTTCTTCAGATATCAAAATATCTTGAACAATATTAGGAGCTGGGAAACTACGTAATATATTATAAAATTAATAATGTATATTTTAGAAAAATAATGCTTTATTTGTGTGCTCACTTTTTTTTTTAGCCATTTTAAATTTCGCTGAACATGCTCGTTTTCTTTTTCAGAATCCTCAAGTTTCCTCTCCTCTCCTCTCCTCTTGTTCAATTTCAGCTGGATCTGAAATTTCACAATTATTGTCATCTTCGTTTGAAATGTTATTTAAAATCTTTTCAAACTCATCTCCATCTAACAATTCTGCGTCACTTTCATTAAAAAATGCTTGAATTTCTTCATCTCTTAATTTTTTAGTTATATCTAGGATAAAAAATTGTACATATATATATATATATATATATATATATGTATATATTTTAAAATAAAATTATAGTACAGAATTTTACAAAAAAAAATAGGGCCATACGGAAGTACACAAATGTGGACTGACGAAATTCAATTTTTTTATTCCAAAATAACCAAAGTACACATATGTGCACTTGGATCCTGTTGACAAATTTTAAATATCAAATTGACTTTTTTATAAGTTTTATTACACAAATGAATGAAAAGATCTATCATTTAATTTATTTTGTATAAAAAAGTTCAAAATTTTAATTAAAAATAGCTCTTTTTACTTACCAAATCTCGGATCTCTGATTCGCGACATAATGACTTTTCACTTTAAATAAACAATGTTAAAAACGTCAACATTACTAATTAAATAAAAACAACTGAAAAGATTGACATCTTAATTTTCATAAACAATATGCAATACGGTGGTCTAACATTTTCCTAGTTTTGTATAGGAACAATTTTTTTTCAGAAAAGAATGAATTTTTTTTTAACTAAATGTTTATATCCTTTAAACTCTATAATATAGACATATTTATGGCTAAAACAAAGAGCTCTCTAACAACATATACATATTTGTTGACAGATATAATGATTAATATACATAAATATTAAAACAACAAAGTTGCTTTCAAATGTCCTTTTCATCCTTAAAGGATAAAATAAAGCTAAGCTGGAAACACCTGATATCCTTGAGATATAAACATTTGGTCTTACGCGGGTACAGCATTTGCTTCAGTATAGCTTTTTTCAACCCTTCTGTTATTTTCGTGTAATTGGGTGACCCAAAGTAGTTTAAGAGAAAAAATCTTTTGGTTAACACCGGTTTCATATAGCATCCTTTCTGCCTAGTGTACGAAGACAGCATAATTTGAATATATTTCGATATGTGCTCTATAGATAGTTATGGTATGTGTATGCACATATTGTATCCTTCTGGTCACGCTATGACTCATATGTAGTTTTTATTATTAACAGAAATATTTTTTAAGCTTTTATATATTTTTACAATTTGTAAGTATTTTTTTTTTATTTTTGCTATCAAGTAGTCATCAATTACTTTTTGAAGGTGTTTATCATTCCTACTGTAAAATTGGTTAAAGTTTATATGAATAAACTTGCAGTGTAATGTAACTAAATCATTTTCTTGAAATAGCACCCATATTTTCAACAGATGACAGAGATCACAAGTTCAAAGATATAAATTAGAATAAATTCAGAAATTTTCACAAAATGTTTATAAACATTCAATGTTTGTATGCTGTTGAATCTAGTCGTATTGCATTTATATTTTGAACTGAAAATCATCCGAATTGAAACACAAAAAAAATATAAACGTCGTTTATTTAGCAGGAAGTTTCGTTTGAGCACGCATTTCTTGTCGCAAGCTCTCTTACAGGTTTGAATTTTGAAAAAAAAAGTTTTATGTATGGTATTGAACACCGCTGTGGTCACATAGCGATTTCACAACTTGCACTACCACCTATTGACAAACCTATGAACTACCACTTGCACTACCACTCATGACCAACATATTGACCAAGATAAATAATTACTAACTTTTATATTTTTATGTGAAATTTCGTTGTTTTTGATAAGAAATAATTTAATCAAATTAATGAAGTAATAAGACTGGGTCATTTTATGATCCGAAGATAACATTGTGTAATTTTTTTGAGGGAAATAGAAGGATTAATAAGATATTTTGTCTTTATTTACGGATTAAGATACAAATAAATAATTTACCTGTTGCGGCTTATGGGCGGCCAATACATAGTTAAAAGCAATCGCATATTTTCTTGTTAAAATAATTATTGTTTATTTGCTAGTAATTTTCTATTCTTATATAAATTTGGCCGTGACCTTTGGATCGGTCTTTGAACCTTCATTTAGAACCCTCAAATGAATGTGTTTTGATATTGCACTCCTTTTTATTTTATATTTTTATGATAATATTATTAAGTGTTTGAAACACACTCTGATACAATGTACTTGTTTCAAATGCAGGTTTTCCAAAATTTAACAATAATTGTTTAAAATAAAATTTTAATCTCCCAAAAATGAAAATAGCTTTAAAATTGCATTTTTCTATTTTTAAACTTTTACTATAGTTATTATTTAAAAGTATAATAACCCTGTGCTATATATCTAGAGATAGAACGACAAAATTTTCATACAAATTTTGAAAAATATTTTTAACATTTAATCAGAAAATAAAAAGACCAAAAAAATATTCTGTAAACTTTTGTCCTCTTTGTTTTTTTTTTTTTTTCTCTTAAAAAACGATATTGAAAAGTTATATGAAAAAAAAAAATTTTAAAATTTTGGGTAGTTTTTCTTTTCTGTATATTTAAAGTTAACTATGTATCACTTTAGTCGTCTTAAAATGATACCAGTACTATGGAGAAAGTTTTGATTTTGAATAATTTTATTAAGAAAAACAAAAAAAAAAACAGACAAATTTAAAAAATTGAAAACCAAAAATACATTTTTTTTTTATGAAAAAAGTTTTCAAACACAAGAAATAAAAATACTTTAAAGAAAGTTTTTTTTTTTTGCTTTTTTTTCTCTCCTTTTAGTTTTTATTGTATATATGTATTTGTATATGTAATAATATTTTAGTATTCATAGTTTGAATGGCGCCGTGATATTATTTTATCTTTTTAAAATGAAGGATAATCAAAAAAAAAAAAACGAAAAGGAGTAAAAATTTATTTTTTTGAACAAGCGTTCAGTGATAAAAGATTTTTTTTTCTAAAAGTTGTAATGATGATATTGAAAGAGTGTACTTGATATGAATTGAATAAAAAATTGCAAATTTAAATTCACTCGTAATGTAGCATCATCCATAATAGATGATGACTCTTAAATAAACAAAATATTTTATTAAGGATGTTTTGAGAAAGTTGCACCCTCTAAAAAACCAGAACTGGTTAAAGGACCACAATAACAATATTTCTTAGATGTTGAAAACACCAAAATAAAAATAACATTTCAATTTGATTATTAATTTATTTTTGGAATTGATTGAAAATTTAGATATATAAAAATAGTTGTTTTCTATTTTAAAAATTTTGGTTTTACAAATAGTCAAACTTTAAATTGGGAATATTTATAAAACATTTTTTGTGATTGGCAATAGAAAATTGTATAGTTTGTCTAAATTAGTCGCAAATATTGATGAAAGAAGTAAATTTGATTCCGACATATCGAACGTACAATTGTCCATGTCCCTTGGTACGTCAGCAGTTCAAATATAAGAAAGGATTTAAGGTGGTGACAAATACCAGCAAAAAATACCACGAAAGATTGCAGCTCCATCCAAATCAACTGGCAGCTGACCTGCTGAATACCGTACATATAAGAAAACTAAAACCAGGCCTCATGATCTTTTAAGTAGATTCTAAAACTAAAATCAAATTCATATTATATTTCTTTTATTATTTTTTTTTTTTTTTCTGTAAGTAACTGTAGAGTCATAAATATTTAATATTAAAATTAGTATTAATTTTTGATATAAGGGGTCGATCCAGTAGGATCAAATTTTCACAAATTTTTACTTGTTATCTTTAATATGCCTTTTGCATATTTTTAAATTATAAGACAGTTGTAATATAATCATAAAGATAAATAAAAAAAAAAAAACATATCGAACGGTCATCAGGTTACGTGTTTAATGAAAGAAATGGACTGTAGGATGGTACACCAACAGCAAAAGTCTGAGAAGAGAACTATCTGATACTGACATTTTTTTTTCTTCCGTGGAGTGGTGGGAATCTTAATAGACACAATGAGTCACGTAGCTTCCATTGCGTGTCAGATTTTTACTGACTAAACCACACCCCTCCCATTAAAACTAGTCCGACGGACTAACCATTAATTTATTTCTATTGTTATTTTTTTAAAGAAAAAGCTTACGAAATTCTATTGTATTAAATCTAGTGGATTAATTCTTTTAAGCTTTCTGATATCATTTTGATTATCTAGCAGTTGAGTGGCCTCAACGTAAACATAATCCTCTAGACGAGCCAAATTCTTTGCTGCATATCTATTTATTTCATTTTCTATGCAAGGAATTCCTAGATCGCTATGCAAGTCACTGTTGAGAACATACCAAGGGGCATTTACCATGTTGCGTAAGACTTTATTTTGGAATTTTTGTATACCAAGTACATGTGTTCGTATCCTTATATTTGATTATCTGATTATCTAACAGTATCTTGTTATGTATAGGTAATTTTGAACATCGACCTAAGAGCCAGTACATTTCTCTATATTTACTATATCAAGCTCAAATCTTTTCTTTTTGACGTGCTCTTTCCACCAAAATTTGACATAGTCATTCATAGGTATTTAGCGTTGTTTTCTTAGAGTATATTTACTCCATTCAGATTTACCGATGGTTGATTTTCTAATTTGTTATTCGTAAAATTTACATGTACCGATTTTAACTCATTGAGCTTAATTTTTCACTTCTTTGTCCAGAGGTATAGCTTCTTCGCTTGCTCTTTACAATGCAACTTCTTTGTCCAGAGGTATTCGCTTGCTCTTTACAATTTATTTGTAGCCTCGTAGCCTCAATTTATTTGTGGTCTAAATATTTGATCCTACTGCCATCCATCTAGTATCGTCACAGCTACAGTTATATTTTTATATTTTCCATTTGTGGTAAATTATTGGTGTAGAGCAAATACAGTATGGGACCCAGAATACTACCTTGAGACACACCCGTTTTAATATATCTGATAATAGAATTCCCTACGTCTTGTTTTGTTTTGAATAGTCTGTTTTTTAGATATGATGAGACTATACCTACGTATTACTTATGTAAAATATTATTTAGTTTATGTATTAAGCCTCGATGCCATTGTTTATCAAAAGCTTGAGCTGCATTTAGAAATATGGTAGAGCATACTTGCTTTTCTTTTTTCTTCTAAAGCTTTTCTATTACATCTGTTATTCTATGTCTTTGATCGATTATCGAGTGCTTAGATGTAAAACCAAATTGGTAATTTGGAATCAGATTACTATTTTCCATGATCGGTCTCATTCGAATCAACAGCAGTTTTTCAAATAATTTTGATATTATTGGTAGTAGTGATATTGGTCTGTAGGATCAAATATTGTAATAATCCGGATATTTTTACGTATATTTTTTAAATTCCAAAATTTGGAGAATCAGTGGCTTTTAAACAAAATGTTTACTTCAATATCCTCTTTCAATAAAACTAGTTCTTCTCATATATTAATATCAACCAGAGACAGAAATCACATTGAAACGGCTCTATGAGCCATGCTGGTACATTTAACTTTTCAATATCTTTGAACCGAATTGTTGAAATCATCTTTCAAATTCTTTTATTTGTTGTTGTATACCATAACAAGTCTTCTGATGAAATATTTTCTTTTTCGATAACTGATAACTTCACCAAGCTGTTGAAATAACAGTATTCTTTCCTGTTTAATGTTGATATGAATAAGTAAATTTTTTAACGGAATCCCAAAATAATTTTTCTGGCTAATATGAGATTAATATCTTTTCCTTGTAATTTGATTTGGGTGGCCTTAATAGAGAATAAATATCAGCCAAATAGAATGTATGTTTATTGTAATTTATTAATTGTTCCGTCATAGAGCTGTTATGTTCAAGAAGAAATTCTATTACTGAATTGAAAATATTTGTGAAACGTGCCAAACAATTGCCCTTGGAAAGCCAACGAACTTCAGTGTGAAGCAGTAAATTGTTACAAGTTTCGTCATTATCATCACACAAAGGCGACTATTCAAAACGTTAGCTTAAACGGTGTTTATTGCTTTGATGACCATATTTAACACTTCGTGAAAATCCTTTTGAATATTTTTCGCTATCAAATATTGTCTGTCCCACACACAATGCACAGTGTGAATATTAGGTAATTTATTTGTGAGATACGCCAAGAAACCTCGATATTTTCCAATTGTGGCTGGTGCACCGTGCGCACCGTCACAAGAAGCTGCAGAATATGTTGCACAGAATTGTATGAGGGTACCATCCTTTTGCAATCAAACCGGAAATATTATATAACGCGTTAAGTTCATCTTCACAATTTTTGGATGTTAATGGTATCAAAAATGATTTAAAAACGCTCTTTGAGCGCATCAAAAATTTATTTTTGAGTGTTTTGAACTACCCTAAATTATTTTCTTGTTTATGTGCGTGCATTCTTATTAAATGACTTTTCATTTTTGATGGTTTCATACTATCGTTATTAAAAGTTTAAAGGGGACAAATAAGACACAGGGGTAAAGTTTCGTTTGAAGGTGAGGAAATAAAGTCAAATGTTTGATATTCCTCAGAATATTGGCGACATTTTCTTTTTCCTCATGACATTATTAATTTCTAGAACTTTTTAAATTTAAATGATTTAAATAACAATAATTCTTTTATTGACCCCTATTGGCTCCCTGGTCATGATTGACCCCTAATAAATTTCATTGACCCCTTGGGTCTCACTACTCCAACCACTTTTAGAATGACTGTTCTAGTAGGTTATCATTGAGCACACAATTTAATAGGCAGTAAACAATGAATAATATAGTATATTCTTTTCTACAATATTGTAGTAAGGTTTTCCAGGACTTTTTCATTATAAAAATTAAAAAATAATTTCAGTTTAGTATACTCAATTTATATTTTTATTTCTGAATTAAAACTAAATTAAAATTTATGCTTAAATCAAGTTAATTTTAAAAGTATTTAATTTATATAGAATAACAATTAAACAATTAAATCAAAAAATATTTATTTAATTTTATTTAAATACCATTCATCATATGCACAAAATCATTAATCTACGTACTTCACTACTTCAATTGATTACAATTAATCGTTGGTTAATTTATAATTAATTAATATTCATTAATAATATTTAAAAGTGTTTATTTGATTTGAGGTTATTGAAAATTCAAAAAATCTTCAGACTTGAGTTGTTCACTTTGTAGATAGCAGCTATTAATAAAAATACCTACTCTACATAATATGCGAATATTATGTTCAATATGGATATTGTAAATATTTAATTTCAGATGTTATAAAAAAATATATTAACAAAAAATTTTTTAATTTGTCGGTGTACAAAGAAGTGAATTTATCTTGATAGGGTAACTTGGAGAAATCACATTAAAACTATACGTTTGCAATCTATGATTTAGAAATGGCAAGGATAATTTTATAAAATTAAATCATAAGACTTTAAAACAAATTAATAGTTTCTATTTAAAAGAAAGATACAATAAACAAAATAATCCAAAAAAATAATCTCTTTATTGAGTCATTGGGAGCAAATTTTCACTATAATTGAAAACATTCACCTACAAAGTGATAATAAAACCAACTTAGCCTCACGAATACCAAATTTAAAAAATCTGTCTAAAAATTACTTGGAAATTATTCAATGATTCCAATCTAACCCAATGTGAATGACAATGCTAGCAGTCCAGCACCATGGTGTATCACACATTCCAACTTTCATAAGGACTTAATTTTTACGACTAGAAACAAGAAATTACGTCAAAATAGTATACTATCACAACTTGTTAACAAGAACACTCACAGCCCATAGTAAACTAAAAAACAAAAAAAACTATTGTAATTATTGTGTGAAATTAAAAAAATTATCCTATTTATTATATTGCTTAATTTTATTTGTTGTTTGTATATGAATATCAATATATTTTTGGTAAATAATCAAATAAATAAAAATAAGTAAACATAGTGGAATAATTAATTAAAATAACTACCATAATATTTTGTAAATAGTTCTTAATTATAATGTTATTAACATTTTTAGTATTTATTTATTATTATTTTTTATTCCTAATAATATTGTCTGAATTATGTAAAAAATTAAAAAAGTAAATAAAAGCGAATAAATAATTAAATACGTTTGTTTTGGTGATATAATTATTATCATATTTTGTTACACTTGATCATCCTAGGTATAAATAAATTATTAGTATAGATATCAGACATTTTACGTCCATAATCTATTTCGTTAGGTTTTTAATGAACAAGAACAAACTGACAATCAATCAATACTGTAACAAAACGAGATATGATAAACAAGCCAGTCGACACTATGAATATACTATACAGTATACATGATAAATGCTAAAAATTTAAAAATCAGAAACCTACAAACTCTCGATGGTACTATTGTAGATGATAAATTGAATTGGCATAAAAAAATAGAGGAACAACTTTTATAATATGTTTCACATTACTGTCATGTTTTCAATACAAATGTGGGTTTAGAAAAATCATTTATGTCATACAAAAAACATGAAATATAGCTTTTAATCCCCTATCAATCAATGATCAATCAATGGTCAATATATTCGTGAGAAATGATTGATGGTGGTTCTATTCTCATCAAAAAATTCTTATCAATATTGCTGTCAAAATCAGTGGAGGTAAAAAAATGGCTTTTTGGGGAATGTTCAGATAAGCTTATAATATTAATTTATAATGTAATTCTAAAAAGAACAATTTTTATATTAATTTTAATAATTATAGCAATTATTGTAAAAAAAAACAATTGATATATTATTCAAATGTGCAAAACAATAATCTGTTGTTTTTTATACACAATATTTACTATAAAAATTCAATTTAAACTGAAGTCAAACACATTCCTTCAGAAATTATATGTTCAATATTCATATATGATTCGAATTTACAATATATTCAGAACACTTCCACAATATGTCCTTGCAAAATGTTAAAATATGAATAAAAAGATTGAAGAGTGCATGATTGATGTGTAAACGCTCATCATTCTTTTCATCAATATATTGTCAATATATGGACAAGAGGATTGATGAAAAGAATGATGTGTAATTATAGGCACCTTAAGAATTTGTATGGTTGTAATTGAAGTACGTCAAGTAAAATATGTAATATATGGTAGGTAGAGGTGGCCATTTCAATACTTAATACTCTCTCATCTCAATGGAACTGCACATCAAAAGTAAGTTGTAAACGTAATTCAAACAGCCCTCTAATAGTAACCGAGAGAAATATTAATTACTACAAACGTCAAGTATTATATTATCAAACAATAATATTCACAATTATTTGAACAAGCGATACAGGAAATGTTAGGTTAGTTTCTTATATCACTATAGATTTATACAATGTTATTAGCATATATTTTTATAGAATATGTTGTAGGCTGTATAGGCGAAACATTTTTAATAACGAAATATAGAAACTCTAGGTATGTTTCACTTTAATTATAATGTCTTGATCGATTATCGGTTGTTACACCATCAGTCTTCTAATCATTTCGGTGCAATAACAGAAATCAAACAAAATAGCATTGAAGAATTACAATAGATTATCAAATGATTGCAAGGAAGAAATAACGTAGGTACCTATATTTAAAATAAGATTAAATAAATAGTAATATGCGAACGATCTTCGAAATTTCAGGAGGTTCGTTAAAAAATCGTATTCAATTATATTATGAATTGTTTTCCATTATTTCAATTTATTTTATTTTGTAACCTGTTTAAAATATAATACATAACTCTTTTACTGTCCGAATATTTGTACATTGTCCGAAATTAGGTTTGGTGTTGTGTTCGACTAATGGTTGTCCGTCTTTAACAATTTATTTTAGAAAAACTATGTAGTTTTATAATAAATATTGTTACAAAATGTAAAGCTTAACTTTTTTACAGTCTAAAAATGTAAAAACAAAATAAAATTAGTGTCGATTTTATAAGTACTGAAAAAAGTCGGCAACAATTCGTCTGACTACTGGCGACTCTACTTTATATTATTTTTTCACACAAATATGTTTTTTTCCTTATAATTTCAAGACTATGAGATTAACACCCTAACTATTTTACTTTAACATTTTATTTAAACGATACCCAAATTACATTCCAAATTAATTTCAAAATAATTGAAAAAAACATTTTAATAAAATTTAACAAAAAATGTAGGTTCACAATCTTGTATTTCATTATTGTCGATCTCGACTATATATTAGACTATAG
Organism: Argyra leucocephala; assembly: GCA_963942445.1. NCBI lineage: Eukaryota > Metazoa > Arthropoda > Insecta > Diptera > Dolichopodidae > Argyra > Argyra leucocephala. The sequence goes on along the minus strand of OZ012680.1, from coordinate 110,019,517 downwards.
AGAAAAATTGCTGAATGTAGTAGATTTGGTTGGTGTGCCAGGTGTGGTGTTGGTGTGTCAGACTGGAGAATAGTATAATAATGTAGAAGATAACATAATTTTTTTTTTTATAACTTTATTTAAGTTGCCTTTGAACACAATATAGGTTTTTTCATGCCACATCTAGATAACATAATTAACCTTATTTCTTAATGAGAAAATTAGAATACGTGATGTAAACAGAATAAGGCTAAATGAAAGTTCAGTCCTTTATATATGTGGTTTACATTCACAGCATCAGAAAAAAAATAATAGTGGCACAAATGCATAAAATTAAACTAATAAAACCAAATTTATATAGCTTGACTTTTCTGGAACAGACAGTAGAAATGTGTCTTTTGTGTATTATTATACGTTTTATTTAAAACAGTACCTTGTAACAATTGAACATGGTATGCCTTGGTTTATTTATCATAATAAATTTAGATTAAGAATCACAAAACAACCTTGGATGATTATGGAAATTTGTTCTAATTGGTAAATGATCAACAGTGAACATAGGAAGAATATTTTGGTTTTTTTTTAATTGGACCTTATTTAACCTGGCATAGTATATATTATAAGTCAAAATTGTGTTGTATAAATATAAATAGATACATATAAAAATAAAAGAAATATACTATAGATATTTTATTTTTTTATTGATTTATCTTAGACGTAATAATTTATTTAAAAACAAAAAAAAAGTTAAAATTTAAATTTAAGTCTGGCAATGGATGGCGCAATTTTATAAATTAAATTTTTCATGTTAAAATGATTTATAGGTATGGTACAAGAGGTGAAATTTTAAATTGAAATTCTTAGTGGGAATTACAAAAATTGTTAAATAATATTTAGTTTCGCTACGTCTCCTTTTAAATATCTATGATTTAAAAGAATTATAATAAATTGGTTCAGATATTTGTGCAGTCTTTTTTTCCATTTACAGATCAAATATAATGATTTCATATGCCAAATTGAAAACCTGTTTTTATAATTTCATATACACTTCAACTTAGATGCTACAGTTTTAAAATAAATATAATGAAAAAAAAATCCTTTATATTGTGAGCTCAAATTTATTTAAATTTTTAATTCAATACAAACTGAACAATTTAACTTTTAGCTGTAATATAAAAAATAATTAATTAATACAATATTTTGTGCAAGCGACTGGAGGTCTCTTGAGATAATGAAATTAAATAAAAATAATTCCTTCTTTTAAACACGGAACATGTTCTGATTTGCGTTAATTCAGTTTCTACTAAAACCTAAGGCATTTAGTTTTTTAATACAAATCGCATTTTTCTTGCAAATCACAGTAGAAGGGAAAAATCCCTATAGAGTTATGTAAGATCTCTTTCCAGCTTGAGCTTATAAAAAATATTAGATACAATACTCTTTTAATTTAAATGGATTATTAGAGTGATATTATTTTATTATTTTATATTTTAATTTTAAATATAGAAAAATAAATATTATATTATTGTATTTAAATAAAAATCTCTTTAACAATATTTTTTTTATATATAGAATATTAAAGTAAAGTCATTCATCATTAAAAAAAATTGATATAATCCAAAACAACAACAAAAATCAGAAAAACAAAAAAATTAAAGTATTAAAATTTATTACGAAGCACCGAGTACATTAAATATACATTTAATTGTAATTATTTAATGCCGGAAGTGCGTCCTTTCATGATCATCGTTATTCATATGGATGACTACATCATTTCATATTTATTAAATTGAGTATGAATTATTTAATGCACATATATATACATATATATGTTTATATACAGAAAAATGCATAGGTATAAGTTTTATTGAAATTATTACATAAATACACATTATAATATACCACTTATTATATACATATATATTAAAATATGTATAAAATTAAATCCCTACAGATTCTAACATTTTTATTTGTATTGGGTTATCTGAATAGTGAACTTTATTTTTATTATTAAAAATATATTTCAATTTTCTTCATTGGAAAAAATGGTCGAAATAGTATTTTGAGTCTCCTAGATATTTTTAGTGTTTAGTTGGCTCCGATAAATTATTCTCGTATTCTATAGTTAATTTTTATGATCTAATTTTAACATTTGGGTTCTTTTAAGAACGATTTGACGGTTATCATGTGTTAGTTCTACAGCTACGGGTGATACTTGACTTGATTTACAACTTTCTTTTATTCTGCTCTGTTTTAGGCAACTGTACTTTAGTTCCAACCTGTCCTCGTAATAATATGTATTTTTATAATGTTGTATTGTATTACGTCTAATATTCGTTTAGACATTCCTTTAATCATTCATTCTCATAATATTTGCTGCCTATTAGTCTTTGTGCCTTAACAAATGTAATGTAAACGACTTGTGTACTGGCAATTTCCTGATAGTAATATTTTACAGGAGATTTGATAAATATCAATCAAACCCAATCAAAATAAAATGTAGGGTCTAAATAACATTACGATCAGACAATCTGACAAGTTCAAATATGACAAATTAAAATATATTCATGGTAATTGAAACTTCATAGCTACAAGTGATAACAAATTCAATAGTCGTTTAAGTCATACTGTAACAAAATGATCCATATTATTAGAATTAACTACCAGAAAATGTAATTTGATTTGGTCTTCTTGAATTGACAAAAATTAAACTGGGAATATAAATTGGTAGGATGAGTTGAATGTAATGCTCTGTAAAATTTGAATATAAAGTCCTTAAAGTCCTTGTTAACATTTTCATCTGTCGCTGGGTTCGATCTACCAATGTTGAACATATATTTGTTAAATGGACAATATCCTGTGATAAACGATGTCAGTGTTCTGACATTGGATTTAGTCTCCTTGATTACCTGATTTAATCGGTGAAGACTGAGTTTAGAAAATGAAGGTTTTAAACTATGTAAGTCCTTGGCAACTATCCCATATGTTTGGTTTTCTGTAGTTTCCGACTTGCTTCTTCATTATATTGTTTTTCTTCATGCCCAGTAGTCAACATAAGCACTTATAAAGCACCAACATAAAGCACCAACATAAGTAACATATAAACTCTCTGTTTCTTTCCGCTAGCTTTTTATTAAGTTTTTGTAACAGTTATAGATAAACTTTTTTGTTTTTAAATTGAGTAAGTCAGATTGTGTAAAACAGCTTAGCTATTTAGAATCATATATACGTTGGCACGTTTGTGCCCCCTCTTTTACTGCATTGTGATTCCGATACCTCGCGAAGCTTGGAGAAAGTATGATATGTGCCGAGTGGGTCGTTAAACTTGAATCTTGGTTCAAATATGCCGGTACTGGTTTCCTATCCGGTTTTTGAGCTGTCAATATATCATATTCAATCTTCTGGAGGTATGGCTATTGCTACTTCCTCGACTTCTTCACTTTTAAGTATCGTATAGTGAGGTTCCTAAGGCAATCAATTGCTTTTGTTATACTATAGTCCAACATTGCAATAGTTCGGTTTCTTGTTTAATTTTTGGCAGGATCATAATGTGTCCTGGTCATTTGTGTTTGAGGTAATTTGTTGGGAAATGTTATGACTAATATATGACAGAATATAATAATTCAACATTGTCTTAGTCCTGCAGAATCTTATTGCTTAGTATCATACTTTTAATAGGGTAATTCCAGCTTTATAGAAATAAATTTCGAATCCCAATAATGATGGCGAAAACTGAAATTCAAAAATACTATTTTCAATCTTCTTAGGTGACCAACAGATGGTTTTGAACTTGACTCATCAGTGTGCTACATTTCCGCGGGGACGCCGTTCTTCTGCAGTTGAAGATACAAAATCGTTTCATATCTGCCAATATTTAATCTCTATACCGAAGACCCAAATGTCTTGTATCTGCCGGTCTACGTTTATTGAATACTCTCTTGGCTGGAGGATTTCCATTAATTTTCTCTAGATGTCTGAACCAACGAACTGTTAATGTTAGTGTTAAGTAAAATTAAAAAAATTTTAAGAATAGACGTTGTGAATTTTGCCTGCTTTTTTTAGTTGCTACATTGGTTCGAGGTTTTTGTTTGTTAAACTTCAGCGATTCTGCGCAAAGGGTCCACAGATTTCATTAACATATCATAAATCTAATAGAAATTTATGCAGCATACATATAATCAAAAATCAAATTTCGATTAAATTTAATTGGAAAAGTGTTTTGAACCTGAATTTAAATCAGTTAGCAAGCCGCGTATTGCTACTTTCGTAAAATTATTTTCCCATCTTAACATTTCGTACTGTGTATTGCGAAATTGCAGTGATGTAATGCGAAAATCATTTAAAAACTACATAAATTAAGTCATTTTTTGTACTACGTATTGCAGTTTGTATTGCGTATTAGTCACACGGTTCGGATACATTTCATATTCATATTATGAAATTCGCATACTATGCGTATTTAAATTTTTTACGTGGTTAAGTCCGCAGTGTGCAGTCTAATCAAAAAACTTTATCTGTAAGGAAGGAAATATTGTATTAACAACACATAGTAATGAAAAGTGAATTTGATGCATAAATATAATCTTGTTAAAAATTGGTATTTTAAAATCTTGATAATTTGTATTACAAAATAAAGGCAAATTAGCTAAGGACAATTAAAATTTTATTTTTATTATGTAATTTTAATGCTATGCACTGAATGCTTTTAAAATAAATGCTGGCGTGCCACAAGGTTCCATCTTATCCCCTAATATTTTATTGATTTTTAACAATGACTACTTCCTCATACCAATAACCTAATCCATATTTATTATTAAATGACAGCACTCTGGTCAACTTGAATCTCAATCAGCTTAAACAGAAACATGATAACAAATTAAGAATAATTTTTACCGTATTCAGCTTTTAATCATTTAAGCACGACACATCAAAAATAACCGATTAGGATCTCATAAACATAGTAAAATTCAGCACTTCAAAACTGTTTCATTTCTTGTAAAAGAGATCAATCTGTTCCGTCCCAAATCTACAATTTCCAGGATCAAATCTACAACTTTCCGAATGTTTAAGTAGCTTGGGCGTAAAGATAAACCAAAAAATGCTTTAGAATGAGTATGTTTTTGATATATTTGTTGAATGAGTTTGTTTTTGATTGAAGAATTGTGCTAAATTATGTTGCGTAACAATCTAAAGCCTATATTTTTTTCCAAGAGGTTTTTAATTTTTCCAAGCTTAGTCTAAAGGATTTTCTTTCGAATTTATTCTATTATGAATGAGATAGAATTAACTATTCTACATTGAACCAAATTGATGAAGAATATATGTTATGATTGGTCTCATTAATGACATGTACGTAGAGTTTCAACCCTCCAATTATCCTCAAAAAGAGTCACAAGAACACTCCTCGGGTGAATTTTTACCCAGTATGTAAATTTTCTTTGGGTAATATTTTACCCAATATGAAAATATCATTCCTGTAAATTTAAGAAGATATTTTATAAGAACAAAACCTTTATTTCTGCACTCTATTTTTGTGGTAAAAAAAATTTCAATTTATTGGACAGTAATTGATTATTTGACGATTATTGTGACATGGTGCACAAAAATAAAATAGATATTTATGTTCCGTACACAATTTTTTTTTACACACTTCGCAAACCGCGTTTGCTTTTCTATGCACATTTTACAATGAACACCTGGTGCAATTTTTCGCTTTTTAACCTTTTCAACAAATGTTTCTCCAGTAGTAGTTGTTAGTTCGACCCCGTTTTCATAAGGAGTACATAAATATGGAACATTATTTACCCATTTATCCCATAGTTCTCTAATTGAAGCACTTTTGTCCTTAGGCTCGGCTTTGTGCTCGATCATGTTTTTCGTCAAATCGAATTACCCGAAATATTTAGAGAAAGATTTAGTCGACATTACTGTACGAAATATTGGTTGACCAAATTTATCATTCCATAAATACATAATAGATTTATTTCTTGATTTATATACACCTATAAAAAAAAAAGTTCATAGTGCAACAGCTGCAAGGCTTTGGGAAATTTTGAAAGCAGTTTGATTATACCTGCTAAAAATCCAACAAAGGTTTCTATAGCTATCTAAGCTATCTTACATCATCAGTATTATTCCATTTTTCCCCATACCCTCGTTTTCCCTCCAAGTTTGTATTATACACCACAATCTTTATCATAGCCGAATTAAAACACAACTCAAATGAATTTTTGATACGGTGAACTCTGGCAGCAACATAAGAAGTAACTCCAAGTCGATCTTTCATTACATTTTCTAATGAAAAGTGGAAAAACACTTAATACCAGAGGTTGTGCTGACCATTCAACGGATTTGTTCTTTGAAAGTGTGATTAAATTTTGGTCAATTTATGTATTAAAACGTATAAAAATTTAAATGGATAAAATTTCACCCGAAGAAAATTTACATAGTGAATTTTCTGCCGGGGATCGCTCACGTAGTAAGTTGCATTGGTCCTACATTTTTTAAAATTTTCCAAAAAGTGTTATAATTTATAAAGAAGGAACCACTTTTAACAATCAATTAAAAGGAATAAGAAAAAGCTTTGAAATTATGGAATATTAAGGGGCATCAAATTGAAAATGGGCGAAATTTTACCTGAGGATAATATTAGGGTTAAAACACGGTCTTATGGATTCGCCGAATCCGAATTTTTAAAATTTAGATTCGCCAAATTCGATTCCGATTCTAAGTAAAAATCACAATTTTAATTTACAAAAAATATTTAGTTTATAGTTTCGCCAGCTAAATTTAACACATCTTTAGATGGAGTACTATTTGGGTTTTTCAAACTTTTAAATAGTTTCATTAAATTTATATTTAATCTTGTTCAATTCTTTTGATCAAATCTAGTAATAGTTCAGAACTTACTTCTGTTTTAGCTTCAGATAGTTTTTTTTTCAGAAAATTAATAGCTAACTCAGCAGAAAGTAATGTAGCATTCTTACGGCGTAGCTTCTACAGTTAATTTTATTTGGCTTAAGTGCATTGTTTAGATCGAAAATTATTTAAAAACTCGGTTGAATTAAATTTGAGAAGAGTTTCTTCAATATAAATTGGTACTTTCAAAAAACTATCAATCATATCTGCAATAGGGCTTCATTGAGTTTTTAACCAAAAATTCAAATTTATATGTGTATTTTGATTTTATATTTTAAAAGTTAAATTGGGACTAAAATAATTGAGAACCGTGAAATGTCGCCGTTGCCATGACATACTATCCAAAGAACAGAATCTCCTAAACTTTATTTTTTTCAAATTTGATCAATTGTCAAGCTCTGACTTTTAGTTACCAGAATTTCTAACGAATGGATGGAATAATTAATATTGTATTTTTTGTTATAATCAAGATTTTAAATAATAGTAAATTGCGGGGAATAAGGATTCGGCGAATCCGAAACGGAAAGATCTTCCAGAGGAAAGATTCGCCAAATCCGATACCTAGTTATTCGGTATGAGAAACTCTACATGCAGGCCACTTTTCATACTCTTGGTGTCAAATGAGGACTTCAATTTTAATGAAGTCATGTATTTTCTCTGATCCGAAAAAGTTTCATGAATTTATCAATACTAAACGTAAAACTGATGGATATCCTGCAACTTTAAATTATTTGGGAAGATCTTCTAATGATCCGACTACTATTGCGAATCTTTTTGCATCCTTTTTTTCCTTTACTTTTTCAAGAAATGACTTCCCTCCTGATGAAACCTATTTTAGCAATCTGAATGACTTCTCTCAGAGTAATCAAGTTATTACCTTTGAAATCAAAAACATTCTTATAACTGCATAACTATTGTTGAAACATATTTCATTATTAAAAGACGATTTTTCTTCCGGCCCAGACGGTATTCCTCCGATCCTTCTTAAGGAATGCGTGATTTACTTATTGCATCCCATTTCTTTTCTGTTTAATTTATCCCTTCAATCGGGCATTTTCCCCTGTTTATGGAAAAAGTCTTTCATTATTCCAGTTCATAAAAAAGACTCCAGAAATGAATCCACCAATTATAGGCCCATCGCCAAGCTCTCGTGTATTCTTAAATTTTTTGAGCGTATGATATATGACTTCTTATATGATTATTGTAAACGTTTTATTTGTGTTGAGCAACACGGTTTCCAAAGAGGTAGGTCAACAACTACCAATGTGGTTGACTTTGTCTCCCAGGCAATGACCTCAATGGAGAATGGTTCTCAAATTGACACCATTTTTACTGACATAAGTAAAGCATTTGACAAAATTCCTCACACCACATAGTTTCATAGGTTTTCACCACATAGCCTTAACTGGCTTGAGTCTTACCTCTCTTCTCGGGAATACTCAGTTTTATTCAAAACTGATCAATATTTCTGACCAATACTCAGCGTCTTCTGGTGTTCCTCAAGGTAGTCAAATAGGACTCCTAAGTTTCATAGTTTCAACAATTGATGCTCCTAAAGTGATAACTTTTTCTAAACTTCTTAGTTTTGCTGATGACTCAAAGCTTTTTACTCCTATATTTTCCTCATCGGATTGCTTAAAGTTACAAAATGATTTTAACAATTTCGCTTCTTGGTGTTCAAAAAATGGACTTGAATTGCAAAACACTTCTAAATGCTAAGTCATTACCTTTTCTAGGAAAAATTCCATTCGGACAATTTGGTTCAGCTACCAAATAAATGGCTGTCAGCTTTCAAGAGCGAATTCTATTATAGACCTCTGGTTAACCCTTGACCCTAAACTGAGCTTTAAGCTACATTATGATAAAATAGTGAGCAAAGCCAATTCTTCTTTAGCTTTCATTAAACGTTGGTGTAAATAATTTTCTGATCCCTACCTCACGAAACATCTTTATGTTACATATGTAAGGCCTGCCCTTGAATATGCCAGTCAAGTGTGGTCTCCACATTACTTGACTGACATTAACTGAATTGAATCGGTTCAACGAAAGTTTTTACGTTTCGCTTTGAGTAACTTTTCGTGGAATGATCCATTGCGACTTCCACCTTATTACCACCGTCTTAAACTCATTGACTTACAGTCGTTGTCTGATCGTCGAATAATTGCAGATATCTCTTTTATTCACCAAATCCTTTCGGGTGTAACGCTAGCCCCTGAAATTTCAAATTATTTGGTTGCAAGATCCAATCGGAATAATCTCAGAACCGTTGAGTTGTTCCACATTCCCTTCCACCCTACTGAATATGGTAGATTCGAGCCAATCACTAGAATGCTCCGTGAAGTAAATTCTAACTCTAGTTCTTTTGATCGTCAACTAAGTGTTTTAACTATTAAAAAACGATTACGTCTTAATGTACGTTCAACTGAGACTAACAACTGTTGTTCTTTTTAGCTTTGATACTTTTCGGTCTAACTTTTTGAAGTGTTTTTATTAAATGTATAGCTATTAACATAGGTATTAATTTATGACTTTTTACCCTTCTACTAACAGCATGTACCAGGTTTAGTTTATTTTTAAATATTTTAATCAAAGGTGGTGGTGATTTACTAACCCTACTGGATGATGAGTTATTGCACAATTAAATAAAGCAAGCCTTCGTGCTTGCTCTAAGCATAACGATGTGCTTGCTCTAAGCATAAATCTGACAGTATTAAATGTCTGGAAAATAATTTTTTTGTAGCTTTATTTGCCATTTCTATCTATTTTTTTATATTAAAGTTGTAATTTAAGTACACTCTCAATGCTTTACAGTTTTTTTGTTTGGTGTTGTTGAACCATTAGAGACTCTAACAGAACATTGTTTCCAATTTATCCGAATACCACTTAATCTACTGTGCTTCTGAACAGAATTATTTCATATTTTCTTATGTCATATACGAGCGAAATTATTGATTAATTTAATTAAATTAAAATTTTATGAAATATAATTTAAATTGTATGTGGCTTCTTTTAATTAGATTAAAGATATATGATTTAAATTTCTTCAATAAATCTATAAATAAAATTCATAACGAAAATAATATAAATCAGTTAACCACATTAAAACTATTAACCAAAATATACTATCCGTATTCTAACCAAAATAATACATTTGAAATAATTTGTCCTTCGCATTATTCCAATAACGATAATATTATTGTTAAATAACAAAAAAAAAAAGAACAAAAACAAAAAAAAAAAATCTTCGAGACAAATTCAATACAACACAGCAAGCAGCTAGGAACAAGAATATTGGGAATAAAGAAAAGGCATATTACGTGATTGAAATTTTAAAATATATTTCTAAGATTTTATTTGTTTTTTTGTTTCTACTTTCTATAAGTACTTTTTACTCAAATCCTCACAGAGTTTTCTTAACTTCAACTTCAGTTTTCTTATATGGAAAAAACAAAACAAAGAAAATATAAAAATTACCAATGAACCCCAATGTAGATGAAACATTGTATCATGAGCATTTTTTTCGGAAACAGACAAACCACCACTGTGGCACATTGTATAGTTTTAAACCTGCCAATTTTTCGTCCAAATTAAAGTACATAATATATACCTAATATTTTGATGATATGAAATCAAATCAGTCTAATAAAAAAAGAATGAGAAATCTAGCCCATGTAGGATGAATTAAATAAGGTAAAGTGTATTAAAAGAAAAAGAAAAAAAGGTTGAGATCACGCGTCTCAAATTTATTATAAGAATTGAATAGAACAAAAATTGTTTAACCTTTTGGGCAAATGAAGAATATTCGGGTGAAGTTATCAAAATTATATTAAGAATTATTTAAAAATATATAAAAAAATTAGAAAAAGACAATTTGTATTGTCTAATATTAAAGAAGTAATATTTAAGTAATTAGAATAACTGTAATATATTCAAAGTGTAATTGAAAACTAGAAAATGACTTATTTTTCGCTATATTTCTGTCATAAATTATGTTTACATTTATTACACTACTGATTATAGATATACCTATAGCAATGTAGCAAAACAAGTAATGGATATTATTGTACTGAAAAGCTAACAAAATATATAGAATACAAAATAATTATTAGTGAAAAAGCAGTGGGGATTAACATCAAACCGTTCCACAAGCGACCTAATAGTATGCGGGAAGCTTAAGATAAGCATACATAATTCCGAGGAATTTAATGTTGAATTCCAGGATATTTCAAAAGCCTTCGACCGAATCTAAAATACAAAATAATTATTAATGAAGAAGCAATGTGGATTAAGATTAAACCGTTCCACAAGCGACCTTATAATATGTGAGAAGCTCAAGATTATCATACATAGCTCAGAAGAATGTAACGTTGAATTACAGGATATTTCAAAAGTCTTCGATCGAATATAACATAAATGAGTCTGACTTGGTTTTTTATTTTCATTAAATAGATTAACAATTTTATATTGAATTCATTCGATTCGAGTCTCCATTAATGGATTTATACATTCGTGAATTACAAATATTAACATTGTTGTTCCACAAAAATATCAGCTTTCTCCGCTAATCTGTTTCTGATCTATTCTGATTGATAAATATTAGTACTCTCCAATCAACTTTCAATCCTAATCCATTCTCAAAATGTATGCGGGAAGTTAGGTTTTTTCTGAGTCGATACAAAATGTATATCCCCACCTTACCTAAGAATACGCTAAATATCTGTAAATTGTACACATGACTTAATATGAAGTTATAATGCATCTCACATAATATATCGTTCTGTGCACCACAAGCTGGGTTATATTTTCTGAGCAAATTTTTTCCTATCGATGACTCCAATGTGGTTTCCTGCTTTATACCACTTCGTTGTACATTGGAAATCATCGTATATTGGAACACTATTTTATAGATATCTAGTGTCTTGCTCGCTTGCTAGGTATGTCTCTAAGCAGTTGCTTAAACGAATTAAAAAACTTTAATACCATCTCATAAAATATAAGCCGAAGAACAAGAGATGCCTTAAGTGGATAGAATGAGAAATGCATTATTTGTACATAGAAGCTTTATTTGTACATAGGTGGCTCAAAGCTGGCTCTGAAAAAACAAAATGTTTCGTAAATAATATTTTAATGAACGTGTTTTTACAAAGCGAAAATATAAACATTGAAAATATTTCTACTGGTTATAAGAACATGTTATTTTCCTCAATTATCCACAAATACGACCTATGCATTCGTATATGAGCATATCGGCTTTTCACTTTATTTGTCGTATCAATATGGCTCTGCAAAATAGCACCTAAATAGGAACATGACACAAAGTTCAAAAATATTGAGTCTTATTTTATTGTGAATTAAAACTGTTAAATATAAAATAATAAAAATACCCAATGGATTGAAATAGTCTTCTAAAACAACGATTAAATAACACCCCCTATATTTTTTAATTTGGGACAAACAATCATCATATCTAATTTATCGACAATTTTTCATCTGCGAGCATTTTGACATTTAGAAAGATATCAATCATAATATTCTCTGTGCTGACTCAGGTTTGGCAAAAACTAAACTCAGATGGTTGGGTGGGCATAGTAGGTTGGACAACTTTACAGAGATCTTAAAGGTTCCGGCTTAGGATATCCATAATTTTCCACAGTTGCTTGTCTTGTCGGAGAATAGGCAATGATTAAATTTGGGTATGTAATGTAGTAAAAGGTATCGCTATTGGCCCAAATGGGTATTAGTGCTGTTTCGGCGAGTGCTGTGACTACCAACCACTTTTAAACCAATTCACTAACTAACTCTAGTTTGAAATAGATAAATAAATATCAATAAACATGATTTGAGGATTGCGTTATACAACAAAATATTTTTATAATGAAATAGAATGGCGAAAACTGTCCAACAACAGTGAGATGCACAATAATTATTGATTGTTTATGTTTTTACGCAAATTTTAAGGTCAACTAATGACAATTATTATTAAAGAAGTATATTTATACCTCAATTGATTTCTTTGTTCCATGACATGTTCCAAACCGGGCTAATTAAAACCACTCAAAAATAAAAAGCCAAATCTAAAACTATAATTAAATAAAAACAAAACAAATAAAATGAAAATCAACTTAAAACCAAAACTTAATGTATTTAGTTTATTAAAGCTAAGGCGAACCTGAATTAAAGATAGATTAGACAAATTAAAAAACAAAAAGTAAATTAAAAAAAATTAAATTAATATATAAATTGTTGCTCCATGGGGTGTTCTGACTACTTTAGTATAAATAATTATAACTTTTGTTGCGCATCAACAAGGGTTAAATTAAAACTGAACAGCAAAAATTGAATGCAAAATTTTTTAAATTAAATTATTGATTCTTGTCAAAAAGACTAGATCTTTTCATCAAAATTTTACATTTTCTTTTTATCTGATTCCGTATACAAAAATGACTATGCAATAAATTTTAGAATTTTTATCATGTTACAGTTTATTTCATAGTTTTCAAAAAATTAAAAATTATCCATAGTACATACATATACTATTGAAAATGGTTGAAGTTTGATGAATAAATGTACTATTGGTACTTTAAGTTGTAAATTTTTAGAAAACTTAAAAAAAAAAAAAAAAAAAACATGACTAAAGTTAAATAAAGTTGATCTTTAGCATTTCTACCTCTCTTTTTCAATATTTCTATAATATAAAATAATTTTGTAATAGAGTATGTATGTTGTACATACATGTGCACAAACCTATATCCTTATTTATGTTATCATTTTTGCCTGATTTGGCACAGACTTGATATTGCAAAGGTACACAAATTTTTGTATTATTGAGAAATCGTTAAAAACAAAATGTATTTGGGTCGACGAATGTCTATAAACTTTATTAAAATGTACGAGTGAGTATCCATCCTTATATGTATTAAAATTATAATTTTATAAAAGGATCTATTTACCCTTACCCATTTTATATTTGTACATGTGTGGTGAAGGACATTTTTTTGTTTTCCTTTTTTTTTTGGTTTTCTTGTAGCTGTCTGAAAGATTGTTTTAAGCTCGCACATTTGATTTTGAATTTAATTTTAAATTTTATAATATTTTCAAACTAAATTTAAGAACAAGCGTATAGGTAGGTATATTTTACTGAATTGAGATAAAGTTTACAAAAAAAAATTATTTATTAAAGATTATCTCATGTTTTTAAATTATTGGATGTAAGTTTAATTAAATTTTCAATGTAGGAAAATCTTTTTTAAATATATGTAGGTACACTTAAGTACTTAAATTAATTTAAGTTGATTAATATAATTCGATTTGAAATAATGTCAAGAATACATTTTTCGATTTTAATTTAAAATATATTTGGTTCGTTACATTAAATCAATTATAGTTTAAATTTTAAAATAATTATAGCTCGTTTGTTTTTAGAATTAAAAGAAAATTATTTATATTATTTTTTTTTACAAGGATTTGGAAGTGAAAAAGTAGTAGAAACTTATTCAATTATATTTTAATACCAGATAATTTATAATGGTCAAGCTTTCTCACAATCTTGCACATATGATATAATTTTTGCAAAATCTGTTGCGGCATGTTCTTGCATATTTGCAATATTAACTTTAGAAATGAATTTAAGCTAATGCTAATAAAATAATAAAATTTAAATAAAGTTTTTTAAATTAAAATTTACTTACATTTTTGTTTGTTATAAAGTATTTAACAGTTTTAATTAAAGAAACATAAATTTTTATTATGTAAAAGTATTAGGCGCACATTCATTGTTAATTTAAAGTTGACATATTTTCTCTATTTAAGTAATGTAATTGGAAAAAAGAGCTCAATTTTGTTTGAAATAGCTAAAATAATAAAATCTAACTCTTTTGGAGAGAATTTTGAAAAATATAACTTATAAGTTATACTTGCAGAATGTGCATTTAACAACATTTAAAATTTCTAAAAAGATTTAAAGATGCAACATTAGAACATGGGTACCATTGGACTATATTATTTTGTTTATTGAGCTGAAATCGTAGGAGATGTTCCTAAAACATATGAACACAAATAAATAACTATATACAGATATCGTATGCCCATATAAGCCCATAGAATCTAGCCCTTTGAGATTCCTCGATAGTTGGGTAAATATTTAATTTACTGCAAAATATTTATCGATATACCACATCTCAAAATTTTGTTTTTTATATTATTTACATTATTAATTACTTATCGCATTAGAAATAATAATAATTAATAAAATTACATTACTATTATTACAATCATACAATCAAAAGAAGTTTAAATTAATCGATCCAATTGTTCAATTTATTCAACCCATATTATGTTCATTATTATTTACCTTTTATTTTTTATAAATATTACTTTTTATAAATTACCTTAGACTTCTTTATAAATATAACAACAAATGTAATACATATACATATGCAATATGTATATTTAACTGGATCGATTGACCAATGCATTAATATCTTCTAGCCTGGCCTCTGGGAGAGCAACTTTAAAAATGTGAATTTTCCTATAAATTTTGTCTTTTGTATAGGGATATTATCCGACGTGCAATCGTTTTATCAAGTTCTAATGAACACTGAAAATAAAACTAGTGGATACAGTAAAATTTCTAAGACGAAATTAAAATCGCATGTAAATTATTGTTTGTTATTTTTTATCTGAGCAAAACATTTGATGGGGTTTGTATTTCATTTTTAGTATTAAATTTTTTAGAATATTCTTGTTTGTGTTAGTTGTGTTTTTGTTAAATTTTATTTTTATCAAAAAAAATGTATACACAAAACCAAAAAAAATTAAAAAAAAATCGTAATTCCATATAAGTATTCCCGAAAAGTCATTGTGTGTGACTTGGCTAGAAGATATAGAGGCCTTTGAGTGACAACAACTTATACTTATTTAATTTTAAGGTACCCAAAATAACAAATACAGTACCAAGAAAGTGCTTCAATCATATTTGTTCTTGTTCGTGATCGTGCCAGACAACATACAAGTAATAATTAAAGAAAGAAAGGTACAAGGAATAATCACAAATAAATAATCATATGTTATTTATTTGTGACATAATTATTATGTATACATATTATATAATTTAATATTTGTACCACTATTTGTACCGTACCATCCCAGTCGGAAATTTTTGCTCTAGTTGAAATTTCATTGATGATTTCATAAATGAAAAGTGGTGAAATTACCATGTGTTACTTTTGAAACTAAATGTAACATAGCGTACGAAGTACTTCCAAACATACATTACAAAGTAGAAAATAAAGTAAATAAAATAAACATAACGATTTTTGTTTTTTAATAAACAAAAAAAATTATTCGATGTAAAATTGAAGACATGTCTGGATAATATATCGGTTTTTGTTTTTCAACAACAATTTTTTTCTATTTAAAATTGAAAACATTTTGAGCTCTCAGTTGTGATATCAAAGTCAATTAATAAAGTGACGAGACAAATTTTGTGGTTTAATTATTTATAATTTAATTTTTTGTAGTTTTGTAGATATTGACTTTGTTTTTATGTTTCTATTTCAGATTTAAAGTTTTTTAGATTTTAGATAATAATTAAGAACATTAGAAAAATAAAAAATTTAATTTATAGAAAAAATAAAGTATTTTTTTATTCAAGCCCTTCCTTATTTACTAAAGTGAATTTATTTTCATTCATAGTAGCACCTTTTGAAATATTACATTTTCATCTATGTATTGAAGTACTTTCTTGTGCATGAAATTGTAATGTATAAGGGACTACTTACACCCTATGACATTCGTTAAGAAAAGTAACATGAAATCGCAATGGGAAAAAGGAAGTAGTCATGGTGAAAATGTAATGCGTGAAGAATGACTTCGGAATGAGTGAAATTTCCGACTGGGATGTTTCTTCATGCCTACTATTCTTATTTTTTTTACGTTGTTTTTTTATGATTTTGTTCTTATTAAAGCTTTTTGAAAGCTTTAGCTATGTCGGCTAGAGAAAATAATTCAATAATTTTGTTATATGGCCATGAGACATCTGTAAGTTATTTATTTGCGATATTATAATATGAATTGTAAAGCTTATAAATGCAATTATCTGAAAGAATAATTAAATAAATAAGCGTTATTTACAAAAGCTTTTTGCATCGATTTTCGAAAGCTCTTTTTAAATTATTTCCCATATATAAAATATCACTCCTTAAAAAATTTGCTTCCTTTATTGGTCGGGAACTTATATTATATTATATAATATATTACACAAGGAAGACCATGAGGGGAATATCTTATATTATAATACACAAGATGAACGAAATGGTGAGTATAAAAGCAAGAATAATTGAATAGTAATTTATTTACACCACAAAAATATTAAAATTTTAGCAAGTTATTGGTGCTGAATACTTAAAACATTTTAAATATTTACATCAAATAGTAAAGGTTATTTCCAAGTTGAGCGCCATCTATTCTCTAAAAGAAATTTCAATCACAGATAATTTTTAAAAGGCTTTATAAAAATTCTGTCATTTCAAATAAACACAAACTTAAGTACAAAAACAAAAACACAAACAAAAATTGAAAACAAAACAAAAATCAGATCAGATCATACTCTACAAAAATTATGTAATAAATGTTAGTTTATTTGATTCTGCTATCATTAAAAAAAATATATGCAGTAAAACACGGTTATAGTCATTCGCTAAATTTCAGTAATATTTCTGACTATAACCGTTTTGTGACTATATGCGTAGTCAAAAAAAAATTACATCTTTATAAATAAAATCAAATTCAATAAAATATTTTCCGTATAACAATTTTAAACTTTATTTTATTCATAAATAGCAATTCTGTTATGTAATCATAAAATATACATATTTGTAATAGATAACAGAAAAAAACTGTATATAAATCAGTGTTTTAATAAAATAATTCATTGTTGACCTATTGCTATAACAGAAATGTAACTACAAACGTGTTTGACTATAAACGAATTAAAATATATCGATCTATTACGTTGAGAGTAATGAGATTTTATTGTATTAAGTTATATTGAAATTAGTGTTAATTTCGTCATAAAGTATTAGGTATTATACTTTAATTTCGTTATATATATATTCAATAATCAAACGATTCAGAAAACAACTACAATTATACCAAAATAAATGTTTCTTTTTACATAAAATTGTGCTTGAAAGAACTACTTCTGTGCAATTGCACAGGGGATCCATTAGTATAATTACTAAAAATATAATTGACATTCATGGTTTGGAAAAAAAAAAAATATTTTGAAGAAAATTTTTAGACTTTTTTTTTACTGTTATGTTGTTTGCATTTTTTTAATCATAATAATATTTTTACTATTATTTATTAGAATGATTGGGGTTATAGTCAATTATTTTGTTTATTCTTTTATATTTTACATACCTTTTTCTATAATATTTTTAACAGTATAATAATATAATAACAGTATTCTCGTCAAAATATTCTTATTTACAATTTGTCGTTCATTTTGTTTTCTATATCATTTATAGTTTTTTTTTTTTTGCATATTAAAGAGTTTTAAAGTAGGTATATAAAATTAAATATCCGTTTAGTATTTTACTTGCAAAAAAACAAAAATGATAATTCCACTACATTAAAATAGTTATTTTATAATGTAATTTATATTACTAGTATATTCTAGATCATTAAAGTATATTACTTGAGACTTGAGTACTATATAAAGAGAGACAAAAAATACCTATAAGATAAAAAAATACTGACTTCATATAAAAATTGGGCTAACAAAAACAAAAAAAAAAACGAACAATAAATATTTTTTTTCCATAAATTAAATGAACTTGCAAAAATTTTCAATAAAATTATTATTAGTTTGTATTTGCATTTTATAAATTTTTTATTAGTTTCATTAAAACCGATTCAATACCATTGAATCTAGCTATGTATGTATGTATATCAATTTGATAATAGATATATTGATAACAATTATTATTGATAGATATATTTAGTGTATTTTTATAAGAGTTGAAAGTATACAATTTTATTGCTGATGAGAGCATATATACATTTTTTTTCTCTCTCTCTCTTTCACTTTAGTTATTTTTTCGTGTATTCAAAGTTTATTTTAAGTGTATATCTTCAGATATTTTTTTTCATGTGTTTCAATTTTAAATTAAAAACAAATGAAAATAAAAATAAAAACAAGAAAAAACATGAAATTGAATTCAATATTTACATTATTGTATTATGTATGAAGTATACAGAAAAACGAGAAAAAAAATATAAGTTTTGAAAAAGCATCAGGAAAGGTTAACCTACTATGAAAATTGTCATGAAATGAATTTAAATATAATAGTGAAAACAGCAGAATATCCTTTTAATTTTACAGATATGCAGAATTTAAATTGTTTTATAATGGCAAGTACAGCAAAAACGATAGAGTTGAGACAAAAATTTTGGTAGACCCATTTTAGATTTATGCAAACACTAGTCTCAGAGTTCTACCGTACAACACTTCATCGACTAGTTGCTTGTAAAACATCTCCAATATTTTAGCTCTACAAAACAAATCATGTAAAAACAAAAACTTGCATTTAAAAAATAAAATCTTGCACTTAAAACTAAAATCGTGCGTTTCAAGAGAAAATACTTGCACATAAGAAAAAAAATTGGACTTAAATTTGAAATCGTTTTTGTTAAGATAAAAAAGGATATAAGTTATATAAATTCAAGAATTATCGATGAATTTTGAAGGTTTTTAACTGAACGTTGATCGATTATAGAATATATTGTTCCATATAATTTTTTGTTTACAATAGTTTTTTCGATCATACACTGAGAAAAATAATAATGTTTATCAAATGGTTGCGAGAAATATTTATTATGGTTACTTTAAACTTATTATGTTAGATATATGAAGTTGAAACAAACATTTGACATTTATCTATATTATCTATATTATTATTATGTAGTTTTGTTTATTATTTGTCTTATACATAAATATTTAACCACATTAAATTTAATATATTTAATTTTTCTTTTAGGTTTTAGCTTTCCAAATTAATATTTACATTTAAATTTGTTACTCCACAAATGTTGAATAATTTAAATAGTTTATTTCTTGTGATGGACCATTCGAAACTTGCTTTTGCAATAGAATGTTTCCTATCTATTTTATTTTATTTATATTTTGAATTCCATAGATGCTTTTAATTTTGTACTATTATTATATTTGTTTATTTTATGGTTGTTACAAAGATAATATTATATTTGTGTTAAAAATATTATAGTTAATCGAAATATATATCTTCGTTGTAATAAATGACAACTATATATTTAAATAAAATGTACACCAACTATAAATTATATTTCTTGCAAAAATATTATGGTTGTGGATATCATAATATGGTTAAAGAGCTCATAATCCAATTTTTGTAACAAAAATAATTTGGTTAAAGAAATCATATTACAGTTGTTTTACAAATCGTTGTAGTAATATTAATCATAGTATGATTGAAGCAATGATACTATTGTTGCCTTATGATTAAAGTAATCATATTATCGTTCCAGAAATCATAATAATAATGATAGTAATAAAACTACTTTATTTCATCATCAAAACCAAAAGCTAAGTTACATTAAATATTCAAAACTTAACTTAAAAATTTATAAAAACAAAAAATATTAAATATAGAAAAGTAAAAATTTAAAACTAGTCTAGTTGATTAAATGAAAAAGTTGGATTCAATCTGTCATCCAAAGATAAGTGACGAAAAACCTATAGATCATCAGATAACCCTCATCTCATATAGTTGAAATAATCATATTATAGTTATACTAGGAGCCCCCTGTTGAGTAATTATAATTCAAGTTGAGGCCAAATTTAAAGTTTAAAAAAAACACTAATATACGTACTGACATAGACTTCTCGCGATAAAGCACAAACCACTCATGTTTTATAAAAAGTTTTGAGTTTAGTTAGTATTATTCTAGGCCCATAAATACACCTCCCTCATATACTGATTTGTTTCCGATATATTCCCTATAGTAAGTAGCATTTAGTTGATAAATTTATTAAAAATAAATATTTTTGTAATTAAAGAGGTAGGTACCTAATATACATTTATACATATATACATATATTATTACCTATATACATATATTTTTAGCCAAAACTATATGATTACTACAAATGACCAAAATCAGGAAGCAATAATTTGAGACATTTACTTAAAAAAATTAATAGAACAAATTGAATAAAATGTACACAAATAATAAGATGTTGAATGACACAAAATGGATATATTTTATTTAAAAGTTTGAATATTATAAAACAAAATAGAAATTTTTTCAACCTGTATGTGCATTTCTGTTGTTTTTATAATTTTTATTAATAATATAGATGAATTTATTTTTTGTTTTTATTTGACGTATTATGTAAATAGGTTCATTGCAAGTAATAATAATAACTGATTTGTTTGTTATTGTTTTTTATTTTAATAAAAACTCACCTCACATATGCATAATGCAATTAGGGAATAATAAAACCATATTAGAAAATTTTGCAACTCTGTGCGCATTGCTGTTGTATATACAATATGTTATTTGTTATATACTTTTATATTAACTTGCCTGTGTCTATTTGTTTATTTATTTACTTGTTACGTTGGATTTTTTTTTGAAAATTAAAACCAAACGCAAAAAGACAAAAAATAATTTTGTTTAAAAAATTTAAAGATGTTCTGAAATTCTGCACAGTTACTCATGATCAAAAAAGGAACCGGACACGGTACTTTACAAAGCTATCAACTGACAGTTTCGGGTTGCTGCCGTACAACTCCTAGCACGCCTCAGGAATATTTCAAACACCAATTATGTGAAAATTTACACTTATATACTCCTTCACAAAAAAAGAAATTCGACTGTTACCGATTTTGAAAATTTGGACTAGTTCGGGTCAGTGCCACACAACTGCTAGCACAGTTGTGCCGGTTTTTTGGAGGCTAGTTTTGTTTCGATAAAAGTATGTTTTAAAAAATTTTTATTTTACATTATTATTTTATATAATACAAGTTCAGTAAGGAGAAGCGGAAGAAAGTACTTACTGTGCAAGTCCTTAAAAGCTTGTCTATAATTATGATTAAAGTAATCGTATGACGGCTGAAATAATCATATTATATTTGGCTTTAAAATAAAATGCTTCAAAAATAAGAATTCACTGTAATTTTTAGTCTTGTGATGTTCTTTGCGAAGTCAAAACGTGCTTATAAATGTAAGTGTAATATAAAAATTTTCAGCTGATTGAAATAACTTGATAAGTGTTTTCAAACAGTTAACCATAACATTTTTTAAACTAACCACTAATTTTGGGGATTCTGACGGAGATGTTGTGTCGGTGTAGGACCTATCCACATCCCAAGGATACCTGGAATTCTTAGGTTTCCAAAAATATATGTCTTTAGTGGCGCATTTTATCCTTTAAGGACGAAAAGGACATTTGAAAGTATCCTTGTTGTTTTGATATTTTTGTATGGAAACCCTTATATCTGTTGATCTATTAGATCTGAATATATATATATTCAGTTCAGTTATATATTTAGAAAAAGAACGGTCTGGAGCATATTTTAACTCTTATTTGATGATGAGTGGTGACGTCGTTATGGAAATATTGTAGTTCAAAGTAGAAAATTTTGGAAAAACAAAAAAATCTTTATTTTCTTTCTGGAAAAACCAAATGCCTAAAGATTTTACTACAAAACTACCCCAATATTTATATACTGTTGGAAAGGTCTCCTTTTTCTCTATATATAATATATTATATAGAATATATTATATAGATTATATAGAATATATAACTGAATATATATATATATGTATATTTATTAGATCAACAGATATAATGAACTTTATACAAAAACATCAAAACAACAAGGATACTTTCAAATGTCCTTTTCGTCCTTAAAGGATAAAATGCGCCACTAAAGACATATATTTTTGGAAAGCTAGCAATTCCAGCTATCCTACGGATATGGTCGTTAGGTCCTACGCCGACACAACATCTTCCTCAGAAGAGCACTTATTTTTTTATAGATTCAGATAAAATTTTTTCGTAACAAATATAACAATTAGGTTTTCAAGCACTGATGTTCATCGGATTACACATCAAAAACACACTTTTTTTTTTATTTAACATTTACAGACTATATAATCACAGAATATATATTTTAAATTTGAATTTTTTTTGTTTGTTTTTCCTTCATTTTTAGAAAATCATGAATAGCTGTAAATGATATAAAACAAAAAACAAAAAAAAAATAATAATTCTGAAAGTTTGAAATATGAAAGATGATAAGAGGTAGAAGAGAATATGAATTAGAATTATTATATCTGAACAGAAAAATTGAGTAAAATAATCAAATAAATCACGAAAAACTAAAATAATCCTACTCATAACTTTGTTTTTTTTTGTTTTTGTTTTTTTTTTTTTTGAACCGCTCAATTATAAACTGTAATAAAAAGGATGGTATAAATTTATAGATTTTCATTTCCTATCAGCTTTGTCACAAACCACTACACACAATTATTCAAAGTGTTCGAATAGATGCAGATTTCATTTTGTTTTTATTTTTTTTTATACAAAAAATTCTAATTTTTTTCATGACTTGAAATATCAAAAGGATTATTTGAAATTTTATTATAAGAGAAAAAAAAACGAAGAGAAAGAGAGAAAGAGAAATGAATATGAGTATGTACGTCGTACGATTACATTAATCCTTAAAAGAGTAAATAGTAAGTGCTGTCGTCATTGATTTTACAATATTAATAGGCATTTATTACTAAAATGCTGAATTGTTTTTTTTTATTGTTTTTTGTTTTATTTTACATTTATTTATATCTATTGGAATAAAAAATAAAAAAGCAATAATAAATAAAGAAAAACATGAATATTGATGATGCTGCAATCAAAAATTTTTGTAAATGAAAAATAAAAAATAAAAATAAAATAAAACTTTGAATCCTTACAATTATTATGAATTTAGTTTTGGTAGGTTTAGTGTGAAAAAATAATCCAAAACACAATATACAAAAATACATTTTTTTTTTTAATTTCAAATTTTGATTTTTAAAATTGAATATTTTGATATCCAAATATTAAACTAAATAATATCAGATGTACAAAAGCCTAAATATTTATAAAAAATAAACAATATATATTTATATTATGATTTTATTTCAATTAGTAAGATTTGTTAGGTCTATATATTCATTGAATTAAGTTGGTGGAATTATTTCAAATGTACACATCATAACCATATAGAATTGATGTTTATATGATACTCAATTTCTATAAAATTTCCAAATATCCTTACACAATATTATTAATCTCACTATATACTGTTGTCAGTACATTATAAATACTTATATACGTCATACAGAGTGTTTAATTTTTCTTTTATTTTGTTCATCATCAATTTCATTTTATTTTATTTATTTATTTATATATTTTATATATAATAATTTTGTTTTGTATTGTATTTGTGCTAAGCAATATAAATTAATAAATAACTAAACAAATATAATAATAAATACCAAACATTTACTTTACATTTATAGTATGTATACCATCATAGTAAATTTACCTTTACGTTGTAATATTATTTATTTATTTTACTAATTTGTGCATATACATAAGACCATAAGTCTTTACAATTGTATACAAAGTATATGAATAGAACAGTTACTAACATTTAAATATAAAAGTAAAAAAGAAAGAGAAAGAAAAGATTCAATTAATTCTAGTTATAATAATAAGGTACGGTAAACATTCCATAAATGAAAATTGCTCATTGGGGTAATTGAGTTCGCAATGACAAATGACGATATGGGTAAACCAAATTAAAATTGGAAGTAATATTATGAAAAATTACAAAATTTAAATAAAAAATATTATAATTAACATTAGGTATATAAATAAATATAATAAACTAAATAATATATAAGATATAAAGAAATAAGTAAATAGGTGAAGAAAGCGTCTACTAATTATACATAATACAAAATTAGCAGTTTATTGATCCTTAATAATATAACGAATCAAAGTTTAAAAAACTGACATGTTTGACCATTTTTAACATCATTTTGGAAAATAATTGCATTGGGATGCAATTCTGACTAGGAATAGTTATTATTATAACTCTGCAGTATCTACTAAAATAAATTCTAGTTCTATCTAGTTTTATATTTAGTTTTTAACAAATTTAGATACAATTATAGGTACAAATATAGGTACAAAGAACTTGCAGAAGTTTAACTAGCTTGAAGAAGTTACAAAATCAATTTGTGTAGAAGAGTAAAGGTATTTGAAGTGAAAGTAGTTATTAAATGTAAAGATGAGTAAACATTTGGAAACATCAGATATCCTGTCTTAAATCTTCTGCGAGTTGTAGCAAATTGTTTGTTTAATTTTTGTGCGTGAGGTGACTTGAAATATGTTATAATGATTTTTTCTCGTTTATTTATGAACTAATATAATTTTTAACTATTTAGTGAATAATTTCAATCTTCTAATTTAATTAAAAAGCAAATTGAATACTTCGATTTAAAAGAGTAGGTTGATACCATTTTAGATTTTTCAGTTACATCTTAATTTCTTTTTATAAACGATATTTTTTAATGGTCTAATCTGGCAGTGTTACCGATATTATCAATATGGACATAAATTGTCTAAGTGTATAGCCAACAGTCATACTACTAAGTCTATAACTTGACCGCGACTTGCAGTTATACGTAAGATGTATTCAAATCAGCTTAGATATGGTCAAAATATTCAGACCCAAGAAAATAATTTCACTTTGATTGGCTTTACACAATTCAAATTTTATAAGTAACTGGTGCTACCTAATAAATTTTACACAACAAACAACAGTTATGAATCGATGCTTTTGAATTTTAAATCGAAATATCAATTATTACGCAATATACAAGAACTTCATCGCATGTCACAATTGCTTAAAGTGGATCTGAAAGGGTTATATAAATTTTGGTTTTACAAATTAACCCAAGAAATTGTCATGGAAAAATTTTACTTAATAATGAAAATCAAAAATATAAATTGGTATCAACCTACTATGTTAAATGAAATCTTCTTAATGTATTTAATTATATTTTTTTTCTTGGAACAAAATTGGTATAATTTTACTTACTAATGAAAATCGAAACAATACGATAATGGGGGTGTATATAGGAGTTCATTTGATGTGGAAAACACCCTGTGTACTATAATCTGTTGAAATTATTTTCGTAGACATAATAAAAAAAAAATAAAGAAATTAAAACAAACCCGCTGATGATGAAAATTTTAAATTTTACTATGAAGTCATCACTGTCATTACACTATGATTTTTTATTCATACTTAGTGTACCAATATACAGTTAAAATAAAATTCATTAAAAATAATTGTGAAAAGTTAAAAAAATTTTTTTTCTTTGCAAATTTATTAAATTCTATTATTGTAGTTTTCGGAAGAACAAGAGTCTTAACGTATTATTTATTTTTATATACCGGGTGGTCCAGAGCATGCGTATCAGCTTTTTAAGAAGGGAAGCAGCTGTTTTAAAATTAATAAAAAGGGTGGTTAACTAAATCGAAGGTACTCTATCGATTGGTGATATTTTCAACTTCCGGGAAGGATCGCAGTTCGGTTTTTTAAGACAATCGCCAAAATTGGCCGAAACCGATATTTTAAAATGCAAAGGGATACTTTTTAATGCAAACTCACATTCTACGACAAAAAATAAGAAAATTATGTTAAATGATTTTTTTTTTTGTTTTCTTAGTATTTTTCTTTAAAATTAATAACAATAAAATAAAAATCCTCAATATTTTCTTTTGGCAAACTAGTTCAGTTTTGCGTCCCTACAAAGGGTAAAAAAAAAAAAAAAAAAACAAAATAAAATTTACTAAGTTTCTTTTTTTTTGACATAAAATCCGAATTTGCATTAAAAAGTTGTTTTCCCTTTTAAAAAGCTGATACGCATGCTCTGGAACACCCGGTATATTTAGTTAAATTATTGTTCTATTATCACAATGTATCTCTTTCTCGGTACATAATTTTTGATTTAACTGTACGGACTTAAGCAGTCAAGCAGCCAAACATAATTTCAGAACAGCAGAACATCATTCAATGCATCAGGGGTTGCATCACAATGAAGATAGGAAAACATCAAATACACCTCGGGCTTCAAGCAAAAGCTCAACCTGGTTAGCTAGAGGTTATGGATAAGTTTACAAATAAAATAAATAAAAAAAATTGCCTAAATTATTGAATATCGTTTTTTACTCTTTTATTTACACTTTTTGGTGTTCTTTGTTCAAGTCAATTTTTAACATTACAATTTTGTTGTAATAATTAAATTTAAATCATTCTGTACATACAAACACACGTATATGCATGAATTCAAAATAAAAACAAAAAAATCAAATTTTACACAATAAATTTTCGAAATTAAGGATAACAATAGAATGCAAGGATTAGAAAATTTTGAGGATTTATAAATTCCTAATAGAAACTCTAAAAAGATATTTGGTTAATAAAAGGAGTATTAATTTTTTTGTTTTCTATTTTAAGTAATATTAGAAGGCTTATATTTTTTTATTTTTATACTCTTTTTCTATTTTTTGGATTTTGAATTTAAGAAAAGGATATTTGGATTTTGTAAAGAATAAGGCATTAATGATTGCAAAACAAAATTATTGGCTTCCATACGATTTCAATGTTGAATTCATTTAATGGTGTTTAGTGCGTAATGAATTAGAAAATTTGAAAGAAATTTTTATCTATGCACATACATGCATACATATACAAAGATTATTGTGTACTGAGATATTTCAATAGCATTCATGAAAAGTGAATTACAATTGATGCATTTTTTTTTTTTTTGGTTATTCTTGGAAAGATGTGAATTTACTCATCGAAAAAGCCTAAGAGGGAATAGTATTCGGTTTTAAATTATCATAGCATTTTTAAAATTTATTAACAGTTATGACATTATAGTAAAGAAAAAAACAATATTGAATGGTTTTGATTATTGGATTGAGTTTTGAATGCTTAAAAATCGGAAGAGACTAAATCACAGAGCAGATAATCTAATACACATTTAATTTGTCGTTATATTGTAAAAATGTATATAACGTTTTTGTGTATATTTTATTAAATATAATTTTTTTTCCCTTACTCCGTATGTCAGGATTGATTTTATACAGGACCGGAATATTCTAAGTTTAGTTGCTCTGGATATTTGGCTGTTGCTCCATATCGGTTTGCAATCTTCCAAATGCTGCTTTTGCTTTCTTTAATCTATTTTCTACATCTTCTTGAGCCCCACCACTAGGTGCTATTATACTTCCCAAGTAGCAGAAATTGTTCACAAATTCTATTTGTTCTTTTTTCAACCTTAGATGTTCCGTGGTGGTGTTGTTTATTCTCATAGCTTTGGTTTTTTCCAGATTGATTTCTAATCCAACATGTTTGGCAAGTTGTTCCAAGTGTTCTAATTTGTTCTGCATGTCGCTGAATTTGTGCAAGAGAAGACAGATATCATCTGCATATTCGAGGTGTTCAAATTGTTTAGTAAGGCTCCAAGTTATTCCTCTTTTTATTGAGCAGGTTTTTTTTTAGTATATTATCTAGGACGATTGTAAAGCGGAATGGTGAGAGAGGACATCCTTGTTTGACTTCTGATATGGTGGTGAAGGAAGCACTTGTTTGTCCCCTGTGAATTACTGATTGTTCGGCTTCTTCGTATAATGCTTGAATTAGGCGGATTATTTTTTCTGGTGCTTTTTGTCCCTTAGTGCTTTCCATATGGCAACGCGCTTGATTGCGTCGAAAGTCTTCTTGAAGTGAATGAGTAGCATGATGGTGTTTTGTACTCAATTGATTGTTCTACTATTATTCGAAGTGTGTTTGCTTGATCGACGCAACTTCGGTGAGGACGCAAACCGGCTTGTTCTTCACGAATTGTTTTCTCCAGTTTTTCTTAAAAGCGGCCTTGAATTATTGCTGCTATAATCTTGTATGCTATGTTGAGCAATGTAATGCCTCTCCAATTATCGCAGTAAGTCAGGTTGCGTTTTTTTGGTAGTTTGACAATTAGGCCCTTTTTCCATGAAGGTTGAATTCTTTCTTCCCTCTAGACCAATTACATATGGGGTTGTAGTAGTTGTACTATAGTCTGTATATCTACTTGCAAAAATTCGGCTGGTATACCATCATCGTCTGCCACCATGTTTTGTTTTAGACTTCTTATGGCGGGGAGATCTCCATGAGTTCTTAGATTTGTCGATCTGTTGCTAGTGTTGTTGTTGGATTGTGCTTCTTCGTTAGGCTGATGTTTGATGTTGCTGACTGTTTCGAAGTGCTGCTGTGCCACCTTTCTATCTGGCCTTCATTATTTGTCAGTATGATACCAGTTGTATCTCTGACTTGGTGGTGAGTTGTGTTGCTTTTTCGATTAGTTAGTAAATTTATCAATCTATGCTGTGCAAGTCAAGCATATTCTTCTAACTGGCGTGAAACTCAGCTTGGGATGCGATTAAATCAAGGTGTCATTAACTTGCTTTGCTAATACTCTGTAGTGTTGAGTTGAGTTATAGTCATTTGCTAGTTGCTTAGCTGCTCCTATTTTCTTGATAAGGTCCCACGTTTCGTCAGAGATCCATGTTTTTCGTCTGTTTTCTTCTCTAGCCAGTGTTTCTTCGGCGGTTTCTTTGATCTTATTTACTATATTATCCCATAAGTGTTCTTGTTCCGCTGATAGTTTTTCCCGGATTGTGTTGGCAAAGTCATTTATTATTTGTGGATTCTGGAGTTTCTGTATGTTGAATCTTTTGTTTCTAGTGTTGTGATGATTCTTTCTTTTTATCATTTTGATCTTTATATCTCCTGTGAGCAGTTCGTGGTATTAAATATAAATAGTATACCACAATATTTCTGCTTTTGTTTTGCCACCGCATAAGTATAAATAAGCGAGATCTTGTTCTACTTCGGGCGTAAGTTTTAATATAAAAGGGTTCGCTCTTGATAATAAGGCAATCAAATTGTCAGTATTTATATTTTATTTTTACTATATGAATTTATTTTGTATGAATAAGTCATAATATTTTGAAAGAACTGAATTTAATTTAATTTTATCGAAGGTTAAACTAGCTATATACAATTTTTTTTTGTTATTTTATTTACAAACTTAATTCAAGCGAGTCACATGTATTAAATTTATGTGAATTCAAACAAATTTTAAAGTTAAAAATATAAATATCAAAAAATTAAAACTAAAAAACTAATTGCGAAATAATTGTGAAATAATTAAAATGTAAATTAATGGTTCCCAAAAATTATTAATAAAAAAAACATGAACAATCTGCAAAATATAATCAATAAAATATTCTTATATTTCAGAATAAGTAAGTAGTTATGGGTTAAAGTTAGGCACTTAAAGAAAAAATTAGCAACTATAAGAATATTGAAGATAGAGAGATGAGATCAGAATTAACTAAGAGGAATATAAAAGCTTCTTTAGGGTGTCTTTGGAGAGAGAGAGAAATCAATACGGTTCTTGTGTTTGTTACCCATAATCATCATTCTATGGATAGGTTCGTTCATTTTATAGTTGGTTCGATGAAATGTGAGGATAAATAGATTAGCAGAGCGGAAACGATTAGTAGTATTAATCTGGCCCAGGTTTGAAATATAAGGGGAGTTAATATTTCCTTTAACTATTTCAGTGATGATGATGACATCGGCAATTTCGCGTCTTTTTTTCAGAGTAGCAAGATGAATTAAGTTTAGTCTTTAGAGTAGTGATGGCAAAATGAGTGGCAAAACTATCATATGGTGGATAAATTAAGGGGTCAGACCACGGAAGGTGACGTAGTGCATATCTTAAGAATGTTTTTTGAATTGTCTCAATCTTATGTATGTGAATTTCATAATATTTAAGCAATACATGACTGGAATATTATAATTGGGACTTAACAAGACATGTAAAAAGGGATTTTAGGATATAAGGATCTTTGAATTCCTTAGACCAACGTTTTATAAAACCTAACATTGAATTAGCTTTATGGATGATACTACTATAATGTAATTTAGATGTGAGTTTATCATCAAAAATGACACCTAATGAAAATTAACAACTTCTAGTGCTTGTCCGTTAAGGAAACAGTTATTTGAGAAGTGTGAGACACGCCTATGATAAGTCACCACAGCACATTTTTTTACATTCAAAAAAAGATTATTATTCACGCACCAAATAAAAAAATTATCAAGGTCAGTTTGGAGTAAGAATGAATAATTTGGTGAAGATGTCTTCAGCGTATATCTGAACTTTACTATTTTTAATTACTGATGTAACATCATTTATGGAGATTATAAATAATAGGGGACCTAAGTGGCTACCTTGACGAACACCGAAATATACTTCAAATGGCGATGATATAGAAGATCTAAATTGTACACTATATGTTCTAGTAAAGAGGTAGGATACCACCAAATTTACAAATGATTTCGGAAATTCTAATTTTAATAATTTAAATTAGATTACACTATGCGGCAAAAGATGAAAAGTTTTACTAAAATCTGTGTAGATAACATCGGTTTGAAAGCCTTTTTCCATATTATTTAGAAATATAGAAGTAGATTCAAATAAATTAGTTACTGTGGACTTATGCTTAACAAAATCGTGTTGGTGTTGGCTAAATCAAAAACGATTAGTTCAAATAGTTTGGGAATACAGGATAATTTAGCAATAGGTTGTTAATTGATATCGATATTCTCTACACAAGTAATGGGGCTCACTTAAAAAATTAATATATCTTATATTATTCTAATTTTGTTTTTGTCTGAAGCCTTTTATAGTAATCACAATAATAATGAAGAAACAGTTCATTATGAATGAAAATTGAGAGAATAAATCAATGTATTATTATTTAATGTATTATGCAAGTAGATGGGGGTTGGTTAGGTAGCAGTAAAATGTAGTAAGAAAATAATATTAATGCATTATGATGAGAGATTATACATATTTAATTTATATTGCTGACACTGTTGTTGGTGTTTTGAGTTGTAATATGTATACTTTTTTAAACTGAACTAAAACTTTACTAGGTTATCAAGGGCATTATACTAGTAAATAAATAAATACAAAATAATTAATTCTCTTATGCATTGCTTAATAGGACGCATACCACTGGTTTCACTGGAGAGCGAGCAATGCATATAGATACGTCAATATACTGGACCATTATCTAAATATCTGGAAACCAACGTTTTAAATTATCGTAAAGCCCATAAAATGGTTATTAATTCATTAAGTCAGCTAAATTAACCTATTGTGATTTTAATACCATAATACTTGAAATTTCAAAATTATTTGCTAGATGCACATTATTCGCTGAAGGGAAATGTTAATTACTAGCAGATGAAAATATATCAGAAGAAAGGGTCCGAAAACCAAAATGCTATGCGAAATAAATAATAATAATTTTTGTTTCAAATTCTATACAGAAAAATATAGGATTCAAATAAATTAATAATAAATGAAATATTATGTAAAAATCCTGTAAGAGTAAAAAAATATTTGAATGATTAAATTAAATATAATATTAATTTTTTTTTATTTAACAACCTTTTTTTTACATCTTAATTTATGTTCTGCTAAATTTTTTTTGTATTTGAATGTTTTTTACTGTGCTAACAATACTGTTTTAAAATCAAGTATCACAGATACATTCAAAGAATCCAGTCTGCTACAGATGGGTTAGCACATTCTATTACCAATAATTATTTTTGATTTACCTAACTCATATTGGTAATTTATTTATGTTAATTATTTTAATCGCAATTAAACGCATTCGAATTAACAATATTGTTTTTCACTTTCTTACTTTCTTCTCCTTTAGATCGAAATTTTAACACAAAAATATTGATTAAAATATGAAATTATTCTTGGAATATTTCTTAATTAAAAAAAAAATTGTTTTTAATTTAAGATTTACTTCTACTTAAATCATTGAAATTTAATTAATTAATTATTATAAATTACTATTTAATTAATTTCGATCTATATTATAATTAGTTATATTAATATAATTTACTTATTGTGGTTATTTTAATTATTATTTTTATCATCATAAAAAATGTGCTACCTAATAATTGAATCAAAATTGAAAATTAAATAAAAATACCTAATAATATATCCTTTAAGTTAATAAGATAATTTTGTACAACACTTAATAATATATAGATTCAATTTACAGTTTACTTTTTCTATACATATACATATACATATACATCCAATTAATATCCTATTCTAATTATACAAATCTATAATAATCAGCTTATTTTGATTAAATCAATTTAGTATTTATTTCTTTAAAAATCCTCTCTAATTATATTTTGCCACAAGTATATTCTCCTTTTTTATATTTACATCCTTTATTATAATATTTGTGTATATTATGTATTCATCTCTATATATATATAACATACCTAATAAAATTGTATACTTTACTTAGGTATTTGTATATGTAACATTTCAGAATAAATTCTTCCCCAAATATCCTTTTTATTGTCTCTAATTGTTTTACTTAAATATCAATTAGGTGGATATAACAACATTAAGGATTATTAACGTATATGATAACGAATGAGTAAGAAAGAGAAAGAAAATGAAAATTCGTATTTACTAAATTTGATTGAGTTGTTATATGGGTTTGGCGGAAGGGGGAAGTAGAAGAGTTAGAGAAAAAAATACAGTGAAAAATTTTACACTAGTAACGAAAAATTGAAATAAATTAAATGTTAAATCGGTACAAATCAATTTTAATAGATATTATATTGTATGCATATGTATAGATTATATATACCTACCTCTTTTATTTCTCTATACAGTATAGTTTCGCATAAATATAATTATGTATAATGAATTTAACATTTTTGTTTTATTTTGTAATATTCAACTACGAAATTTAACTGAATGAATTTAACATGGGAATAGAAAAATTTTGAAAATTCTATTCCACTCTTTGAAAAATATTCTTAAGGGTGTGGCTGTGTATAACAATAAGTATATGAGGTAAAATGAACATAACAAATATTTAAACTGATGGGTGATACGCGCGGTTGGAGATTTTTTTTTTTTGTTTTTTCTTTCGTTCTTACTGTTTTTGTGAAATAAATTACCTTAAAGCAAAAACAAAAACAAAATAAACAGTTTTTTTTTTTTTTACAATAAACAAACAAAAATAGAAGAGGAAAAAAATGGTAACAATTAATTAATTCAGTCAATCAAAGTCCTTTTAAGTGAGTAATCCAATCATTCACTTAGTTAGGACCTTAAAGCTAATTTATAAATTCAATTGAAAATAATTTTCAAAACGGAAGAAATTTTCTTTTTGTAAATATTTGTTGGGAAATTTTTATACAGTATATTTAATTGGTGAAATTTTTTACTATAACATAGTTTATTTAATTTTTTTTTTTTTTGTAATTTATTAATAGGTATAACAATATGTTTTTAAGTAACTTTCAGTTTT
The DNA here is from genome assembly GCA_963942445.1 of Argyra leucocephala. Classification (NCBI taxonomy): domain Eukaryota; kingdom Metazoa; phylum Arthropoda; class Insecta; order Diptera; family Dolichopodidae; genus Argyra; species Argyra leucocephala. Next base: position 109,985,031 of record OZ012680.1, on the reverse strand, counting down.
TTGTTTTGATTTTTGAATATAGTATTTTGGAGAGAGGAGAGGTATATAGTTTACAATTATTTTCGTACCAGAATTCAATTAATTTATTTTGATTTGATTTTTATTAGACTATATTGATGTAAAATTAGAGTGAAAATCAATTAAAAAAAAATTATATATATACATAAACATATATTAGCATAAATATATTGTATAAACAACATCTGTATTATTATTATAACCGTTGTAACGATATTATGATTATGTAAACTTTAAGTCTTATCATTATGTTATATATGTATACTTTTGACTTGTGAAATAAAAATTTAGTGAATAATATTTGATGAACTGGCCATATTATGTAAACATCTTGTCCTACATTATTAATACTTTTTTTGTTCATTGTCAAAAAATTAAATTTAATATAACACAATCTTGAATAATTAGGACTCAGTCAGATATAATTCATAATTCAATAAATGTTAGATATAGCAATTGTGGCGAGACTTTTCTTCGATGACCCAATCTGCAAATTAGAATGCAAGATCGACTAGAAATTAAAGTAAATTTTTCGGAATATTTATAATTTAATCAGTTCATAATCATAAATGTTAAATAATAATTTTTAATATGAATTTAATATTTGTACTTAGATGTTGACGCATGACATTGTATGTTGTCAGTAAACTGGTCAAACGATAGCACGTAACTTGTCACTGCTAAGTGTAGACACATTTTTAAATGTTCATAAGTGAGTGTGCTGCGGTATTTCGATTTTATTATTTTCATATGAGAAAATGCCGATTCACATAGATAGGTGGAACTAAAGTACGCGGTCAATTGAAAAGCAATACCTCTTTAACATGGATATTTATCTTCATGTAGCAACGATCAATAACTATATTTTTAGAAGCTCTTGCTTTTATAAAAATATCATAATTAAAGTGTTATAATTTTGTTTTCTATTTTTGAAGTATCAATATAAAAAAACTAGCTATTAGATATTTCTTCAAAATCCTGATTTCCGAAAGGGAATAACATAAACATCAGAATTGTCTTTTTTTCTTATTATCTTGAAAACGATGCTCAAACTCATTGATAATTTTTTAAATCTCTGCAATATAGTCATCAAATGTTGTATTAACATGGAGCTTTTCTTATATCACTTTAAACTTGTAAAATTTTTTAAAACTTTTGCTGACAACTGCGATTTCAGAAGTAATAATTTTAATTTAAAACCATTTATGGAGCTTAATAATTCAGTGATAGTTCTGTTTTTTCCGTGAAGTTCCAGATTAAGTTTATTCTGGTGGTTTGTAACATCTGCTAAAAAGGCTAAATTATGAAGCCATTTTGTGTTTGATAATTGGTCATATTTATCTCCTCTTGAATGTAAAAATTGTGCAATTTCTCGTAGTAAATTTTGAAATATTTCCAAAAAACTCAGCCATCTGACAGAACATTCTGACTCATTTTCTTCTGAATTAACTATTTTAAAAGCAATATCCATTACCTCTTTCATATTCAGCATTTTTGCACACAACGCGTGCTGATGTATAACACAATGAAACGATACAAAGTCTGGAAAGTCATAATAATGAAAGTCGAGCCCATCATGACGGAAGCTCCATCTGTTGTTACACATACAAGTTTATACAATAGTAATGGTAATTTTTCCACAAATTTAATGAATTCACAATAAATGTCTTCACCACGGGTATTGCCTTTTAGTGGAAGAATTGCTAAAAGATCTTTATTTCAAGTCATATCGGTGAAACTCATTCTTATATAAATGCTTAGTTGTGCGTATTAGAATTCTTCTTCTGCAGCTAGTTCAAAAATACCCACATCTTGTATTTCCTCTGATGATTTCAGGTTTTTATAAAATTGGTGGTTTGAGGATTTAATTTCACAGTCAATCGAATTTAACTTTCAAAAAATAAAAAAAAATTTTGTTTTAGATTTTACTACTACGACTGAAAAAAATTAAAAGATCGACTGGTCGATCGCGACCGTTTGGGCGACTCTGGCATATAATATTAGACTACCTATGCAACTCTTCATTTTGTCAAACTATGACTCAATCTATAACCTTTGTTTTCTTTATTTTATTATACATATTGATTTATAATTCATGTAGATAATTAAATTTATTTTTACTGATCATAGGTTAAATTTAAACTGTCTGATCATATGTTTTTGTTTTTTGTTTGTTTTTTTTTTTTACATAATAGCAATATGTCATAAAAACATCTGTGAATTATAAGAATTAATTTAAAAATTTTAATGTAAAAAGTGTTGTAAATAATAACAATACACTTTTTAACGATTATTTAAATATATTATAGCAAATTGTTGAGTAAATAATAATAATTTAATGTTGATTGATATAATGTCATATTTCAATAAATAAATTAATTGTTTTTATTATTATTAAAATCAAAAGAAATTTTAACTTATATACAATATTAACTTCAATAATAACTTCTATGTCTTGTTTTCATATACTAACCAAACACTAGCAAATGATTGTTTTATATAAAATTATTTTAGGTTTGCATAGTTGGATATATAATTATAGCCAGGACTAGTATATTCGAATAGAATTAGAGAGTTAGAGAGTTAGAGAGTTAGAGAGAGACGAATATTCTTTCATTAGGTATATAGTCAACTCAACCTCCTTTGGTATTGGTATCTATCATATATTATAATAGAGCTAGTTGTCAACAATTCACCTCAAAATTATGCTATTTATTATACAATAAAAATTATATTCATCAAAATTGAGAGAAAATGAAAAGATTAAAAAAAACAAACTACCCCACCCACCTTCCTACTTTATACCTAATGCAATTTTTTATATATACCACAACAAAATACATTGATTCTCATCAATACACAATGATGACAATACACTACACTCTAAATGTAAAGATTAAAAAAAATAATTCAATCCATATTTAATCCTTCATTAGCCACTTAAAATTACACAAAAAAGTGTACCATCCATATACTAAGCAAGTTCTATATGTACCTACCTACTTTAAAAAAAAAAAACTTCAATATGATTTCAAAAACAAAAAAAAAAGAATTGCTTTTTTAAAATCGATATATGTATATTGCATATTTATCATATCATGTATATCCTTTCTTAATTCATCATTATTAAATTTTTAATTAAAGATCAAATGTAGATCAAATTTCTAATCTTTGATTGAATGGTACATTGATGTAAATTGTCTTTAAGAGTAAAATCTAACTGTGTTTTAACGGCATTTAAGCAGTTCATTCATTATGAAGGATAATTAAGAGAATAAATCAATTTTATTTTAAATGTTTTAGGTGTAGGAAGTTTAGTACACTATAATTATACTGAACACATATGTGGTATTCGGATATTAATTGCTAATATGCATAAATTGTTGTTTATTAAATTTTTTTTATATTTAATATAATTTTATTTTTAATTAATATTTATATTAAAAATGTTCAATAATTTAAAAAAAAACACAAACAACGTGAAAAATTAAATAAGTGTCAAGGCAAAGTCTATATCAGTTAACTTAAATCCCTGTTCTGTTAAAAACGTTAAATTTGGCTTTAACTTGAATCATAATTAATAAATAGGGATTTCTAGTCTACCTATATATTTAAATTTAAAATTGATTACATTTTTACTCTTCGATTTAATTTATTAACTATTGATTATAAAATATATGTATTTTAAATTTTTTTTCATAATAGTTTTCGTTTTTGTTAAATATTGGCTCTGTATTCTTACATATTATGCTTGCCCAATATGGTACAATTAATAAATCTATTATGTATTTAGTTATTGAGAAAGCTTGAAAGAAAGTGTATAAGATATTTGCGGGAAAATTTAGAAAACCGGAAACAGACTACACTACACTATAATATCAAACATACCGCTTTATGAGGCTAGCAAAATACATAAAATCGGTCAATTCATAATGAATTTAACAAGAAAACATTTTTTGTGGGGTAGAATTTGTGATACAAAATAATGTGATTTCTCACTCATTATATCCAGATGATGGGTACATTGAGGTGACAATGAGTACCGGTTGTATACCACCAGAAGGATGAATTCGCCTCTGTAAAAATAAATATATCCAAAAGGATGATAAATTGCCCATACTATTTAGGAGAGCTACATATAAAAAAAAGAGCTACAAATCAAATTACAAAATGGAAGACAATAAGGAATTAAGATATACGTATGGTACCTATACAAAGTAAAGACTTATTGAGCATTAATAAGCATTGGTAGCTAGGACAGAATAATCAGTAAACTCATAAAAAACATAGTACAAAGAATAGTTAGGGTAAATATACAGTAGATTAGGATAGTGGAAATTAAGGTATTGCATAGATACTCAAAATATAACAATTGAAGAGTACAACTTTGAAGGAGTTACAACCTTTACATACCTCGGAGCAACAATAAGAAGTGATAATAGTATGCAATGCTGTATTAGGTAGGTTAGAATAAGTACTGTAGGATTTTATGAAAACAAAATACAAACTAGAAATTGATTTTTATTAAAAAAAAATGTCCAACGTACTTGTATGATATACGCATTAATAAAATAATAATAAATAGTTAACAGCTGACTAAATAAATTAATAAATTTAAGAAATACTAACTCTTAGAGTACCTTCCTCAAAAGGTCATTAAATTTGGAAATAAGGAATAAGATAATTTTGTTTATGTATGTTTTGTATGAAAAAGTGTTTATGTATGAAAACTAAAAGAAAATTTGGTCACTAAGTATATTTATACCAACCGTATCATCAAATAAATGAGTAGTATAGAATCAAAAATTAAAAAGGTCCATTTTGGGGCAAAGCTGAATAATAGATGATTATTCTAAGGGAAATGTACTCTATTCTATTGTGAACTTTCGTAATAGAATATCGAGTCAAATTACCGAAATATATGAGTTCTAAATTTAGGTTTATTTTCAGAACTTTAAAAAGTCCATGATATATTCAAAAACAAAATTTATAAAAGTCCATATTAGAATCACAAAAATCCACATTATCTTTTAGAAACAAAATTTGAAAAAGTTTAACTTTTTTCCAAATTTATTTACTAATAAAATAATTAAATACCATTTGAATTATTATTATATAAATTTATATAGGAATAATTAAATATCACCTTTCAAAACCGGTTTTTTGTTTATGATATTTATGTAATTAAGATCATGTAAATTAAGATCATGTTAATTTATGTAATTTAATCATGGCAAAAAATTACAGATATATGGCAGAAGTATTTGTACAACTAGAAGCGGAGACACAAAAATTAGGCTTAAAAATCAACGAAGACAAGACAAAATATCTAAAAATGTCAAGAAATGAACAAATAAGACATACTCAGAATATAACAATTGGAGAGTACAACTTTGAAGGAGTTACAACCTTTACATACCTCGGAGCAACAATAAGAAGTGATAATAGTAGGCAATGCTGTATTCATAATAGAATTCAGGCCGGAAATAGATGCTACTATGCAAACAGAAACTTGCTTCAATCAAAATTAATATCAAGAAAGGCCAAAATGACGACATATAAAACTCTCATACGACCCATAGTGACGTATGGATGTGTGGTATGGACTATGAACGTGGCCGAGGAGAATAGCCTGCGCATATTTGAAAGAAAAATTCTCCGAAAAATACTCGGCCCAAATATATTACAGAATGCAGAATATGTAATCAGAAGCAACAGCGAGCTGAATAGTATGATTGATAGTGAGGACATTGTACGGTTTGCAAAGGCCCAAATACTAAGGTGGGCTGGCTACGTAAGTCGAATGAGCGAAAGCCGAAAGCAAGCAGTGGTGTTGAATAGAAAGCTCGATAGCAGCCGTGGTAGAGGAAGACCAAGAAGCAGATTGGCAGACAACGTGAAAAACGATGCTCAAATCCTACAAATCCCAAATTGGAGACAAGCGGCACAAGATCGACCTTTTTGGAGGAGCATAGTGATGAAGGCCAAAGCTCAGCCAGAGCTGTAGCGCTATAAGATGATGATGATGTAATTAAGATAAGGAAAATGATGTTAAAAATCTATTAAGCAAACATTATGGAGATAATTGGATACCGTTAGCCAATTTAAAAATTTATAAAGAACTATTTTTTGAGAGATCCCGAAACGTAGACGATTCTAGGGAAGACGCAGAAGACGCGAAATGTGAAGCTGAAGAAGAATTTGTTGATATTATTTTTTAAATTATTAATATTTTAAGAAACTTTATTTGATCAAACAAGATTACAATTATAAAAGTAAGATAACTTGTTTATTCATTTGTAATTCATTTTTTATTAAAGAAATATATTTTCAAAAATAAAACTTAATTTTTTATTTACTAAAACTACAATTAACTTCAAAAATGAAATACGTCCATAACGTTTTTTTTCAAAACTCATAAATGTCCACTGTTGAAAATCAAAATTAATAAAAGTCCAATTTACCGTTCATAATAATTGGCTTATTTCACGTTGCAAAACTTTTTCATTGTACATTAGAATATTAATTTGATCTATGGAACAATTTTAAAATTACATTTAGACACTATCAAGTAGCATTTTCAAGAAATAAAAAATTCGTTTTTCTCAAAATAACTCTAAATGGACTTTTTTAATTTTTGATTCTATACTACTCAAATGATTGTATAGTTTATGAAACTGTTACCTGAAGTAAATCCGAAAGACTTAAATACTTTATTTTATATGGGTGTTGAAATAAAGTCAAAATTAAAAAGAAATAAGATTAAAAATCAGTTTATATACTTTTTGGCTTTATTTCAATACCACGTTTGAAATAAAGCCCAAATCATGAACTTTTTACCATATAAAATTAAAAATATTATTAACAAATGATAATGATAAATTTGAATTTTAATTATGTATTTTAGATTTGGATTAAAACCGGGGAATTCCATTTTCCAGAATATTTATAATATTTATACTGTATATGCGGTAACAACTCACACGACAGACTTCCCACCTTATATCCGTCCCGCCAGTGCCCTTTAACTTTTTAAAATAATAAAACCAATTATCTGCCGTGTTATGGTTCACTACCGATACGGTAGAAGAGGGGTGAATTAGGAGAAATTTAACACCTGGACTCAAAATCAGGGTATTCCACTTTTCTAGAATATTCATATGCACGTATATGAGTTACACACAGAATTTGTTTTTATAAATATTTGAATACTTATGTAAATAATTGAAATGGCTTTATTGGTTTTTTTAAAATAAAATAAAGACGAAAACAAAAATTATATGATTTCAGTTTTATTTCTTTCGGTTTTCTCTTGTTATTTTGTTGTATTTTATTTTTTTCTATCTATGCATATTATATACTATTTATATTTTCAAAATATTTTGTTAGGTAATATGAAGCTCCTTAATTTGATTCTCAAATTTTTGAAAACCAAATGGATACATAATTTATAAAAAAGGGAAAAAATTATCTACTTGTTTGGTGTTAGTTATTTTATTATCAATTTTACTCAAAGCAAAACTTTAAGTAGACAAAAATATAATTTTTAGTATATACAGTAAGTAAATAGTAATTAGTAAATATAATTATTATTGAGAGTGACAGTATTAACAATTCTAACGGTGTTTTAACGGTGCGGCGAGACGTCTGTTATATTAGAAATTAATGAAAGATTGAAAATTGAGAAAATAAATCAAATTTTATTTCATTGGATTATGAAATTAGGTGTATGATGTAGCATTATGATAGCATATTCATTTTACATTGTCATTGGTATTTAGAACCAATAATTAAAGTAGTAATGTGTCAGATATATTTCGTAATTAAGAGTTAACGTAAAGTTACTCTTAGATTAAAGAATCTAACTTTTTGTTACATAATATAATATTAGGTATAATACCCTCTTCTTAAAAATTACTTGAAGTTAAGTAGATATCTTTTTAAACAATCTCAAGGTACTTATTCTCAATAAGTTAAACTTCTTTATATAAATTTATTTTTATTTTTGTTTTTTTTTTTTTCTTTTAAACATATGTCTGAAGTAGGATTGAAACATTTTTGATTAGTACCTCTACAATAAAGCAATGTATACTTTTTAAACGGCACACAAACTTTACTATAGTTGCTTAGCAGTGGCATTATACTAGTGAATATACAATTTCCTTTTTACGAGTTCTCTGATTGTATGCGTTTGCATTGTACATACCACATTTGGGTATATATACTCATTTTCTTTAATTGCATTTTGTGTGGATCAAAATAAATTTTTATTTTATGTTTGCATTTTGATGAAATAAATTTAATCGGTTATTAGCTCAGTTGGTTAAAGCGTCATTTTAATATAAAAATACACAAAATGGATTAATATTTAAATTTTGCAACTTAATAACAATACAACTAAACTGTATCACTGTGTAATCATTGTACGCAATGTTTAAAAATAAATCAAATTTTTAGTAACTTATATGCACCACTTAACAATATTAGAAAACTTCAAACAAAAATTAAAAAAAAATTCAGAATTTTATTTTTCTAGAGCGTTCTAGAACAGTTTATTGAACAAACATAATAATTGAGAGTATTAATGTAGCAGAAACACATACATAATATGTATTAATGTATATGTCTAATGTACATACATTCTTGTTAAATAAAAAAAAAATATTAAAATCATAAATTTTTGTGTTGTAAGTTTGTTATTATTTTTTATTAAAACTTTAAGTTATAATAAATAATAAATTTTTTTTAATGGGAAAGTAGGACATATTTTATTTAAATTCTTACAAGAGTTCTGACTGTAGAATTTTAAATTAATGGCAATGGTTTTTGTTTTGAATACGTTCCAGGCATTTTGACCCTCCTAAATTATTTATAAAAATCAAGTAGGTCTGATTACCACAGCAGGTGAATTGTCGGCATCACGATGTAGAAGCGGCGTGAAGGTGCCGCCGGGCTCTAGTATAATATAGAGTAGTTAGATATATAGAGTAGCTAGATATAATATAGTTACTATGCTCTAAAGCAAAAATTATTTCATCTACTAAAAGGCATATGCCCAGTATTCCAAAACAAGGATAATTTTATTGCGACTACAAGTCTTACAAAATACCTCAAAACATATTAAATGCGATTTACTATGTTTTACCATGTTACTATTATAATGCGGTTGTGCTATGTGATTGTGTTTAAGTCGACAACAAAAGGATGATTTTATTTTCCGCGTAAAACTGAATATTTCGAATAAACTTAATTTTTTTTTTGCAATATTATTGTATTCCATTTTCACACAAATATTCCAAAATAAAATAAAAACTAATATTATGAAAATAAAAAAAAAAATTTATTCAATTTTAGAAAATTTTCTATAATGCAAATGTAAATTATTTTTTCCTTCTTTTTTCTAACATATAATTATTTAGCACCATATAACTTGCATTTTAATTTAAATTTACCGGTGTACAATATTAATTAACGGTATAATTTTTTTTATAAAATATGTATAATTTTCTACATTATGTAGTCCTAATTGTATTACTAATTTTCATATGGTAATTTGTATGCATAATTAGAGTATATATACAAAGAGCTCAGTAGTGAGATTACGAGGGTAAGTCTGAAATGCAACAAATTATTTATTTAATGTTTATACCTTATTGTTATTTGGAATTTAAATAATTTTTTTTTTCCATTAAAATCTTAATTTATTTCTATAATATATATATTATATGTGTATATTATACTTATATATTAATTGTATATATAAAAGTATTAAAATAAAAATAAAACAAAAATAAACATTAATAATAATATGAGTGTTGTTTGTATTTTATATTATTTAAAATGTCCAACCCAGCAGGATTATTTGCGTGATTTTAATATTCACACAATTAAATCCGGTATGGCTAGTAAAAATTGTACCAACATTTCTGGTGGTTTTTGTTTTTAATAACATTTATGTACAAATATATATTTTATAATATGCAAATATATATACTCGTATACATTATAAATTATATTATATTTATATGTTATTGTTGGTTATTTTTATTTTATTATAATTTTACTTTAAAAATATAAATGTGGATTATTTACATGATCAATTATTTTGAAATATCTATTATGAATCAGAGATGGAACTAAGACTGACCATATTCTGGTGTAAATAGTTAAATGATTTTTGTTAAATAACTGCTACAGTGTTAGCATTAGAAAAATATGTTGCTATTATTTAATGTAATAAATTTTGTATATAAAATAGTATAATTGTAGATTGTATAGAGCATATTATGCTTCTGCTGGGATGAATATTGAAAACTTTAATCTTGTCTGAATTAAATAGAATTTTATTGATATTTAAAAAAAACAATCGACGAGATACTATATCAATTAAGAGATAATCAAATATTAAAAAAAAAAGTTGTATATGTACGTACATAGAAAATAACGATTAATATTAGCTAGTTGGCTGATGAAATGAATATTAAAATATTTAAAAAACAAGAAGAATCCTTATTTATTTAAAAAAATTTATAATTCTTTAATTGGCACATTGGTGAAAATGGTTGATTTAATGAAAAAAATTAATATTAAAAAAAAATATTTATTTTTTCATAACATTTTTATTTTATTGTAAATGGTTCGACTTGTTTCGTTGTTTTATGAAAATCCTTGAAAATATCCTTGAAAATGTTTTAAAAAGAGAAAATGAGTCGAGCCGGTATAAAGAGATATCGTTTTTTTTAAAAAATAGTAAATAAAAGATTTTTAATTTTAATTTGTTAATAAAATCTTTATTTGAGTTGAAGTGTAAAAATTTGGACTTAGGCTGCAGCTATAGCGATCAGTAAATTGAATACGAAAAATTTATGTTTTCGATTTTACAACCGCCGTTGACACAAAATTTTAGTAAAAAGTAATAGGAATGCTAAAGAATGTTTTCACAAACAAATTCTGTTCAAAATTTTAACATTTTAAGTTAAAGTTTTAATAAAAAGCTATTTTATCATTTTACGAATACGTATTTTTTTTTTCTGAACAAAACAAAAAAAAAACAAAATGAAACAATATTATTTCAATGAACTACATTTAATTTTTTCACTGTTTCATTAATTCATTTGTATTTCATTGAAATTATGTTACATTTTTTCACTGTTTCATTTTATCAGAAAAAAAAATTCTGGTGCAATCTAACCTTAATTTACATTTATTAAGTTTTGTTTGTGGTTTACATTTGCGTAGTTGGTTTTTGTTTTTGCATTTCAAAGTGCTTCAAAGTGTTAATTGGCATAAGTAATGGTAATAGTAATATTAATAAAACTTCAATTTTTAATTTTTAATTTAACTATGAAAACAATTACTACTGTATTCTTTATTATTTCAAATTAAAAACAAGAAAACGTTAAATCGAAATGACAACAAATTTTACGGAAGCAATTTTTCTGATCGCTATAACCATCTCACTGTAAAAATAAAATATTTTTTCACTGTTTCATTTTTACGTATTCATTTTATTTGTTGATTTTTTTTTAATATTAACAAAAATGTTAAAACTATCCCTGGTAACGAAGTGCTGACTTTTATTATAATTTTAATTTTAGTAAATGAAAAAAAAATAATAACAAAAAATGTTAAAATAATTAATTTTTAAATTGTTAATTAAAACTAAATTTTTTGCAATTGTAATACATTAAAATCAAGGCTTAATATACTAATTAATAAGTATCTTGTAGAAGTAGGTACATGCCTGAAACAATTAAAATTTACTATTTCTACCACATAAGCAATTCGGGTCGAAAACGCAAGAAGATGTCATTGCCCTACCTTAAACTTTGGAAATACCAAGTTGGTTCAAGACTGGTTATGGAAATTTGTTCATTAGTAAAAAATTCTAGAATCGCATTCTGCTATCGAACCCCAAGAAACGACCGTTTTTACGAGTTTGGCTTACGCAAATTAAAAAAAGTGGAAATTAGTTTAAAAATCTCCGCCGAACTATTATCTATTCTATACCTTTTGAAATATTCCTTTTATTGTCCAAATGTAAACAGTATGCAACTAGAAAGGCTCTCTAACTAACGCTTTGGCTAATAATATGAAAATAAAAATTCTATTTTCTATATGTAATAAATCTAATAAATTAACAATCTTTATCATGAAACAACTAGAATTCGGGCTAAGCTGTGCACTTCCGCACAATCTTTCTTCATTCACACCTATTTGCAAGCCATACACATAAATGCTTGCGCGAAAGTAATCGTGTACATTCCTAATGAATGCGCGAAAGAATGTTTGTGTATGGGTAAATACATGAATAAGATTGAACGTGCGTAATATGCATGTAAAACTGTAAAGTTTTACTACCATACACATGCAAGTTTAACCGTGCTCAATCACATAGGCGTGTATTGATTTTGTTATGTCAATTGTAATTTGTTTTTATTTCATGTTAGTTAATTTTTATTTTGTATACAAGAAACTGAAATAGTAAGTTAAATAAATAAGTAAATAGAAATATGCATTAAAGTAATAAATTTGCTCATATTACATATTTGATAATAACAGGCCACTGCCTAACAAAGAACCACTTCTATAAAATTGGTCTAACTGAAAATAACCTATGCAGAACATGTGAAATAGAGGAAGAATCTATTGGACATTTGTTCTGTGAATGCGAAGGGCTCACCCGTAGGACTCTTCGCCACTTGGGAACAGCGTTCCCCGAACAGTGGGAGCTATCCAGCATACCATTGAAGAATATTCTGAGTGTAATCACAAAATCAGGTATCCTTGAGGATTCAGAGACTTAATAAAAAAAAACCGGGTTATCACAAAGAGCCCATTTGCGGCTGCGTCACGTGTAGGACTTGATCCCTCTCGGAATAAATTAAATCTAATCTAATAAGTTTGCTCGTTTAATTCTACTTGAATTAAAATCTATTTTGATAAGGCGAAAATGTGTGACATGAGAACGGTTTCAAATTTTAGGTACAATATTCCTTAGGCTTCAGCTGAAGTGGCTATTGAAAAATTCAAGTCATCATAGTTTCGGCCGGTTACCAAAAATCTTAAAGTAGCTATAAGCTGTTCCTCAGCTGTTATGTTTTTTCTCAATTGTGTATTTTATTCTTTGATGTACGGTTTGATCAAATTTACAAGAGTATCAAATACTTCCCTATCCATATTCTTAAATAATTATATAAATCTTCTGGATTATTTTGTCTCAAATCTTTAAGTAATTTCACTTCACTATAATTTTTCTATTTTTTAACCACTGGTTTTGACAAATTATGCGTTTCTTTTTTGAATGCGCCAGTAACAATTTGTGGTGTATGGGCTGCTATTGTTGGCTACAATTTTCGATAATTGGTATCGCCTTGCTCTATGTTGTACCAAACAAATAGTTATATAATTAATTGGTCAATCGACTTGTAGTAAAATCACAATGATTCGAAATTCCATTGACAAAACTACAAATTTAAATTTTATATATTTACCATCCCTGCCTTAAAATATTATTTATTATTTTAACAGAGTATAAAATTTTATCTAGCATTTTACCTCATTATTACATGAATATTTTTTTAATGTTTTTATACTCTCTTGAATAAGGATTAATGTAAGAAGGATAATGTGAATAAAAAATATTAATGTATTGTGAACGAAAAACAAAAACAAAAAAAAATGTCCTAAATTATTTAAAAAATATTTGTTGTAATTTTCTTTTTGGCGAAATATGAGGCTTCGTTTTTCTCTTACGATTTTTAGTTTTGCACACGAAATACGAATGAATATAATACATAATTATACCGATATGCATAGGATATAGAATATAAATATAGATTAGAAGTTAATTTGTATGAAAGAGAAACAAATGTTGTAAAGCGATAATATAGGTTTTCTATCTTCCAAAAGTAGACAAATATGAGGCAAAACAGAACAAATTCGTAAATACAATCTATTCTTCCGATTGAATTAAATCGACTAAAAAAAGAGGAAGACATAGGCCATATTATAGGCCCTTAAATTTAATTTTTATGAAATTATATCATTAATAAACTTGTTTATTATTCACCACTGATGAATTTGTTTAAATTTTGTTAATTTTTAGTTCTATGGAACTCAAAACGAGTTAGTAATTAAATAGGGTGCTTCAAAGAAATATGATGATAAAGTTTTTTGTTACAGTGTGAAGAGATATTATTAAAAATTTATTACTTTACTTGAGATTGGATGTCTTTGTATTACTATTCTATAACTTATTCGTCTTTGGATGTACTTAGCTGATTAAAACATTCAAAATAGAACATCATTTGATTTAAAACGCAAATTAATTCCGCAAATGTATGTAAATTATGTTCCATTATTTATTATTTGTTATTTTATTATATTAACTGTATTCTGTTCATCCAATTCACGGTCTAGAATACTTTAATATGAAATTATAATAACAATTAAAAAAACCAAGGTATTTAAATGTTTTTTATACAGGTATTTTTATCAAATATTTAATAATTATATTTATCACGAGTGGCATTTACGTAGTTTTTAAATGGAAATTTTTGATAATTCAATTAACAGGTTTGCCAACTACAAAAATTTATCCATATCATTAACCTACATCGTTGTTTAGAATTTAATAAAACCTAGATCTTGAACCGTATGAAAATAACGGAGCTGTTATTTATTTGCACAGCAATAACTGATAATGGTATTTTATTACCGCGAATGGATGTATTTTGAAAAAATAAAAAGAAAAATAATGAGTAAAGGAGCATTTACATAATTTAAATTAAATTATGTTCTATTTTTAGTATTTTAATTTTTATTTTGCTACGTCATGTGATGTTTAAATCAATTTTTCTGCACTCATTAAAACTGAATGTATGTTATTCCAATTTATAGAGAAAATTTATATTTCACTAAACTTAACTAAAAAATGTAATAACCGAAATCGATCCAGATATTAATTAAAATTAGTAAAACAAACAAGTACATAACTCTTATTATTAAAAATATTTCACCTATAGAGCCCACATCATATTCAATAATATATATAATTTTGATATGTAGTTATCACATCACATCACATGCTGTAATGTCTATCTGAATGATCCTATGTTTAGCTATTCCTATTATTTTTTGTTTAGTAAATATATATTTTAAGAATTGTATTTTATTACAATATGAATAAATAAAGTAAAAGTCTAAAACAAATCTAAAAAATATATTTAATAATGGTCTCAATGATAAAGTGTACTGGACCAGGTTAAAACATTCAGAAAGCATTTTTTGCTTCGCCGGGAACCGAATCTGGAATCAATCAGTTGAAAGGCAGGCGCTTTACTTACTTTGTCACCCAGCTTGTTGTAATGTATAATGTATTGGACACAAGATTTTAAAGTTCCAGTTACTGCAACTGTATGAGTTGAAATCGTTTTACGAACTTCAATATTTTCTGCACTTTGGGAATAACAAAAATAATACTATGGATAAATTTTGGAATATACGGCACATCTTTATTAACAGAGTTCAAAAGAGGTGTCAAAACTCACCGTTTTCAGTTCATTTACCCATCGATAAACAAATGGTCCCATTCAGTGCAAAGTGTAATTTTAAAAATCACAAACCTATTGATCTTAACAATTTTGTTTTAGATGCTCTGAATGATCTAATCAACGATTTTATTATTTATAGTGGAAAATGTACCATAAAGGATGACGATATGCGACATCATGGATTAGGAGGAAGCGTCGTAAAAATTTTAACATAATGTATTGAAGGAAAAATAAATATTATGTTTACATACACTAAATTTTTACAAGTTTAAAAATTATAAAATATTTACTATTTATCAAACAGAGCCAGTTATAAGTCTTGGAGAAGGAACAAAAAAATTTAAAGAAGATAAAAAAATAAAAAATATAGAATTTTAAGAGCTTGTTAACGAGGGATGAAACAGGATATCTGGTAATGTGCAAAAATAACAAAACAATTCTCCTTCTTTCCTCTTGAGTGAATCTTCAATGTTTGAAGATGATCGAAAACTGAAAAAGAATATAATAAATTTAATTCAACCAGCATTTGTAAATTTATGCCTATAATATTTTATTTTAAAATAAATTAAATAATTATAAAAAATTAAAAATCATTAAAAATACAAAGTTTGTTTTTACATTAACTATGAACAGAGTACAAACGTGTGAACTACAGTGAACATCTCTAAAATTTCTCTTCTAAAAAAAAAATATTCCTATTAAAATCATTTTTTTTTTGTTTTTTACGTTCTTGACAGCAACTTAGTTAGAATCACCTTTTCGTGCTTAATTAAGTACGGTACTGCAAGTTTACACTACAATGTCTACAGTTCGAGTATTTATTTAACAAATTACTGGCTCTACTCATTAAATGTTGAAAACTACTGCTATTGTCAGGAACTAAGCCTTCTTAAATAGAATAGATCTATTTTATTTAAATTTGTTACCAGATTATACTCTCAATTTTTTTTTGTCATTTATTATATCTCAATGACAAAAGGTACTAGACCAGGTCGAAAAACCAATAAAGCATGTTTTTTTTTGCTTCATCGGGAATCGAATTTGGAAGCTTTCGCCTCTTTTCGCAGACGCTCTACCTACTGCGCCACCCAGCGTGTGGTTTACATTTAAATTAACTTCTATTTAATTAAGATTCACATAATCCGATGTAAAATTATTTTAAATCAGAGCGCGGTAGCGTATAGGATAAAATTTAAACGAGGGTTTAAGTTTATCTTTTATATTTAAATCTTAAAATAATTATTACAAAAATTAAAAAGTTAGTTAACAGTATCTTTGTTATGTACCGAGAAAATTTATTTTTTAAAATCTCTTTGCGAAATGATAATTTAATTTATATTTAACCAAAATTTGTTATTTCCAAACAAAATTCTTTTTAGGAATTGGTTCGTTCATCATAGCACTACCAGAACTCATCAGTAGGTATTTATAGTGTTAGACAACTTCTATTTTTATTTTGATTGATTTTATAACTTATTAGAAGATGTCAATAGAACATATTATGTGAGTTATAAAAATTGACCAAAATTTCAATGTAAAATGTTATTTTTATAAAATAAATTTATTTATGTAATTATAAAGTTACATGTGAAATATTAATTATTATTTCCTCTTACAAATGATGGTAGCGTTTTCGTATAATCTACTAGAAAAGCATGGAATAAATTTGCTGTTTTATTCAATTTTTATGAAACACTATTGATGAGACTTCAGTGCTTGTAATATTTTCCAGTGGAAAGTAAATTGTATATCGAACAATTGGAGCTATCCAGCATACCATTGAAGAATACCCTAAGTGTAATCACAAAATCAGGTATCCTTAAGGACTTAGAGACTAATAAAAAAAACCGAGTTATCAAAATAAGACCATTTGTGGCTGCGATGATATAGGGACTGGATCCTTCTCGGAATAAACTAAATCTATCTAATCTATCTAAACTGTATATGCAGCTTCAATATTAGTCACAAAACTAAATATTTTTCCATATATTGAAGCTGGATAGGCAATTGAAAGTAAACTGTATATCCAGCTTTAATATATGGAAAAATATTTACAATAGAGAAATTTTAATAAATACTACCTGAAAACCAATTTGTGTACAATCACAGTACAAACACAGTACAAATCATGCTATTAATAAGCTTACATCTGATGTTTGCTGCCATATTAATAAAAAAGAATGCGTTGGTGCTTGCTTTATAGACCTAGAAAAGGCTTTTAATAGCCTATGGATAGAAGGTTTAAAATATAAATTAATAAAACGAATTTTCCCAAACAATCTAATTAGATTAATATTAGATATGACACTGGAAATAGTTCCGTAATAGCAAACAAATCAAATTCGGAGAATTTATTCCAAATTGAGAGTAGCTTACAACGAGGTATTGTAAACTTACCAATATTATTCTACTTATACACAACAGACCTTCTAAATATGGTAAATATTTTAAAGGGAAATAATTTTGCTATCGCATTTGCCGACTATCTTATTATATATTCAGCAGCAAGTAAATAAAAACAGGTTCAAACTAATGTTCAAAAACAATTTAATCTTACCGTAGATTATTGTAAAGTATGGTTACTGAAAATAAGCATACACAAATGTAAAACGATATTATTCCGCAACACAGTGGAGAAATTTAATAATAATATTAAAAGACACTGGAAAGAATTTGAAATTAAGGCTCCAAATAATACAAATATCAATAAAGAAAAAATAGGTATATACTTAGACGTATACCTTCATCAAAATCTAAAGTCCACGTAGACAAAGGTGACAGGACAACAGTGGAAAAGGGCGTAAAATCCTTCATGGCTTGTAAAAAATTATTTTACAATAAAACCAAAAATCTTAGCTTCTCATGGCCTTATTAGACCAACTATGTCATATGCTGGACCAATTTGGTTCAATAATAGTGCAATCCAAATGGAAAAAATCAGGGAATTTGAAAGGAAATGCATAAGAGGCTGCGTAAGTCTACATAGAAAACCAAAAACGGACTACAAGCATTTTTACTCCAATAAATGCTTGTACCGAAAAGCAAATATTATAAGTTTCGATAATTTTTTAATAAAAACTATTCACAATCACTTTGAGAGATCTTTGAACACATTAGAAAATGGTTTAATATCCCAAATAAATTACCATAATGAAGAGTAGATACATTAAAAATAATTTAAAGACAGTGTTCATTGAGCCCGAACATTTTATTTATTTTGACTCTAAAGGGTATATTCAAAACCACGAGCATGTCTCTATAATCAATATAATTGAAGGGCTACATGTAAAGGTGGATTTCCTCTTAATGGACGAGCGTTAGGACAAATTTCTTAACCAATACAAAAATGTTAATTTACCAACACATACACAAAAAATCCTCTCCGGGCAATTTACTTCATCCAAATTCTTAGTTATAATATTTTTAACTTTTGACTGAAGGACGAAGTAAAAGAAAAAAAAAAGGATAGATATATAATTATTTGATAAATATTTAATGCTATCTCGATTCATGTATGAACGCATTCACATATAGAATTTCAAATGTTTTTTAAGAAAAAGACATGACGGGTATTTTTTTTTGTTTTTTAGTACCCATAAGATTATTTCATTATATATATATATTTTATTTTTTCGAATATTACAATGTTATTATCCATTATTACTCTTAACAAAATTTTAAATTTTTTTAATAAAAATAATATCAACGCATGTAAACAACTTTTCAAACATCAACCTCTTTTGACTACATAACAAATGCCAGTCCTTCGCGCATTGAGAGAAAACCATAAAATTGTCTTTAATAGTATTTGTGCTTCAATTATAGTGTAAAATAAAATTGTCCGGACGTTCGTCCATGAAAAGGAAATCCACCATAAGTGTATAGAATATAACCCTCAGAATATTGAGACTAATCTACTAAAATATGACACGTTTATTCCTGAAAAGGATAAACAATTATCAACAAACTGATGGTGGTTGAATAGTTCATGAATAACGTGAATAAAATAGGTTAATATATTTATAGAATAGGTTTAGATTAAGTTAGTTAGGCTTTTAGGTATAGTTTTAGTTTAGTTCTAAGTTCGTATTAGTTTTATTTAATAAAAAAAAGTACATAAAATTTTTTGGTTTTTATAAAAATTTTCCATATTAATAAAAAATTACAATAAATATTTTTGATATTAATAATTAATAAATAGGTATATTAATAGTGTGTACTGTTAAGGTTATAGTTCTAAGTAAATTAAGAAATAATATTAGTTTTATAAAATTGTATACAAATTGAAACAAGAAAATGAAGATAAAAGTTACAAAAAAAAAAAGTGAAATTTTATTACAATTTTGACATTTCGTAATGAAAATTTAGCATTTTTAATGATATTGACAAAAAATGGAGATCTGAGTTAAGTAAATCGACTGTTGCTATTCTATTTAGTTGTCTTTGCCTCCCCTATAACCTTGTAAAAGAAACAAATTTTATCTCGCCTCCTAGAGAATTTGAACTCGTGTTTGCCACATCGTAAAATTGCATTTTTCTGCCATTCTACCAATTTCGGCCACAGAGACATTTAACTTATTCGTGATTAGAAAACTAACAAATTTATATTGATAATTCGATAATAATAAATTTCTACAAAACTAAAAAAGAAAATGTGAATATAGTGAGAAATTGTAATAAGTTAAAAAAAAAAATCATGATTAGTTTTGAAATTTTATTTTATCTTTTTAAATTCGTGATAAATGCGACACAAACATCATATTTTAATTTCAAAAACCCTGTAAAAAATAAGATATTAAATATACATGTACATATACATATTTTATGAATATAAATATGCATATATGTACATACAAATTTATATTCAGAATTATCACAATATTATAATATGGGAATTACATTATTTTGGACGACTGGAAATCGATGAAACTGCAAGGGATTTATTTAATACCTATATATATATACATACAACTCATATATAATTCAAATTCTACTATTACTATAATATATATACTTGTACACATATGTAAAAGAAATTTTAAAATTCATTCAGCATATACTATACATAAAACAACAACAAAAACACTGAAAATTTTCATCCATATACATTTTAGTTTGCTTGTGTGTTATTTTCTTTTTTAATTTGGTTTTATTCTTTTGATTCTGTACATATTATATATAATATATATATATATATGTATATAGAAAAAAGGATATTTGTAAAGATATAACATACAATAAAATATATGGATTTTAAAATCATGCATTCTGCTCTCTTCATAATATATGTAAAATGCATATAACGTATAATAAACATTAACAAAAAAAAAAAAAAACACACACTTCGGCAAAAAAAAAAAACTCATAAATATAATTCGCATATCCTTTCATGTCCTTATAACATTTGTTAAAATCAAAAGCTTATTGCATTTCATTCTTTCGCGTATTTTATTTCTTTCCCTTTACATTTCTTTCCCAGTCTACTTCTCTTTACCTAACTTTTTTTTATCATATTGTAAACTTTTAGTTACATCCAAATTTTATACAGTATTAATTTCCATATTTTTGTATTTGTATTCTGTGTAGTTTTATGTGTAGTATGAGAAAAGAGAATATGTTTAATATAGTGAAATAGTAAAAGAATCATTTTGTAGGATTTTGTTTCAAAATAAATAAAAAAAAAAAAATAAAAAAAAATAAAATAAAAATTAAATTAACAAAACTAATATAATAAAATAGAATAAAAATGTTGAATTATATTACTAACACGTAAAAATAATAAGATCTCTTTTGTATAGTTTGATATACAGAGTGTGACACGCATTATCTTTCAAGCATTATTTATTAAAGTGTTTATATTATTACTTCATTTTCACAGGGTGGTGTTTGGTCAGCTTAATTTTTAATCAGTAATAATCCGAGTGTGGATCTGAGACTTATTTTGTATGAAAATAAATATCTAGGAATAATTTTGTTCAAGGAGATGGTGTTGTTTGTTTCAAAATTTCATAATTCGTCGGTTTGGTGCTTATTTCGGCCAACGACCAGAATATTGGAATCAAATAGCATTATTATGAGTTTGTGCGTATTAAATTTTTATGTACTCAATTTTTGTATCAAAAGTCGTAATAATTATAATTATTATATAGGTACGGTACGGAGATATTACAAACAATAATATATTTTTGTGATATAGCCTAAATGATTATGTGATTCGTCTACTAAATGTATGATGCGAGATCGTATCCAAGTATCTAGTTAATTTTCTTTTGTCGATTTTCTTTTGGTACCTTCCATGACATACAGTTTCAAATAATGTACTTGCAGTCTACTAATAGAAGGTAAAATTTGCTGGTTTACTCGCTTCTTTTCATGTTCACATCTTTAAAGATGGACAGCTTTAATTTGCAATATTTGATTATGATAAAAACAGATAGCAGAACCTTTTGGTCCTTAGCATAAAAATGTCATTCATATTTTCATTTCCGCCCCACTAATAGACAAGGACAATTTAAAATCCGATTCAATTGAAAAATTAATTTATTTGCTAATTTTTTTTTTTTGCTAATTCCACGCATCCTTCGATTACCCAAAATACACCATCAGTTTCTGTAAGTGACTCTTCCTTCGGAAGTTTTTACTACAGAATTTGGTGTCGCTCTTAAGATCCTCAAGAATATGAATATTAGAAAGTCTGCCAGTGTCGATGGTATCCCTGCTATGGTTCTAAGACAAATAATTAACTACGGGGTGTGAACCGAACGTGTATACCTTGTCAATATAATATAATGGAACAACTAGTCGGTTATATTATATAACCGGGAGAGTGAAGGAAGTTGAAATATCACGGATTGATTTTTTTTTATTAAGAATACAAAATAACTTTAAAGGAACAGGTTGCAAAAATGCATGGTGTATTGGACTAGATCTAACTATTAATTTTAATACCGCTCAGTGCATGCATATTTAATTGAATTTTCCTTTCATTATTCATAACAATATTGAAATTTTGTAAATTTGTTAAAATTATAATAACCTGGCAAAGACTTCAGTAAATTGAAATCACTCTATTTAAGAAGGATTAGCTCTTGACAACAGTACCAGTTTTTTGAATTTCCTTAGACTAGTTAGATATATACAAAGAAATGAATAAATAAATAAAATAATATGCTTATAAAATGTGACTCTATCCACTTTACTTTATAACAATTGCAGTATCGTATTTAATATATGCGAATCTAGTTAACTTTTCCTGAGTTACTGACAAGAACATAAAAAAAAAAACAAATATCTCTAGTATGTCCATAAAAATATTTTGAGTAGTTCGCAAAACTGAAAAATCAAACATCGAACATATACGAATCATACGATTATTTTTCATAATTTGTCGGTTTAGTTATTAGTTATTATTATTTCGGACAAGCGCCAACGACCAGAATATTGGGAAAACCAGTTTAAGGTTTAATTACTCAAAAATTGCTCTATAGATAAAATTTCATAAAATTTTCGGCATTAAATTAAAATATAGCTTTTTATTAATTTTGAAAATTTTGAAGGACTCAAGTTAAGTCTGATGAAAGTTATGAAGCTTTCTATAAGAGCATGATTTTTCACCATTGGCTAAATCCCATGATCCAGAAATTTTGATTAATACGTTTATGGAGTTGTCCGAATACATTTGGAATTTTCCGACACAAAAAATATTTGAAATAGTTTAATTAGAAAGTTATACATTTATATTTTAATAAATTCAATTTATTTCACTTTTTCAACCTTAAGTATACAAAAGATTAATATTGTTTTGATTTGGCAATTTTTTAGTTTATTTTACATTTAAGGTGAATTTTCTAATTCCGATAGATTTAGCCGAACTAGTTTCGATATAGTAGATTCCGTACAAACAGCTGTTATTGCATTAGTAATTAATATAATTATAAATAGTGTGATGGAGTGAAACAACATTATATTCTATTTAAAATTGACCTAATTTTTGTAATTGCAATACTTGTAAAATTTAGCTTGCTTGTAAGAACAGATTAAGTTACAAAGTTAATTTTAGTCATTTGTAAAATTTTTAATTTTATTTTTGGTGTAGAATATTTCATTAAAAGCTTTATCAAATGAAGTGGACTATGGATTTCAATATTTTTTAAATTATTGTTTCCGATAAAATGATTAAATATCAAAATATTGTCCCTCTTTTATAGTTTTTTATAAGCTCTCACACTCTTTAAATGAAGATGTACGAAATTAAATTGCAATAAAATATTTTCTTCTCAGACAACTCCACGCTAACAATTAACTTATATGTGAAGGAGTATGCATTTGTCCGAAACAAACACTGATAGATATTTTCAATTTGTCGGATATATTGAATGGGTTTAGCACAATGTAGTCATTCAATAAGTGGATTAAACAGTAAAAAAAGTAACAAAAAAGTCGAGAAAATTTGTTACAAAATTGTGGTTGTAAATTTATAAACAATTTGTCTCCAAATGTTGACAAATATTTTTCATGACAATTTTTGGTCAACAATGGAGGACAGGGTTTTGTAAGTTTTTTATTTATTTTAATATGTATTAGTATTCTTTTCATCAGTCTATATTCAACACTTTTGATAATTGGTATGGTTTTGACATTTTGTATTTTGAAGAATACAACAAAGCTAATTAAAAAATATGAATGAATTTTGTAATTAAAAACAATTGAAATAGAACTGGTTTTTTAATTATTTTTATAGAATAAATTATAGATAGAATAAAATATATAATATATATAAAAACCAAATTGTTTTTATTGTTAAAAATGCTTCTAAATTACTGAAAAACTGTTCACAAAATTTATGACAAATCATTCAGTAATTTTCGGCAAAATAAAAATTATTCACAAATTATTGTCGAAAAAATAACCCAAAAAATGTTGACAAAATTGTTAATAAAATTTTCATCTAAATTTTGACAAATGGGGTCAACCATACCGACGTTTTTTCAACAAAAATTGTCACAAAATTTCATCGACAATTCACCAAAATTTGTCAATATATTGTACTCTTTTTGTGACATTTAGCTGCTTGGGTACATACTTACCATTTTCAGTATATTTTAGCCCTAACCTTTTATAAGAACATTTCACTATACCTAATATTAAGTGATCACTATTTAACCACCCTATCCGCCCTATGCCCCACGGATGGGTTTGTAGGACAATGATGATGACAATTTAACCAAAACTTTCAGATATTTTGTTTGATTTGGACTTTATTTAGCTGAAAAGTAATAAAATATAAATATTTTTCTTAATTGAGTTTTGATTCGGGTAGTGAAAGGGTTGATATACATTTTTCTCTATTTTTTTTGTTTATTATGCTTTTTTCTTACTTTTATTTTTATTGTAGAATTAATTGATATAATTTTGAAAGTATGCTATACATACCTGAACCACCCTGTACTACATGGGTAAATGTATATAAAAATTAGGAAATTTCATTTTGAAAAAGACAAACTTTAAATTAGGTTACAAGGCGGCGGCTTAAGATGAATTTTATTATTACTGCAGTTATTTTTTGGTTTATTTTTGTATTGTTTATATATGTAGTTTATTTTCCAACTGTCTATATATATATACAATGTAAATTGACAGTTTAGTAAGCGACACCTTATCTAAAACAATTGTATTATTTTTAATGTAAACTTGAATCTATTTAAATCAAAAACAAAAAAATAGTTTTTTAAATTTTGTCTCTCTTTTACCTTTTTGTTGTTTGTACAGAAAATTCATTTTTTATTAAAGTTAGCAAATAAGTAAAAGTTTTCTGTTTTTGTTTTTTGTTAATTTTTATACACAAAAACTAAATTTCTAGAAAACAGGTTGTAATGGCAAAATTTAATATAGGTATGTGTGTTATTAGGTTATTACTAGTATGTAGTAGTTTGTTTGTATATTATGTTTAATATTAAACAGGGTGTTTATTAGTGTCCTGATAATATTATTATAACGTTCTGGACCTTCTTTAGTAGGCAACATTTTTATATATGAAACTTGAGTTTGAATTATATCGAATATGTGGAGCTTAAATTTTAAATTGTAAATTGTAAATTGTAAATTGTAAATTGTAAATTGTAAATTGGAGCAAAAAATTGGTTCAAGGACAAAAATTAACCATAACTTCAAATAATGATTAATATCATGCTATGGCGGCTAAAAATATTGACCTTAATCTTGACACTAAATTAAAATGAAGAGAGCATGTGAAGACAAAAACAACACAAAATGAAGCATAATACAAGGAGGTGAATTGTTTGTTTCAAAATAAACATAATTGATATAAAAACAAATAATAAAGCTATAATATGAACGTATCTCATCCAACTATAGTACTCTATTAAGCAAGAACAATAAAAATAAATATTCATCAATTTAAGATTAAAAGTGTTGTGAATAATGCATGAATGCATATGATATATACGGATCCACCAACTCCATTAACATCTGGGAAGGATGCCACTAACAGACCCAACAGCTTTAAGTTGAATTGTGTATTAAACAACACAACTGAATGATAACATAATCTTGTTGTAGTTGTTAACATATTTTATGTCAAAATAGTTAAAATTTACCCTAAAGAGTCAGGTTCGCCTCAAAGTTATTAACTTTAAAGGGAATACTGAAGAAAATAAAAGTAAAATTTTTCATAAACAAATCAATGAATCTATACTAGTATTCGACCCCTCCTGATATTCGAGCAAGTTTGATAAAAAGTTGTATTAAATATTTCGTTATGAATTGCTTTCCATCATTTCAATTTATCTTTGGTCACTATATGTTTTTTATTGATTTATTTTTAACAACAACCTCTTACGTACTAAAAAATTTATTCAAAAATAAATAAAAATTAAATTTAAATTGGGTCTGTAGGTTACAATGACTTATACATTGGGTAAAATTTTTAAATTAAAGTTTCTAATTGAAAATTAAAAATAAATTTAAAAAATATTTGAATTCACCAGGTCTCATTTTAATTAATATCCATTCATTTAAAATAATAATTACGAAAATCGGTTTTGATATGTGAAATGGTTCAGATATTTTGTACCATAGTTTTTTTAATTGACAGATTAAATAATGTGCCTCACACAACTCAAATAGAAAATATTTCCCAAAGTAATAGAAACATTACCATGCAATACAACTTAAAAAATATGTCATGTAGTATTGACGATAATTATGGTGGTATCGTTAATCATAATAGGTATTTTACAATTAAGTTGTAAATTATAACTTTACTAGGGGCCCCTGTTGAGTAGCGAAATAAAATGAAAATGTGTTTACTGCGCAAGTCCTTAAATGTTTGTCAATTATAATTATAGATTTTAGTTTGCGCAGTAAATTACAATAGCCACCCTCAAAAACTTAAATTGTCATTGTTACGATAATTTTGAAGCTTTGAAACTGCTATAGCTCAGAGATCTGGTAAAGAAGCTGAAAAAGTCAAACCATTTGAGTGGTCAAATAATTAAAATGTATTAAAATAAAAATAGCTTCAACGTAAAATAAATATTGTATAGTAAGTGGTTGGTTGACTAAAATAATAAGTTAGGTGTAATAAAACCAAAAAAATACAAAAAGAATATTTCCGTACTGTATATATTATACTATAATATTTTGTTTTATGTAACGGTATTTTTCGAATTGATCTAACAATTAATGTGTTCTTTATTCCGGTTCTATCAAAGTCCAATCTTAAACTAAAAACATGTTTTCTTATAATATTTAATATACATCTAACTTAACAGTTACAAACTTTCAATTATTATAATTAGGGTTACCAGCTACACTTAATCTAATAATTTACCTTCAATACATATTAATTCTTCTCAACTTATAGATAAAAATTATAATTAATTGGAACTTCGATAGAACCGGCATAAAGAACACATTAATTGGCGAGGATAATGGGATAGAAACAAAAAAAAATAAAGAAATGCAAATGAAATTAAATAAATAAAAGTTATATGAAATAAAATATAAAAGAATTGGAGGCGCAGCTGGAATTAGTAAACACGTGGAATAAGTAACCTAAATAATATTAACAAAAAAAAAAAATTAGCATGGCAATTATTGGAACCATAGAATACTTCACATCAGGAGATGATTTTGAAGAATATAAGGAAAGGTTGAAGCATTTGCTTAAAATAAACAAAGTAGAGGAGGACAAATTAAAGGTCTTACAGAATTTTAATATCGATTACTGATCTTAATAAGCCAGATACAATACAAAGACATACAAAAACTTAATTGGAATTTTTGCAAACACATTTCAAACCAAAAACTAACATCATTGCAGAAATACAAGTTTTATAGGGAATCCGATACTGCACGAGACAATTAGTGATTATATCGTTGAGTTAAAGGCATTAGCTCAAAGTTGTGAGTTCAAAAGTGTCTTGGCAGAAGCATTAAGGAACACATTGGTCTGTGGGCCTAACAATGAAGACATTCAGCAGAAACTACTAAATGAAACGGAACTTGATTTTGACAAAGCATGTGAAAAGCCAAAAGTATGGAAATGACCAAAACTCAACATAAAGAAATCGGCAACAGTGAATTATGTTGGAAGATTGTAGTATAAAAACAGTGACAGAAACATTCGTCAGCGAAGAAGTCAATCAACAGATAATCATTTAATTATGCAGTATAAAAATAATAAACTTAATGAATTAATGTAAACAAATTAATGTGCTCTTTATTCCGGTTCTATCAATGTTAAACTAAAAACATGTTTTCCTATAACATTTTAATATACATCTAACTTAACAGTTACAAACTTTCAATTATTATAATGAGGGTTACCATCTACACTTAATCTAATAATTTTCTTTCAATACATATTAACAATTTTTTTCGATTTCGAAATCTCTTAATATAATTAACTTTGACAATTTGTCAAAACATAAAGTTAGGAAAATTAGAAGAAATTGCAAAAACTAGGTATGGCAAGAATTTTATTTTGGTACATTTTCTTCCATATAAAAACAGTTTGAAAAATTAGAAAACATTTGGCATAAAACTATTTATTTTAATTAAGAGCTGTTTTAATAAAAATATTTTTGAACCTTAATTCATAGGGTATGTTGTATTAATCTGTGTTCTTCGTAGAAATGATTGATTTGCCTTTAACTGACAAAGTGTTCAGTTAAAGGTGGAAATAAATTTATTAAAGTATCAAAACCTTAACTGTAATTCATAAAATTCGCATGTTGATGTTTGACAGTAAATTTATTTAGTACTTTATTTTTTCGTACTAAATAAAATACATTGTTTAGTATACCGGGTGTTCCAGAACATGCGTATCAGCTTTTTAAGAAGGGAAAGAGCCGTTATCTTAAAATTAAATAAAAATTTTATTATCTAAATCGAGGGTGCTCTATCGATTGGTGGTATTTTCAACTTCCGGGAAGAGAGGAAAATCGGTTTTTCAGATCAAAAATCGCCGAAATTGGCCGAAATCGAAATTTTCAAATGGGAAGGGGTTATTTTTTATGCAAATTCGGATTCTACGTTAAAAAATAAGTAACTTAAGTACCCTTTCCCATTTGAAAATCTCGATTTCGGCCAGTTTCGGCGATTTTTGGTCTTGAAAAACCGATTTGCGGTCCTTTCCGGAAGTTGAAAATACCACCAATCGATAGAGAACCCTCGATTTAGTTAACAAACTTTTTTTAAGTTTTAAAATAACGGCTCCTTCTCTTTTTAAAAAGCTGATACGCATGCTCTGGACCACCCGGTATAATTTCAATATTCACGTTATAAAACTTTGATCGATATTCCTTTTTTGTTGTTGAAATTCGAAATTAGTTGATACTTCAAATTGACAGCTTTGGAACAACCTATTTATTTCAAATTGTGGTTAATTTTGTTTCGTATCTATTCTTAGCAAGATATTTCGAGATTTCGAACATAAAGTCAAGCTCCTTGTGAAAATTTTACTTATTAAAAAGCTAGGAATATAACAATACCACTGATATAAAATACATTAAACACCCTATGTAAAATGAAAAATTTAATTAGTATCATGGATTAAAAACTTCTCAAATAAAATATACAATCCTGAATACATAAGTGTGTAAATGTTTGTAAAGAGAATTTCTAAATAACAAAGAAAAACAAAAAAAAACATATACGTATTATATAAATAAAAAACTAATTTCAACAAATAGTAAAGAGCTTAAATCCTATTATAAAATATTAGGTTTAAATTTAAGAATTATTAAAATGTAAAAAAATATTTATTTACTTTTTTTATGTAAAATGAAGGGATTTTCAGCTTATTATAAAAATAGGATATAATGTAGATTATTAAAAATAATTTAAGAATTTTTGCTGAATTTTTTGTTGTTGTTGTAAATTATGATTTAATTTTAGAATTTTTTTAATTTAATATGGGTTGTTTTAAAAAGCCTATGGTAACTCTTTTTTGTCTTCTCAAATATACCCTTCTTTTTGTAATATTCAATGCATATTCACACGCTTTGATTATGTTTTTAAAGTAAGAAAATTTCTGTTTCTCAACAGGTAAAATCAGTTATGTAGTTTTCTATATTCTATATGTGATTTTGTGTACTTTAATAAGTTGAAAAAATTGGATTTTTTTTTTGGATATTTAAATAATTTAATAAATTAAATTGACTTAATTTATTTAATTAAAGATTAAAATTGCTGTAAAAATAATTCGAATTGTAAAATAAATAATATAAGTAATACTTAAGTGTATTTCAAATATAATTTCTTAAAACTAGTTAACTTATTTTATATAGCTACGAATAAATTTCAATGAACGTATAATTCAAAAAGCAATAAAAAATTACAATAAAAATTATATCAAATCAAATAACCGAATAAAAAAATTAAAAAAAAAAAAAAACAATTGAAAAAAAAAAATAAAAAACTGTATTATTATTGATTTATCTGCAGGTCCACTATTAAATAAATAAATAAATAAATGTATTATTTCGAAATGTTATTAAAAAATGTAAAACATGGTTTTTTTTTTAAACTTTTATTTAATTTTATTGTTTCAGTTTGTTTACAATTAGAAAAAATGTTTAAAAACAAAATAATATTATTTCTTAATTTACTTAGAACTGAAATCTTAACCGTTATTTGATTTGTTTAGAATATTATTTATATACTATTAATATTATATTTATTACTAGGGGCCCTTGTTGAGTAATTATAATTCAAGTTGAAACCAAATTTAAAGTGTTGAAAAGAACAGTAATTTACGTATTGACATAGACTTCTCAGGTTAAAGTACAAATCACTCATGCTTAATAAAAAGTTTTGAGGTTACTAAGTTTTATTTTGGACACATAAATATATAAATCCTCTCTGATATTAAAATAGTATTTAAAAGTTTTTATAAAAACTTGTTTTCCAGCGTTAGAGTAAAATTTTGGTATAACAGTGAAAATAGTCGAATATTTTTCTTTTAATTTTACTGATATGCTTATCATACAGATATGCGTATTTCGTCTCGACTCGAGTCGAGTACAAAACACTGAAGAAGTCTGCAAGTAGTAGACGAAATACGCGTATTTAAAATTTTGTTTACTTAAATAATTTTACTCAAATACTTGAAATTAAATGCTTTTACTCAATGAGTAGTATAGTATTTGTATTTTACCCAGTTCTGTTTTTAATATCAAAAAACTGTTTATTACGATTTTTTATTATTTTTGGAAAATTTAGAATAAAACCAATTTGTAGAATTTTTAATCCAGACCTATTCTCTTTATATATTAAACTATTTTATTCACATTTTCGTGTACTATGCAACCACCAATAGTTTATTGACAATTGATTATTCTTTTCAGAAATTAACGTGTCATATTTTAATAAATTATTCTCAATATAATATTATTGGAGGGCTTATGTAGCCCTTCCATTATAGTGATATAATAAAGAAATTATTTTTATATTGAACATGGTAGTAGTTTTAAAAACTTTTGTATTTTGACATTCACTTAAATAGTAAAAATAATCATTTTTTTTTATAACTTTATTTAAGTGGCGTTTGAACACAATATAGGTTTTTTCAGGCCAGTTCTTTACATTATTTTTTAATTTTTTTTTTTTATTATTTTCTAATTACATATTCTATTATTCATATAATACATTTTTAATATTTTTAAAAATAATAGTTAAATATGCTATATTATTTAACATAAATCTGAAATATTAAAGCTGAAACAAAAATTGGCAAAGATAGGAGTTGCATATTTGCAAAAAAAAAAAACAAAAAATGTTAATTAAAATTTAACTTCGTTAATACAATTTTTGACCTTAAATACAATTTAATTTTTTTTTACAAGAAACTTACTATTTTTGAACTGTTAATATAGAATGTCTATTTTTTCTGTAAACAATCTTATCATATCACAAAGAGTTCTGTATATCTACCACAATTTTATCAAATAATATCAAGTCTATTTTGTTTTCAAAGTGTTTTTGTAGGATCAAAATGTATCAAGGTTTGGTTATAAAGTTCAAAAAACAAATAATTTACCAATTCTATCAAAATAAGTCATTCAAGTCGATCATGAAAAGATCAGATTCAAGCGTGAAGGTCTAAAAATAAAAAAACAAAATAAAAAAACAAAATCAAATAAACTGGAAGAAGCCTTAGTTCTTTTATGGTTGCAGTCTTATTATTTTCATTATATTCTTACAATATAAATATTTCTTACCTATGCATATTATTTATTTACATAATGTAACATTTTTCTCGTATAATTTATTACAGTACAAGAAGAAGAATTTTTACATTACAGATATGCCGTAGGGTGCCATCTGCCACCATAAAACAAAAACTTAAATACAAAAAAACAAAAAAATAAATAAAATACACAAACAATATAAAAACAAAATTAAAATTTTTGCTATCATGAGATACATTTAATTTTAAAAATATGAAAATTACACCAATTTTTCAGAAGTTTTTCATGAACAAAAAAAAAAGAAAAAAAAAATCTCTTGGAAAATTTTTGAAAAATCTAGAAGATATTTTGTTGTCAAAATTTTCAATTTTAACTTTTTTTTTTAATTTTTTTTTTTTATTATTATTGTTACAATTTTTTTTTTTTCAAAAGTTTTTACTCTTACAAACACAAAAAAATAAGACATAAACGAACAAAAAAATTTTCTAGCAAAGAAAAATAGAAAAATCAGAGTAAAACTGATTTTCCATATAATTTTGACAACAACATAAAAATGCAAAAAAAAACAAATTTTGTAATGAGATTTTATTAAATGAAAATAGTTTCTATGAAATTAAATCCGAGGAAAATACAGCCATTATTGAAAAGCAAATATATTTTTTTTTTGTTTACAATTTCAGTATTAAGGTATTTTAATGGAATTAGTATGTCTTTTCAACTATAAGTGAAATCTGCAAATAAATGTGCTTTTTATTACATACTCGTCATATATTTTCAATGTTGATTCAAATGTTGTTTATGTGAACCCTATATGAAGTGGAGCGCCAAAAATTAATTTGTCAAACAAAATCGAAATACTAATGAAAAAATCTATTAATATAAAAAAAAAAAATAATTTATAATTACCCAATATTGTACTCAACGAGTATGATTTATGCTGATAAGTAACCACCTTAGTTTCGAGAATATATGTAAGCGTGAATTGTACATTCTCGGCTTCAAAATTATAAATAAGCATTACAAATAGAAGGGTAAAATCAAAAAAAAATTATTAAAAATATAAGATGAGGTATTGTTTAGCTGATAAAATGTAGAAATTGTTCTAGATATACTAGGGATTAATTTTAATTCTAAGTGAATTGGTACGAAACGGTGTAATAAAATGGATTATCAGTAAATTATATAGCTATTTTATTTGTAATAAATGAATCCAGAGGTTAAATGGATGATAGTTATTTAATTTGCCGGTCAATATGCATTAGTGATTAATTAATCTGACTATGGCTGCATTTATAGCAGTTATATACGAAAACTGAATATGTCAAAATTGTTTTCGATTTTACTGTAGCGGTAGATATTATTAGTATTATTATTATTTTATTATGCCTTAATTTTAATTGCACAATTTTCCTTATTTCTAATTTTAATAATTAAGACTTATACTAATGTATTTACACGTGTGACTTTTAATTTACTTAGACTTACCTGAAATTTTCTATTTTAATAATATATTTGTTTTTTAGGGAAAAATGGCAAATAAACAACTTTTTGATCAATTTATTTTTATCCTGAAACTTAAAAACTAACTTAATTATAAAAAAAGAACAAAGAAAAAGAACAAAAAAAAACCTAATTGGTAAAAGCTTAATCTACAAGCGCTCTTATTAGCGGATTTACTGAATTTAGACAGCTCTTTAGAAAGGCAAGCGATATCTTTGCTATTTGTTCGGAAACAGTATTAATATTTGCAATGCTATGCAATCTGTTGGTGGAAAAATAAAAAGGTTTAACCAAAATTAATTTTAGGATCACATTTTGATTTTTTGTGCTCTTCCATGTATAAAAGAATACTGCGAAAAATGGATTTTAATATTATTAGTTTGTTTTCTACAGTTAGCCTGAATGTTTTATTTATAATTGGATACAACATTTTTATATATAGATTTATTTTATTGACTATCTTAGTTATATGTGCTTTAAAGAGTAACTTTTTGTCCAAATGTATAAGTTAATTTTATTAAGTAAAACACGTCTTTTCTCTTCCGCTTCTTAAATATATCTTTTTTATTTCTAACAGTTTTACAAAAACTAAAAGTGTACTTTAATCTAAGATTCATTCTTTGTTACGTGGTATTTAATATATTAAGCATTTTTTGTATTAGACATTTTATATGTTAAACATGTTAAACACATTAAATATGTTGTGTGTTAGCTTATACCAAGATATTTAATATCATCTCTTTCCCATATTATTTCAGTATTATTTGAAAATAAGTTTCTGTTAGGCAAGAAACATGATTTCTTTCTTTTTTTGAAGAAAATCGAGTTTATTTTTTTCGCCATTGATTTTGATTTTCCATTTGTAATAAAAAACGGTAGATATAAATTTTAATAATATAAAGTTATGAATAAAAAATGTTATAAAAAACAAATTCAGTTTCAAATTTTAATAATTTACGTTCAATATTATTTTGAATATTTACGGTTTCCTTGACATGATATAAAATATTTATTTTTTTTTTATGATCTTATTAAATTAAAATGTTGCAAGTTGCTGCAGAGTTGGTTTTAGAGAGCTCTATATTAGAGTCTTGTGTCTGTTATCGCTTAAAATTGAAAACAAAAATATTTTTACGTATTGATTTTCCGTATCGCAATCCCATAGCAAAAAATTCAAATGACAAAACTACTGAATGTGATTGTTCAACCCAAAGACTCTGCATAAAAAAAGCATTAAGGGTATTCATTCCATAGTTTTAGAATTAAGAAAATAAAAAAAAATTAATTTAGTTTAAACGTAAAAAATATCTTATATATAATACACAAGATGAATGACGTGATGAGTAAAAAAGCAAGAATAGTAAATTACACCACAAAAAAATTAAAATTTTACTTAAAACATTTAAGATATTTACACCAAATAAATGACGGTTATTTCCAAGTTGAGGGACATCATCACTAAAATTTCAATCACGAACAATTTTGAAAAAGACTTCATAAAAATTCTGTCAATTTAAATAAACACACAAACTTATAGAAAAAAGTACAAAAACGAAAACACAAACAAAAAATGAAAATGAAAATAAAACAAAAACAAAAACAAAAATCAGATAATACTCTTCAAAAATGATATAATAAAATGTTAGTTCATTTGCTTCTGCTATTACATATTTAAAAAAAATATATAAAGTAAAACACGGTTATAATCATTCCCTAAATTTCAGTAATAATTCTGATTATAACCGTTTTGTGACTAAAAAAATTGTATCTTTTAATTCAATAAAATATCTTTCGTATAACAATTTTAAACTTTATTTTATTCATAAATAGCAATTCTGTTATGTAATCACAAAATACACATATTTGTAATAAAGAACAGAAAAATACTATATATGTACCAATAAATCAGTTTTTTAATAAAATAATTTACTTTTGACTTTTTTTTTTTGTTTTATTGAAAAATTGCAGTTATATTTTAATGTGACTTATAAAAGACATCGATTGTATGAACTTATGAAGTTTATTACTTTCTTTCAAACAAATTGTTGACTATTGCTACAACAGAATTGTGACTACAAACGTTTTTGACTATGAACGAATTAAAATACATCGATCTACTACGTTGAGAGCAATGCGATTTCATTGTGTTAAGTTATATTGAAATTATAATCAATTTCATCATAAAGTTTTAGGTATTATACTTTGATTTCATTATAAAGTATAAATATTTATTCAAGAATCAAGCCATTCGAAAAAATACAATAAATATACCAAAACAAATATTTTGAAACAATTGTGTTTGAAGGAACTACCTCTGTGCAATTGCATAGGGGATTAACTAGTATAAAATGTAATAAAATAAATAAATGCCAGTATTTAATCAAAAATCGATTTTTTATTAATGTAAAAAAAAAAAAGTTTTATTCTCTCCTCCAACAGAGATCTTAATTTTAGGCTGAAAACCCAGTAACATTTTACATACAAATAAAAAATGTTAAATTAAAATTTTTTTCTATGAAATTTCTTCGACCAAAATTTCATATAGAGTATTTTTCCAATATAAAAGAAAAAGCAGTATTTCTTTCTCTTTCTCTCACTCATTTTTTTTTTTTTTTTTTGATATTTTCTCCTGAATATTCTTGTAATATATTTTTTTATTTAATATTATTCAATTTTTTTTGTTTTTATTCTTATTATTGTTATTATTATTATTATTAGTATTATTATTATTGTTATATTTGTTTTTCTTTGTTCTCATATTCCATCATTATTTACAGTTATGGTTGAAGCACTACGGGATGTTAAAGTAAAAATGCCGCATGCAGTGAGAAAAGGTGAAAAAGCTCTACTTAAGTGCATGTACGATATGGAAGGTGATAGCTTGTATGCCGTTAAATGGTATAAAAAAGGTAGAGAATTTTATCGTTATACACCAAAAGAAAATCCTGCTATGAAAGTATTTGGAATGCATGGTTTCAGAATTGATGTAAGTATACATTTTTATACATATATATATATTTTTTATAACAGTTTTTTGGTATAAAGGATAAAATAACTCTATAAATAGAGTGATTTTTTTTTTTTTTTTTTTTGTTTTAATATTTATAAAGTTGTATGCTCTCATAAGAATATTATCTGTCTATAGGAAAATTTATACATAATAATGTTATAGTTTTCATTTTAAGAATAACAAAATAAAAAAAAAATAATAATAATAATGATAAAATAACTATAGAATAATAAAGGATAATATTATGAACGGATATATTTTTTGAATTAATTTTAAAAGAACCAGAACCAGAAAACATGATCAAAATTTAAAGTTTCGAAGAAAAAAAAAAGAACAAAAAAAAACAAAAGAAAAATTCAAAATAAAAACGGAATTGTAGAGAAAGAAAAAATTGTTCAAAGTTCGAATTTATAACAAAACAAATTTTTTTTTTGTGAAAGTTTAGATGGATATCAAATCAAGTTTTAATTTTGGTATTAAATTTTAATTTAACTAGTCTAATAAATTTTTAAACTTGATGGTTTTCAATATTATGATTGAAGTTTTCTAAAATTGATTTGTAAGGAGTTAGTTTTTAAAGTTTTCTCACTCTCTTATACAGTGAGTGAAATTACCAGTACTTTATCTACCCTTTATTGTGACCCATGTTAGTTAATATAATGAAATAGTTTAATTAACTTATGCATTGGTCAGTAATGAATTTTCAGAATTTGAGTTTTAAGTGGATTTGTAATGAATTTCAATTTAGTTGTTTACATTTTCTAAATTTTAGATTTTATTCAATTATATTAATTTAATGTGTTTCAATTCTTTAGTGCCAATTGTAGGGTCAATATTTTTGCAATTTATTGAAGATTTTCTTTCGAATTATTCAATTTAGATTTTAGTGGAGAAAATTTTTATTTAAATGCTAGTTCTTCAGCAAGGATTTGATTATCTCCTCTACCCTCTTATATTGATTTTTATCGATGAATATTTTAAAAAAAATGTCCAATCCGTACCTTTGATGTGAGCAGCCTTTTATCCTCACTCCATCTAAATTTGACATATAATGTCATTCCTAGGTATTTAGCGTTTTTTTTTTTTGGGGTATATTGACCCCAATCAAATTTACAGATGGTTGATTTACTAATTGTTTATTTGTAAAATTTACATGTACCGATTTAAACTCATTGAGTTCAATTTTCCATTTCTTTGTCCAGAGGTATAACTTATCGCTTGCTCACTGCAATTTATTTATCGTCAATATTAGATCCTACTACCATCAACGCAGTATCGTCAGCGATTGTAGCTACAGTTATATTTTCGTTTTTTGGTAAGTTATTGGTGTAGCACAAATACAGTATGGGAGTGAGAGTACTACCTTAAGGCACACCTGCTTTAATATTTCTGATAGTAGGCTTTATAGAAATAGAATTTCTCTTTTCAAAATGTTACTTTAAGCCTCAGATAGTTTAAACATTTTGGTTGTGTAATTGAATCAAAAAAATATTTGGAAGTATCATACATTTTTACATCGCGAAAAGTGTTTGGACTATTTTAGTCAATGAGAAGTCAAAATGGACAGTTAAATGAAATGTTTTAATGGTATCAAATAAGAATAATGTTTAAATGGTTGAATGGTTTTATTTATACAATCTGTATAGGTACTAAAATACAATAATCAAATATTTTTTTCTGTGTAGATTATGTTTTGAAGTAGCACATTCAATGGTGCAGCCATATACAATTTCACTTTAAAATATCTCTAGGTAAAATTCATTACAGTCTCCTCGCTCTAGAAGTGTTCATTATCGTATGGGTGCAAATATTTAGCATGTGTTAAACATTTTCGATTACTTGATTTGGCATGATTACAATTGAATCATGCAATTATCATAGAATTTGTAACTTTATTCTGAAATCGTTGGATGATTTGCACATTGCTTTTGGCTGCTTATTGATTCAATGCCATAAGTCCAGATTGGTTTCAGTAATCAATTGTACATCAACAATTTTATTTTCTAAAGAGAATTGTGATTTTATCACTCGAGTTCTTGATATGATAATTCATGTAGGATTCTACCATTTAGTAGATCTGATTTGATGATACTTCTTATCTCAGATGATGAATAACCTAATCAACTAATAATTTCATCTATTTTAGATATTTCGGCTTTTGTAGAACATATGCTCCATGGTTGAAATACTATGGAAAGATCATCAGAAAATGTATGACATATATCTTGATTACTGCGGACCCAATCACAGTTAAGCTTCCGCAGTGGGTTTTTTCGTATATATTGGATATCTTAATTTTTTGTAGTTTTTCATAAGTCGTATTCTGTTTAATTGATTTGGTGTTAAATTTAAAAGATATTGCTAGACCGGATCATTTTTGTTATTCCGTTGCGTTGCATGGTTGAAGATACTTTGAAAAAAAGTAAATGATAGTAAAATTTATAGCTAACTACATAAACTACATGTTACGTATAAACATCGAAACGAACAATGATCTTTTGCTATGTCCTCTTGCTATTTAAAATTGTGCTGTAACCACTTTCTACTTTATTATTTTTGCCTATAGCTTCGGCATTTTTGTTTTTTATTATTATTTATTTTATTTATTAATCTCTAAAAAAAAAGCTTGAAGCTCATACAGAGTATATAATTATTATAAAATATTCACAATTTAACCTTACAAGTAAACAAATTTAAACAGACCTATGCAACCTACAGACCTATTGTGTTTGATTTACTTACATATTATATATTACACCTACTTATTTATTTATTTTAAAAATTTAATACAAGAAAAATTCAATAAAAATAAATAAACTATGACAAATAAATATTTTCTCAAAAATCTTATAATTTTATGTCACAAGTATGGGGTCTAGACTGATGTCAAAAATATGTGCTTCAAATATGTGTCACAAATACGTCATATACAGTTAAATAACAAAAAAATTAACGTAAACTATGTCACGTTAGTCTGGTATACATTATATGTTATGTAAGTGTCTAATCTTATGAATATATGGTAGGTTGTAGACACGAAAATATGTTTAGTGGCGAGTGTGTTAAAATTAAAAGTAATAATCTTACGCGTTTTTAGGCACGTGAAATCAGTCTTATTAATATTTATTACCATTATTTAGACTTTTATTATTCGAATTATTTGATAAATATTTCAAATTTTATATTGAATTAATCTAACTTCTTATTTCTTACATTTTTTGACATAATTTCTTTTGTAAAAAATTATATTTTTAAAAGTTTTATTTACGATTTATGTTATAAGAAATTGTTCTGTTAAATAATAATAATATATATTATATATGTACATATTACATATTTTATATTCTGAAAAATTATTTTTGTTTTCTCTTGCCTTTGATTTTTATTTCGATTTGCTATGACTCTCTCTTCCTCTATCATAATTGAAATTACTTAAGTACTTTCTTCTTGATTAGAAAAGGTATGAGAGTATAATTTGTTGGGGGGTTTTATTATAAATTGATTAGATATGTTATTTGCATATATGACATATTATAATATATATATATGTTTTTTGAAATGAAAAATTTTCAAAAAGTTTTACCATCATTTTCCGAAAATTTTAGAAACAAATCAATTGAGAAGAAAATTTGTTTTATTTTTTTTTTTAATTTTATTTTTTTGTTCGATATGTCCTGTGGTATGTTCTTAGCTTTTTGATTTTATGTTTTAAATAAATTTTCATTTCTTTTAAAATAAATCAGAAGTGCAATAAATCTTTTGAAAGTTGTTTTATATCCATAATAAGTTTCAGAAATTCAATTTTTAAAATTGTAATTTTGGAATTGAATCATTTTAATTTATAAAATGTAATTTGAAAATTTTTGAAAATCTTTCATAAAAAAAAATTTTTGTTTTAAGCATTTTGAATATTGGAAAAATGCATTTTTAAAGAAATGTTTTTTGATTAGAACTTTATTAATTTAATTTATTTATCAAAAATTCAAAAAAGAAAAATTTTAATAAAAATATTTTGGAATTTATTTTGCGATTTGGAAATTAGGGTTAAATTTAGTTATATTTATTCAAATATTTGATAATAATATGGCCATACAAGATTAATTAATTATTATTTGTACGTATGTTGTGTTTATTTATTTGTTAAACAATTTAATGAGAATTAAAATATTTTAATGAATATTATTACTTAATTTTTAAGTGTTATAATTAATATAATTTAAAAAAAAAAAGAGTGAATTTGTCCAATTATAACAACAACATATTATTTTGTAGAATATGATACGGCCAAATACATTTTAAATATTAATAAAATAAAAAAAACCTGGGTTTGTTTTTTTTATTACACTTTTTAAACTCCTGATGATCGTATAATGGACTGGAATTGATCAAGATATTTTATAAGGTTAATGAAATAAACCTTAAGTTAAATTAAAGGTTTTTAACATTTACTCAAATTTTGAGCTATTAGATTTATTAATCAAGTAAAATTAATAACACCAATACACACATTCTTTAAAGACAGATGCTGCAATTAGTTCCGGACAATATCTCAAGTAAGCTTGTTAATAAATTGTCATAAAAACTTATACACTCTTGGCTAGGTTTTTCAACAAACCTTTTGAAACCTTTAATTTATCTAGGCTATCCAAAAGCATGCATTATCACTCCCTTTCATAAAATTGGAAGTAAGGATAACTATAATCTTAATAATTATCGTCCAATTTTTATCTTACCATCATTTTCTTAGATTTGTATTAAACATCGGCTAAATAGATTTTATTCTCAAATCAAATATTAAACAAAATAAAATACAACGTTGAAAAATATTTCAATACTTCTACAGCATGTTTGAGTTTAACAGATTTCATTTCTAAGAATAATATAGATCGTCAAAAATTCATTGCTTGTCTTTTCTGGATCTTCAGAAAGTTTGTGACTGTGCAAATTATGATATCCATTTCAATAATTATTATATTACTCACAAAATTTAATTTTAGTTCTCAGCTATCTTTCTTTAAATCGTATTTAATAACCGTGTGCTGTAACAAATCCTATATTACCCTAAAAATTTGGAAAAAAGTGTTTTTTTCCAAAATGAACCACGAAGAAGCTTTCACGAAATGCTTTTTAAGTTTGGCGAATTAAATTTAATAAAATTTT
Source organism: Argyra leucocephala (assembly GCA_963942445.1). Classification (NCBI taxonomy): domain Eukaryota; kingdom Metazoa; phylum Arthropoda; class Insecta; order Diptera; family Dolichopodidae; genus Argyra; species Argyra leucocephala. The sequence continues at coordinate 109,943,074 of OZ012680.1, read as the reverse complement.
GAAAATATATAGCCTAGGTAAAGCTACCACTACCACTGGAACATTATAATATACCTTTTGCAAGTTCATTATGCAAAGACTGTTATTGTAAGTTTAAAAAACCGTTAAAAACAATAATAAAATTAAATCAGAAATAACTAATTAAAAAAAATAATATAAATATATAATATACAAAAATATATACCAAATAATTAATATAGTTTAATAAAAAAAAAAAGGCCCACATTTCGAAAGGGAAAAGGACCTATAAAGTTGGCCTACAGATTTATCTGTAGGATCAACTGTTAAAATAAATAAATAAATAAATAAATTAAATCAGAAACAAACCATTAAATAATTTTTTTTTCAACAATTCCGTGAAAATATTAAAACTTTGAAAATTGGTAACTATGGAACAAATAATACTTTTCCATAGTTACCAAAATTGAGATCATATAAAAAATAATTTCATATACACTATCTAAATTTGAAAAAAATTGTATCAGGAGCTCAGAATATAAAAAAAGCAAATTTTTCATATAAAAATTTCAAAATTTTCAAAATTTTTATATCCTTTTAAAAATAAAATTTTTTCTTAGTTCATATTATTTATTTATTTATTTTATTTTAAAAGACTACTTACTATTAAAATTAAATTTAAAAAAAGTAATTTTTTTATGGAATATTTGCTTGTTTAAATTTCTGATATCCGGATACTATTTTTTTTCAAATTTTGATAGTGTGATATGGTGAAATTATTTTGTTGTGGTGGCGGTTCTTAATTTTGGTAACCATGGAACATATTATTAGTTACTAAGAAAATTTTTTTTTTTATTTATTATATTAGTTTTATTAGTTTAATTACTTAAAATATAATAATTTAAACATTTATATGAAAAATATAAATTTACAAAAAATATTGTAATAACAAAAAACAAAACCATGGTTTACAAATTTTATTTCATTTACAATTCATTGTGTTGTGAATAATAAATCTAACTAAGGAAAACAGTGTAAATAGTCTAGCAGTGGCAGGTCTTAAGCTTCTTTCATTAACATAATATCTTACACAATTCGATACACACTGTTAAACATGTTATTTTTTAGCTTGTAGATAAATACCTATACATTAAAATTTATTCTTTGATCCACTTTAAATAACACTATAAAGTATAAATAAATTCAATAGTTTGAATATTTTTAAGGACCTTTTTAAAATACAATTTTTTTAGACGGTTTTTTTCTTTAATATTGTTTTAACGTTTTTTGTTAAATATATAACTATAAAATAACATTTTACTTATTTAAGAGATTCTCAATTATGGATCCGAATATAATTTGAAAACATAATAAAGCATTATATGTTTTTATGACAATAATAATTGTGATAAATCTAGCAAAAATGTAAATCTATTCTACAAATATTTTTTCTTTAATTTTTTTTTTGTTAACATACTTTTTAAAAACGTTTTTAAGCTTTTCCTACCTTTATCAAAATTAAAATTTAAAACTATATTCAAAATATAAGAAATATATAAATAAGAACACTAAATTAATATTCAAAGCATTGCTAGGATTAATTTTGTTTCAAAAATTTATTCTTTATAGAATTATTTTTTAAACCTAAAGGGAAATTCTTCTTCTTCTTATTCAGTTGCATATCTCCTACTGGATGTCTGCGAGATTTCTGTAGCTCTCTCTATTCTGCGCTGCATGCTTTAGTTCTCCCACCATTTGGAGGCCCGTTCATTGCCTGATGTTTTGTTAGCCATGACATTTGTTTTCTGCCAATACGTTTTCTGCCTTCAATTTTACTTTGCAGAATCAGTTGTAGAGTATGATATTTGTCATTTCGCATCATATGACCCAGACAAGTTATTTTTCTGCTTTTGATTGTTAATAACGACTCACGGTATCTACTTCTTCTGCTTAGAATCTCACTATTGTTCATTCGATTTACTCATGATGTCTTCACTACTCAACGCACATTTTGAATGCTTCAAGCTTATTTATATGGTCGTTATTTTTTTTTGTTTTTTTCTTTATTTCAATTTCCATACAATTTACATAACCTAGTCTTAAACTATATAATACATTAAATAAATCAATATTTTGTGATCTAGCCTAAGCTGTCTGGTCTAATTATTTGCTAAAACAATTTCAGTACTTCTAACACGAATTAATGTCGCACATAATTTTATAAAAGTAAAAAGTTATTTACATACACATTTTTAATTCTAAACTCTATTTTAATTTATTTAGTTTTTTTTGTGTTTCTTTTTATTAATAAACAGAAAGTAAAGAAAGCAGAGAAACAACAAAAAGAAAAAATAATTTTATTCACATTTTATTATAATAATTAAATAATTAATAAATCCTAATGATAAAGTCATCACAAGGGCAACGAAAAAAAAAAAAAAATTTAGTAAAAGCCATAAAACAATAAGAACTTAATGTATGTACTAATTTAAATTTGTTATTCATGCAGGTACATTTTTTTTATTTCACATTGTGTTTATGTACCAAGAAAATGAAATGCTTTCTATTTCTTTTAAATTTATCGGCAAATCATTGTAAGATGTTAGGTAATTATAAAGACAATTTATTGTTTTTTTGTTTTTCCGTTTGGAATAGCGAAAGATAATAGTTCGATTTATTTCTTGTGTTGTAAGTATGGAAATCTACGTTTCTGTTTAGGATGCAGTTATGCTTAATTAGTTTATTTATTATTTTAAAGGCTAATAAATATAATTCTCTGTTGCATATGAAATCAAAACTTGGAAATTGTGAAGAATATAGTGCGTTTGACGGATGTAATACTGTGTAATCATGTATAATTTTAATAGCTTTTTTTATGAAGAATATTTAGTTTATTTAAGTGAGTTTTGGATGTTTTACTCCAGACTGGATTTAAATATGTAACATTAGAATTAATATATGACGAATAAATAACAAAGAACGTCGCTTAGTCAAAGAATTGCTTTAATCTCTTTAATATAAAAATATAAGGGACAATTTTTTGCATACAAAATCTATATGATCTATCCAGAATTGACGATATAAGGTCAGCCTCACTATTTGCAAGACATTTTATTGCCAAATCATCAGCAAATAATATTGCAATTGGCCTTTTAGCTTAAGACGTGCTATATCATCAATATAAATTTTGAAAAGATATGGGCCTAAAATTGAACCCTGAGGCACGCAATTTACCTTTTAGGTTAGGATGTGCTATATATCATCAATAAAAAGTTTGAATAGATCCGGGCCTAAAATTGAACCCTGAGGCACGCTCTTTTTACTGATTTTACAACTACTGTAGGTTTTACCTATTTTCACTTTTTGTATACGATCAACTTAACTTTTAAAAAAATCTATTTGTACCTGGGTTAGTCGAAGATTGTTCAATTTTAGTAACAAAATATCATGATCCACACAATCGAATGCCTTTTGGAGGTCAATGAATACACAGGCAGTAGATTTTCCATTGCAACAAAGCAGCTGTAGTATTTGAGCTTATTTCAATGCGGAATTGTTCCGAGTGCAGTATGCCTAACATTTCAAACAATCCATTTTTTCATTGTTTTTTTTTGAGTCGATTAAATGGCTATATAGCTAATATAGCTATCTCTATCGTATCTCAATAACATCTTATAATTTAAATTTGAGAGCCATGATAATTAATTCTTTATACATAAAAAATAATGAAGAAAACAACCATTAGATCAGCAACCTTTATTTTAAAGATTGTTATAGGTACTATTATAGTCACCACTATATTTTGGGCATACTATCATCTTATTTTATCATATAACAGGTTAAATTATATTTTGAATAAATTTTAATTTCTTATTTTGACTTAATTTTGTATTTCGCCTTACTTGTTATTACAATTTCAAGTATATGAGGCTGTCTGGTCCGAGCCAGAGTTTAATAAAAATTTCTTTCATCGTGCAAAGGAAACAAGTAAAATTGAACAAATTATAACATGATTACAATAATTTTTATGAATGGACTAAAACTGCTTAAAGTGATTAACATCTTTTATATTGCAATTTTATCTCTGAAGTATTTTTTTTACATGGTCCATTCTAACTCGGACCGTTTTAAAGGGATTTGACTCTTTTAGCCCATGTTTATACGAGGCAGAAATCTACTGCACATATCTACCTTTCATGTTCATACGTAAAAAAAAACTGGTATATTTCTGCCATTGTTGCTGTCAAGTTATTGAAAAATCAAGATGGCCGAAAATAAAATTATTGACAAGGAAATAAATAAATAAATTTTTATTATTATTATAATGTCAATACAATACAATATTATTTGTATAATTTATATTTTTTTTATTTTATTATTTTTCTATCCGAAATTGAAGTTGTTATTAGCAATTTCCTTGCATTTTGTGTACAAAAAATAATAAAAATATTTTGGCACAGACATATATTCCCAGAAAAAAATGTAAACGTCAAAATCTACCAGAAATTTTTAATTTTGGTAGATTTGCTTACCTCTTACCGAAATCACCCTTCATCCACGGGTTTTGGTAGATTTCTACCACTTTTCTACCCGTATAAGCAGGTATTTAAGAAATGAATATAGCTAAACAATAAAATAAATAAAACCTTTTTTTATAAATCTAATGTAAAAGGTAAAAAAATAGGTGTTTGTAGTTAAAATAAAATTTATTTTGTTGCAATAGAAGCTTTACTTGCTGTAACAACATTTATCTCATTATAGCCAATATTTGTATCGAAAAGTCTGCCAAATTAAAAATAAAAAATTTGAGGGGATATATACGTAATTTAACATAAATTTTTAAAATATCACCTCAAACCATTCTTCTTTTTTCACAAAAAAATATTACTTTCAATTTTCAATTCCAATTCAATTGATATCTTGGAACCAAGGTATTTCAATCACCAGTGCTTGAGATGGTACGGTCACTAAAACCAAATCTGGTAAAAGTAATTTAAATTTTTAAATTTCTTAAAATAAAAACCATATGATAAAAATTTCTACTGTAAAATAATAAATTAAATACAGAAATAAAAGACACTACAAGTCGGTTGTTCTGGTACTTAGTACTTGTAAATCACTATTGTCTATAATTTAAATTATATTTAATCAAAATCAAAAATAATAATAATAATAATAAAAAACAATAAATTACTAACAACTGTTGTTCTTTTTAGCTTTGATATTTTCGGCTAACTTTTGGAAGTATTTTTAATAAATGTGTAGCTATTAACATAGGTATTAACTTATGGCTTTTACCCTTCTACTAAGAGCATGTATGTGTATCTGGTTTAGTTTATTTTTAGCTTTTTCTAATCTAAATGGTGGCGGTATTTTACTAACCCTACTGGATGATGACTTATTGCACAATTAAAGGAAGGCAGCCTTCGTCCGGTAATAGACGTCTGATGTGCTTGGTCTAAGCATAAATCTGACAGTATTATAAATTTATTTCGCAATAATTTCAATTTTATTATTTAATCGATTTCAAATATTCCATCAGAAGACTTATTATTTATGAAACAAATCTAGTTTCTTTTATTTACTTATTATTTTAAAATGTTTCACTTTGAACCACCTACCTACCTACCTACCTACCTACTATAAAACATAATTAATGCGATTTATTAAAAAATAAAAAAATAAAAAATTGTTTTCTAAACACTTAAAAAACTCAATTTGCATCATAAAATGTTGTGTAATCGTTTGAACCCTTTGCGGATAAAATCGAAATCGTTGTGGAAATTCATTTTGCAATATTGAACAGATAATAATCATCAGAATTTATTTGTACAGAACTAAACTGTTTTTTTTTTATTAATTTTTATGATTGATACCCATTATCCTGAAAAGATTTTTTTTCTTTTTTATTTTTTTTTTATAATTTTCCTTAGCATTTTTTTAAAAGCAAATAAAAAACAAAAATAAAAACGGAAACCTAACTAGACTATTTATCAACTTCTTTTGTAAATAAATTTCTTGGATAATGTTATTTGTATATATGTACATACATATTTCGTATGCGTATATGTATGTATTTTATATCCTAGGGTAATGCAATTTTTATATTACAATTTTTGCTCCTTTTTTGTTGTTGTTGTTTTTATAGTTTTTGTTTAGAATATTACTTTTCTTGTTTAGAAAAAAAAAAAATATTTCAATCATGTTAGATTTTTTTTTTTTTTTTTTTTTTGTTTTGCGTTTGTATTTATTATTAAGTAATTTACGAGGTATGAGATTTTTGAAATTTTTTATTTTTGACAATTTTCTTTTTTTTTTGTTGTGCATTTCAGATGAACATATCCTTTCACAAAATTCTCTATTTTTTTATTTTTATTTTTCTTTTAGATCCTTTCACAGGATTTTCGGTTTCATTATAGTTTTTGCTTCATAACTGATATTTATTATCGTGTATAAGATGTAGTCAAAGGATCAAATAAATCAAAAACAAAAAAAAAATTACAGTAAATACTCTGTGTTGTTTTTTGAGTGTTCTAGAGATTCTTTAATGGAAAATATAAAACCAAAAAAAAAAAAGAACAAAAAGAATTAAAATCACTTCGTAAAAGCAATTGTTAATAATAATTTTTAATAATTGAAACAGTTTTGTCATCAATCAGTCTGCTATACATACTTTTAATAAGTTCAATATATTTTAAATTTGTTCAGATCTATCAAAAGTGGGTTAAGAGAATAACACTCAATTGTAGAACAGGTCCATCAAATAACTAATGTCATTAAAAAGAGACTAGAACATTTTTTATTTGCTCTAACATTGTTCCTTAATATTGTATTGGCCGGCAAAGTAATGTATGAAGAGTTTATTTACCAGCTATACCGTATTCTATGCCCAAAGTTTATTTCTACCAATTCGCATCATACTTATCAATATAATAAATCATACTATATTAAATTCTCATATCCAATACTATATTAAAGCTGCACCATCGTATCCCAGAATTATATTACCAACAGCTGCAATAATATAAATTAAGCAATAAATAAACTACAGCAAGCTACTACAAACAGAATTTTCAAATGGTGTGGAAAATCAAAAATTAAACTAATTTAGAAAAAATCCACATAGGTTAATGTTACAAATAAAAAATAGTGTCGTCCATTACGATTACAATGAACAATATTGTCATACTATATAAAAAGTAGGCAAAATATATTTATACTAGCTATTCCCGGTCTAGCACTAAAGAAATAGTTTTCATTAAAATACTTTCCTGAAGGCAAATTTTTTTATTTCTCTTTTTGTTGAGACGACATTAAGACTGTGGACTTGTGACTTATTAATTGTCATTGAATATGCTAGTCGAATTGGAAATTGCTTCCGTTTGAAAATAAAGAAAAGATTTTTATCGGACGGAATTAGAGGAATATGTGGAATAACAACTGTATCTGAGTTATTACTATTTATAATCTTGGCTTCGATATTGTGATTTTTAATACTTGTAATGATTAGCCCACTTAATGGCATAAGGTTTCTGAAAAGCATAATGACAGCTCCTGTTTTTAATTTCAATATATGTGGAGGCATTCCAATCGGAGTGAGGCTATGCAAAAATTCTTTTGAATATGTTAGTGGATCATTCAATTCATCACTGATCCCTGGGAAAAGAATTATGGTATATGTATAGGTACCTATATGAAATGATCTTTGGATAAACAAACTGCACTATTAATTTAATTAATTCCAATCATCACTGACTACTGCATTGACATTTTTAAAAACTATTTCTGTGCCATCTAAACGTTGCAATACTTTATTATTTATTTCCCATGAGACGTTATTTCATTGGTTACTGTTAATATTGCTCTGTCCTTAACAGGTTCCGAATCTATTGTGGCTAAATTTATGTCATCGTATAGTTGTGAAACTGGGTCCTGATTTTTTAGAAAGCATTGTAGAGGTAATAGTGTTGTCGGTTATTTCATTACCAATATCCAGTAGTAATTTCGCAAAATCCTGTTCATTTTCTCGGATGCGCATATTATGACGCAATGTTAATATTTTTTTTTACCTTTAATATTTTTTGTACCTAATTATTTAGGTATAAATATTTATTACCTTTGACATAATGTAATTAAAACTTTTGAAACAAAATTTGATGTATTTGTAATAAAATTTACAAATGAAATAAAATTAGTGTAAACATTAAACCTTAGATTAAATAAAATCTGATTTATAAACGCTACCTAAAAACATAGCTATATTATTTGACATTTTACTTTTTGAAATATCTTGATATTAAATTTCCAAAATTTTCCGTTAACTGCTGGCGACATAAAAAAGTACTTTTTATTTTTTTCTAAATAAAAATGTAATTTTACCGGCAATTTTAATGAATTGTTTGATGACTTTAAAAAAATACTTCTAATTTAAAGTTTTAAATTTATATGTTTTGATATCTAGCTGGTTATTATTTCATTAATTTATTTGGTTCTTGTATTGAATATATTATATGGTTTTATCGTTTTTGTATTAAATCATGTTTTAGTATCGTTTTAGTATTAAAGTGTCAAAAAAATATCATGATTTTATAATAAATATATGGGCTTAGAACTTGGATAAACTTTGTCGATAATTTATTTAAAAAAAAATCTTGATTTTATAATAAATATATGGGTTTAGAACTTGGGTAAGTTTTGTTGATAATTTATTTTAAAAAAAATCTTGATTTTGTAATAAATAATATATGGGTTTAGAACTTGGATAAGGTTTTTTCGATAATTTATTTGAATAAAAATCTCGATTTTATAATAAATATATGGGTTTAGAACTTGGATAAGTTTTGTCGATAATTTATTTAAAAAAAATTTTGATTTTATCATAAATATATGGGTTTAAAACTTGGATAAGTTTTGTCGATAATTTCTTTAAATTTTTTTTTGATTTTATAATAAATATATTGGTTTAAGACTTGGATAAGTTTTGTCGATAATTTATTTGAAAATTAGTACTAACTGTACTAAAACTAAGAATTTGTTTATCTTAATATTTCATTATTTTATTTGGTTTTTGTATTGAATACATCATTTTGTTTTATGGTTTTAGTGGTTCTAGTATTCAATTTCGGACATTATTGGCGTATTACAGATAACGCTTAATGTAAAGCTCAGATGGATAGGAAAAAAAAATGTAATATTATAATTAAATAATATGTGAAATTAAAATTTTTAATATATTTTATCAAAGCATAATTAGCCCTCTAAAAAATTGTCAATCCTGATATTCTACAAATTATAAGATAAATTAAACTTGCTGTAATATTGATTGATGAAAATTCGGGATATTTGAGGCTTAAACAATCATGAATGCTTTTAAAGGTATGTATTTTGGTCTCATTAACGGAACCCCAAAAGCTTAACATTGTTCTTTTAACGTGAATGATTTTTTAAACCTCAAATATTCCAAATTTTTGTTAGCAATTTAAATTTATCTTATAATTTGTAGATTCTCAGGGTTGACCATTCATCGAGCTAATTTTGTTTCAATAAAAACTTGAGAAAATTGAGAAAAATCAAAAAATAAACTAGCACAATATAATCCGATTTTTTATATTGACTCGAATACATTTACAAAATTTGATAAAAAAATGTTGTCTAATTTAATGTTTCTAGCAACTCTTATCAACATTAAATTTGTTTTTGCTTGTAAGTGGGGGAAAAATATCAAAAAATTCAGAAATATAAACAAGTAAATAAATAACCCAATAGATCTGGTGAGTTAATATAAAGGTATATAAAAAAACAGGAATTAGAGTATTAGATAAAACTTAAACAAAACTAAAATATAACCAGTTGTCTTAGCTAATTGGACAAATGGCTAACATCTAAGTTTTCCAAATAATATAACATAGCTTTCTGAAAAAAAAAATATTAAAAGTAGTCATAAAAAAAATTTATTATTATTGTAGATTACTTATTTATTTACAAATTATGTTGGTCCTGGGCCTGACTTATCCTCTATTTTTCTTAGTCACTGGTGGCTTCCAAATTCCTATGTCTTAAATATTATGTATAGAAACTGCATATACCTAAATATGATTTTCTCAAAACAATGGGTCAATATTCAACATGTACCATTAAAAATAGCATCAATATTATATGAAGGTCAACTCTTTTCGAAATAAAATGCCTGAAACAGTTTTATATATTTATTTATCAACAGTTGATTAAAAATTAATAAACAACAATATTTCCTGGGGCTATCAGCTATATTGCTAACCATCTGCTAGGGCTATCAACTGTGTAAGTATAGTTATTGTATTATTATATTTCTTCTTTTATTTTCTTTTTTTGTGGCTAGACGGTTGGATAAGATTGTTGCTCAATGTTTTGTAAGTTGGTTTCTTCCAAAAATTTCCATATTACAGTTTTATTGGATGTGTGACGGATTTCATGTTAAATATGTGTTTTGAAATATGCTGAGGCGAGCTGCTTCTACATCCCACATCAGGGAATTGTAGGATGTGTGCAATGAAGATTATGGAAATGAAATGCAAATGAGTAATTGTTACCTTTTAACAATGTTTGTATATCCAAGTCTGAGACGGATGTATCAGCTTAATATTCTGGTTGAAGTATAGTTGTGGAGTGGGTTTTTTCTCAGATTTATTGTTTTTCATTAGCAAGTTTTTGTACCTAACATGTTTACTATGATGATTACAAAAATAAGAAATTTTCTTCTACATTCTGATATGACAAAAGTTAAACGAATGTTAAATCTCAAACCAATTCGAAATGGAATGTAAAACAATACCAAATAACTGGTTCGTTCAATGATAACGATTTATAAAATAAAATTTGTGTAGAGCTTAATTATGCAAATGAAATTTTAATGGAACGTAAATTTTAAAATGTGTGTTTTAATTGAAAATTCATCGAGGAAAAGATAAATTTAAGGTGTTTGTTTAACTTGCGCTAGTGGACCAAACGATAACTTTTTATTGAGATTTCCACATTTCCATATTCACAGATTTCCAGCAGTTAAGTTTTAAAATTTTGTCACGAACAATACGATACATGACTGAAGAGATAAATTTAAGAAATTTTTTTACAGTGCGACGGGTACAGTGGCAATAGAATAATCATCTTTAACCTTTATTCAGCTGGAAAGGTACACTTATAATGCATTTTATATGAATTTTTGTGTTAAAATAAGAAAATATTCCTTTTTATATCACAGAAATAATTTATTATGACATTTTTCATACATTCATAATTTTACATTTTTAATTTACATAAAATTTATATAATAAATAACGGTACTTGGATGCCCAAAGAACAGTTCATCATCAAAACATCAAACAAGAATAGTTTTGTACCTAATAATAATTTTGTTATAGAAAAGAAATAAAATTTTTTTTGGACCTGAAACGTATACCATCGTCAATAGGTACATGAAAAATAAAATTTCGAACAGTACTTGGGTACCCAGAAGATGTCTTATCATTAAGATATGCAATAAGAATGGTTCGGTACCTAATGATAATTTTGTTATAGAAATGAAGTAAAATTTAACTGGACCTGAAAAGTACATCATCGTCAGTAGGTATATGAAAAAAATAAAAATTCTAACAACAGTTGGGTACCCAGAAGATGTCTTATCATCAAAGTATAAAATATAAAAAAAGAATAGTTCGGTACCTAATAATAATTTTGTTATAGATGTGAAGTAAAAATTTTCTGGGCCCGAAACGTATATCGTCATAAATAGGTACATGAAAGTAATAAAAATTCGAACGGTACTTAGGTACCCATAAAATTTCTTATCATCCCAACAACAAATAGTTCAGTACCTAATGCTGCATATTAAAATACTATAAAAATGTATATTTTGTACCTGGCCAAACTATTTTTTTTAAATATTTTTATTTTTTATTTTTTGCATTTTTTTAGTAAATTCCCATGAAAAAATAAAATGAATGAAAAAACCTGATGAATGAAAAATTTGTAATTCAATGTATTTTGGACACTTTAGGTTAAACTTGAAGAAATTAAATAATATTTACACAAAATATACAAAATTTAACAAAAAGGTTTTTTGGCGAAAAAAACACATTTTTAGAGTGTTTCGTGTTTATACTACAAACCATATAATTGACTTTCCTTGCTACCAGAGTGGCAAATAAAATTTCAAAGTTGTCGATCTGGTCACAGAACTTTATAGTATGATCAAATACCTTTCTAGAGCAATGTGTTTTTTTCTTTTATAATATTTTTTGAATTAGATCATACTAAATACTTCTTTTGAAATTGTTTGAAGGTACAGGTCTACCTTTCCAGCTGAAGTAAGAGTTTTGAAATGCCAGCTGAATAAAGGTTAAACCGATTAGGCAGACTTTCACAAAACAGTTGAGGTGTGAAAGTGTGTAATGAAAGTAATAAAATTTAACGAACATTCATATAAATAGAAATTCAATAAACAAATAAATGAAATTCTTTAATAAATTTAGCAAATGCGTTAGAATGGAAAAGACTGACACAAAATTCATTGCAGTTAGAACGTTTTTTTTTTTTTTTTTACTTTTGATCGTAGATTTACATCGTTGTTCATCGTCATCATTATCAACATGATAGAAATAATCCTGAATATTGGCTGTTTTGCCAAGGAGAGTATTTTTATAATATTCTTTTTATTTATAAATTTTGAATGTCCTGTTTATATACATGAAAATGTCTGGACGTATGAATAACAGGATATTTCAGATTTTTTTTGTTTTTTTTTTGCATATTTTTTATTTTGTTTTCTTTTTGGCAATCATATTGTCTTTTTTGTTGTTGTTATTTGTAAACTATATAATAAAAATAACAAAAAAAATAAATTCTACCTTAGATATTACGATACTGGATTGTAAATGATGTTGATACTGTGTGTGTGTATTTGTTTATGGATAGTGTTATTTTTGAACTCTTAAGTGAGAATCATTTTTTATTTTTATATTTATATATTTTTAGCTTTTAGTATAATTTTTGCAATTTATATCATAGAAAATAGAAAGACAAGGCAAGACGACGACTCCTTAAAAAAAAAAACAAAAAAAACAAAACAAAAAAAAAAGTATATTAGTTGGCGTCATTCCTAAACGGAGGAAAATTTATGTTTTTAGTATTATGTTTTATTTTTTGTGTTGATGTTGATGTCTTCTTTGGTACATTGGTTTTTGGTTTCATTTTGTTTTTGTCACAAATTCCGATGTTTTTGATTTTTTTTTTCGTTGCTGTCCTCCAGTTTTTATACTCTAAATGCGTATTTCGTAGACACATTAAAAATGAAAAGTAGATTTCTATGAATAAAATTGAACAAAAGGATTATTAGTCTAGGAGACTGAGACAGAGTATATGAGTATATTTATTATTATGTTTAATACGATTTAAGGAAATTTCAATGAAAAATATTTTCGTTTCTAATGAATAATGCATTAAAGTTGATGCCAAAAATAATTGAAGATAATTATAATAAACTATATATAAATTATATATACGTATGTATATACCTACCTACATTATAAATAAATATATGAAAAGTTTTTTTCAAATAAATTTCTATAAATATTTAAAGGTTTTGGAAATTAAAAAAAAAAAATGACAAAGGTTTTTGACTTTATAAAAGCAAATTCCAGACTTTGATAATATCTTAAAAGTTTATTTTATTTGAAGATAAAATATTGACCTAATATTATTAGCAGTTTTTTTTGTGTTTTGTTTTAGCAATCAATATTACGAGTTGAGTTGGCTTAATTTTTGTAAAGAAATCTCGATTTGAATTTTTTTTATTTATGATTTTATTGTCGATATTAGCGTAATTATGTTAGAATTTAGGAACATTGACCTGTGGGATGTAGATCAATTAATGCATCCTTTTGCATCCTTTTATATTATTGATGGAAATTTGGTTTTTTCTACTCAAATTTTTTCTTTTTTTATATTTAAGGCTTTTATTACTTACTTGTATACGATATTTTATTTTGATCTTAATTGTTTGTCCATTTATAAATTTTGTTCATTTATATATTGATGAAGAAATAATTGACCGAGACAAATATTGACCATCATATGACCATCGAAGTAAATTATTATTTCTACGAAATGAGTTTTTCTACCTTTATTTTTTGTTAATTCTGTGTAAAGGAAAATCTAAGAATTGCATATTGTTTATTTAATTTGGAAAATTGAACTGCTATAGCTCTCTGCTGTATTAGTATAACAAAACAAAAAAAATGCGGGGATTCTGAGAGAGATGTTCTATCGAATATATTATGTTTTCTGAAGGATAGCTGAAGCTGCTACCCTTCCAAAAATATATATTTTTAGTGGTGCATCTTATTTTTTAGGGAAAAAACGGACATTTGAAAGTATCCTTGTTCTTTTTATGGTTTTGTATAAAAACCGTTATAACTGTTGATCCAATAGATACATATATATATATTCAGTTATATAGTCGAGAAAGATAACGGCTTGGAGCATATTTTAACATTTATATGATGCTGCCGTTATGCAGATATTGTAGTTCAAATTAGAAAATTTTTGACAAAAAAATCTTTACTTTCTATCTTGAAAAACTTAATATTTTCATATTTTTTTTAACTCATGCATACTTACTTTATGTGTACGTTGAATATTTTTAGAAGATATAAGAATTTATATTAAAAGAAATTTTTTTTTACCTTTTTCCATATAAAACTAGCCTTTTAAGAAATAACAATCTTCCGAAGTAAATGTTACACCAGCTTACATTACTTTGTAAAAGAGGTAACATTATTTTTTTATATAAAACACTATTAAATACATATTTTTTTAAAAAATAAAGCTTATAATATAACCGGCAAGAAACAAACTCTTCTTGTGAGATAAAAATATTGAACGTTTCTTTAGCAAAAATTTGAAATATCGAGTTTTTAAGGAAAAGGTATGAAAGATTGTTTTTTTTTTCAAAAATTTCAGTTTCCAACTACAATATCTGCCCAACGGCAATACCTGTCGTCATCAAATAAAAGTTAAAATATTTTTCAGATTGCTATCTAACTTACTACGTATCTACTAAATCAACAGATACAAAAACCCTAAAAAATTTTTCATGTTACCAATTACCAAATGCCCTTAATGCCCAAATGCCCAAATGCCCTTGTACTTAAAATACTAAAATGCACTATTAAGGACAAATATTTTAAAAGTCGGCTTATATTATAAATGCTTATATCTTCTAAACTATTGTAGGCATAAAGTATGTATGTATGAGTTATAGGAAAAACATATAACTTTTCAACAGTATACAAATATTGGGAGAATATTATGGTAAAATTTATTTGGTTTTTCGGAAAATAAAAATAAAGATTGTTTTATTTTTTCAAAATGTTCTACTTTGAACTACAATATTTCCATAACGGCAGCACCAATCATAATCAACTAAAAGTTAAAATATGCTCCTGACTTTTTCTAGAATATATAACTGAATATATATATATATATATATATATATATCTAATGGATCAACTGATATAACGGTTTTTATACAAAAACATGCAAACAACAAGTATACTTTCAAATGTCCTTTTCATCCTTAGGATAAGATGCGCCACTAAAGATATATATTTTTGGAAAGCTAATAATTCCAGCTATCTGTATAGTCATTAGGTCCTACGCCGATACAACATCTCCGTGGAATTTACCACATTAATATTCAGGGGTATCTAAAAATCATGGAATGAACGGCCAAAATTTTACAAAAAAAAAAAAAAAATTGCTGCCACAAAACAAAAACACAATTTTTAGTTAATTTTCTTATGGTATAATTTTTTATTTATTAGTTAACTCTTTTTATTTAAAGCTTTATATAAACTTAATTTGAAATTTTTATTGCATTTCTGAAATTGTTCCCAGTAAATCTGCTTACTGGTTCTATAAGAATTTTTTATATTTAAATGGTGAAAAAAGTTGTAGCTACCGAATAAAAATTTTTTTTTTCTTTTATTTGGAAAATCAGTTTAAATTAAGTAAATTTTTATTAAATTATTTCTATTATCTGAAAATACCTGCTTAGCTAACAAATTCTTTCTAATAATTTCAGTTGAATTTTTAGGTCAACTGAATTTATTTCATTACTAAAAACGGATTTGGAAACAATTCAATATCGTGCTTTAAACTATCAATTTCTTTATATCAGTAGCAAATATTTTATTATCTTTTCCATGGATACTAAATTTGATTGCTTCGAAATGGTTCCATTGGTTTTATACAAAAATGCTCTTTAAATAATTCCAAAATTTAATTTATTAAATTTGTACATATCAACTATTGTCCAATTCTTATCTTGAAGTTTGACATTGATTTTATTTAGGTATTTCTTTTAGGCCGGACAAAAATAAAAATTAGCATTTGATTGTTGGATCTATTTACATTTTAGCTCGGCTATGTGAACTAATTTAGCTTACTCTATTAAATCAACATTTAAATATTAAAATACACATTTCATCTAAACTATGCGAATATTATCTTTCTTATTTGAGTTAAGCAAACTAAATAAGTTGACGTTATCTTAGCTATGCTAATTAACACAAATTGTTATTTTTTGTTTGTTTTTAAGCATATTTTTTTAATTAATCCGCTAACATTTTTTTTTCTTCGATAAGAAGTTCTATAGATAGACGTGAACGTTTGAAAATGTATAATCGATCTAATTACCCGTTTGTTATCTCTAAATTTGTAAAACACTATTATTGCTTCAGTTTCAATATCAGAATCAAGCGATGTGTATTCCTGAAAATATTAGTTCACATAATTTAGCTGAACTGCATAACGAGGCAATTAAATCAGCTAAACAATTATAGCTTATTTTACGTAGCTTAGGTCGGTTAGACCTTACTTTTTATATAAAAAAATTAGTTAATAAATAATAAATGTAATTGCAAACTACGAATAATTTCTAATTGGAAAAATGTATACAAAATATTAAACCGAAATAAAATTAGCAACAAAAATAAAATTTAATTGGTAGATTTAAACAAAAGAACAAGATTCGTCAGATTTTTTTCGGGCAATATTTGGTATTATAATAGTTGTCGCTTGTAAACACTTTAAAATAATTTTCGTTTTATGTATACTAATAAATAAATTGCTCTTAATAGTCTTAACGGATAGTTCAGATATATACTATTTCAATTATGTTTAAATAATTTCTTTAAACAGGATCTGGTTTATCTCTTTGTATGGAATATAATACATAATTGGAATTGAAATAAATAACTACTTATCCTAGATAAATTTTTTAGTAATATTTTCTAATTCGAAAATTTTATTCTTGTTTCCACTGTGATGATCTGAGATGGTCAACAGATAATGTAAATCATAGGCCTGACTAATCAGCGTCCTTCATTTTTATCGGTCAAGGGCAAGAAATTACATTAAACAAAATACGAAATTTTTCCATGTAGGCTGACATTCCGTCATTCCAACGAAGGTTTGTTCTGTTCCAATGTATTGTACCTTTGAATCTATGATTCAAAGATTATCTTGGTTGGATCATTTCAATCCATCCACCCTATGCGAGTGTGCAGTTTTTTGACTTTAATTTTTGAACTACATAGCTTAATATATAAGTAATACGAATCTATGTGTCATAAAAAATTCAACACAGATAAAAAGCAGGCACTGGTAATCATAGTAATCGGTGTGGCGTCGGCGTCGGACAGATTGTGCAGATATTTTAGTGCGCCTGCTTTACAATGATTTTTAAAGGGCATGTCATTTAACATGTAATAAATAAAAATAAAAATTAATTATTAAAATATATAATAATATATAAATATGAATATAATAAAATAAATATATTAAAAAACATATATATTATTTTTAATATAAGTAATATTAAGTAATATAAATAAGTAATATAAATAATATTAAAATATATTAAATATTTAAAAAAAAATATATTAAAAAAAATATTTATAAAATATATTAAAATATATTAAATTAATAATATAATATAACTATATAAACGAATTGTGCATGTGCTGTTTCTATGAACAAGAATGACTGCTAAATAATTTTCTGCGTGCCTGCGCAAATTTTTTTTGTTCATAGTGATAATGAAAAAAATCTGCAAGACACCGACGCATGTTTTACTGCAACTACGAACACGCCTAAAACTCGTTTAGGCGTGCTGGAACTAAGGTAGTGAGAGCAACACTCTAAGTAAAAGAGCAACCATCAAATAATCAACTCTTTTTAAAAAAAATTAATGATTTTTATAATATAGACTACTACAATTAATAATTTCAAGGAACAGATACAACCATGACAAACAGCTTCTACACTATCATCTTTACACCTTAATTGCAATCTCTCTTCAGCACTTTCCATTTTTTTTTTTTTTTTTTTTATTAATTTTTAAAGTTCAAATTAAGAAAAGCCATATAAGTCAATGACAAAAATAAGTATAATAAGTACATATTAAAGTTTTCTTTATATAATAATTTATATATGTATATATATACAAAAATGAAAAAATCTGTATATATATATTTACTATACATATGTATATCACATTTTTATTTTATTTATTTCTCTTTTCTTTCTTTATAGCGACAAGCATCGAATGAAAGCCAGCTAACATTAGATCATGTAAGTTTAGCTGCATCTGGTAAATATAGTTGTGAAGTATCAGCAGATGCACCCTCATTTCATACATTAATCGGTGCTGGTGAATTAGATGTTGTTGGTGAGTATAATTTTTATTTTTTTTAGTTGTTTAATATATATATATATATATATATATATAAATAAATACCTATTAAGACATTTTGAAACTTCGTTTTATTTTTTATCTACTGTGTGCTGTTAGATTATTATGTTAAGAAAGTTTTATAACAAAAATTACTCAACACAATATAGAAAAAAAAACATAAAAACGAAAAAAAAAAACATACAACATATTGTTGTTAAGTGTGCTCAGTGAATTCTCATAAAATATGATTAGGTATTAGTTAATAAAAAATGAAGTTATTTGAAATAGACTGTATATATACATATATAATAGATACTTTTATTATAAATATACATTATTTTATATAAAAATGGAAAATGGAATTTGTTGCAATTTTTTTTTTTTTTATATTTAGCTTTTATTTTGCAACCGAATAAAAATATCAGTACAATTTTGTACCACTGTTGGGTTGTTTTTTCGAACAATATTTATTTTTTTTTGTTTTTTTTTTGTGTTTCAAATATATTTTTAGTAAACAAAACAAAAATAAGAAATATAAATCTGGAACATTTATAATATATAAAAATGTTGTTAAAAACATGTTTCTTATAAAAAAAAAAAAAAAAAACGAAAAAATAAAATAGAAAAATAAAGTACACCAACATTTATGTTTTTCTTTAATGTCCAAATTGCGATTGCTGAAGCTATAAATTATGTTTGCTTTTGGGAGAACATGATTCTTTAAAAAAATGGTTTTGTGTACTACTCAACTTGTAACTTAATACATATTTTCGAGAGAGGAAAAATAATGTCTTTTAAAATTGTGAAATTTCAATTTTTTTTTCTTTTTTTTTAGCAATAATATTTGTTGATTTGTTAAGAAACTTGACACAATAATATCAAATACAATATGAATTATTGTCGTTACTAAGTTATTATGAAAGTTATTAAATAAGATTGTTTTTTTTTCTTTTTTTTATTATTATTATTAAATTCAATATTATTTAATATTATCTTCTTTATTTGATTATTTAGAAAATAATTGAACAAAATCGTTAATTTATTTGAACAAAAGCATAGTCAATATTATTATTTCAATAAGATTTCATAAATTTTGGAAAATATTTGTTCCATTTACAAGAATTGGTTAACATTAACAAATATGTAATAAATTTAATAATATTTCAAATAAAACTAATAAAGTTAATATTATTATTCCATATAGATAATAATATTGAAATTATAGTAAATAGTTATAATAAATTATTATATTTTATTTAAATAGTTGAGAAATGTTGGGAAGTAAACGAAATTTTGGAAATCTTTATTATTAAATTTTAGAGAAATTCTGGAAAATGATACAGAATCTTGCTTATTGAGAAAAATTAGTTTTATAATTTTTCTAAGCAAGCAAATGTTGTATCTGCGTAGGACTATATCTCAAGGATACCTAATATTCCCAGATTTCCAAGAATATAATATATCCTTAATATCACATCTTATTATTTATGCTTTCAAATAGCATCCTGGTTGTTTTAATATTTTTGTATATAAACCGTTATATCTGTTGATTCAATAAATATAATATATTCGATTTTTTTATATAGTAAGATAACGGTCTAAAAAATTGTGTAACGTTTATTTGATAAAAACAGAAATCCATGGTGAAATTAAACAATGAATATTCTTAATTAGTAGGTTTTTGTATCAATAAGTAGATTTAAAAATTTAAAAATGTAATAAGTAATAATTAAACATTAAAATAACCCCACATAAAATAAATTAATTAGTTAATTATTTAATTTTAATTTGTAATAACACTATACAACACTGGTGGATCCACACTACTGTATAGTTATTCTTAATTTACATTACAATGTAAATCAGTTGTATTAATTTAAGAAAATTGTATTAGTAAATTGACAAAATACAAAAAAAAAAGAAAAAATTAATGAATACCTCCATTGGTGTACCTAATAAATGGGAGCGTATTACGAACTTATTTTATGTTTATTATTTTCAGACGGTATAGCAGCTTTAGCTTTAAATATTACCTCTCAAATGGCATCCTTTAAGCTTCAGAGGAACTTTAATTACTATTTAGAAAATACAGAGGGTATTGTAATATGCCTATTATTAAATACTTCAAACTTATCTCCACTTTTCCATATTGAAACTACCTAATCAAGAACGATAACAATTCCGCAAAACTAGAAGAAGAATTTTTAGCTATTTTCGTTGGAATATGGTAATTTTAATACTCTATAGGGCCGGACGGCTAAAAGCCAAGGCCTATAAATTCACTACTTATTAATAATTTATAATTATAAATATATTACTTTTGTAAATATTTTAGATATAAGTATGTTAAGATATAACTAAGAAATCATATAAATAAAGAAAAAAAAAATATTGTCTTGTCCAACCGATTCTTATCTTTAAAATTTACAATCACATTTGAGGGGCTCAGAAGAAAAGTGGCCTAATCCTCAACCAAAAAATTTTGCTTTTTTTTTGCATAAATCGAATAATAATAAGATGAAGAATATAAGCTGTATACTTGAAGAGGTCACTTTGCTGTTGCAAACCTGTTGTACTTGTTTTTTGCCTAAGCAATTTTTCTTATTTATTTTAGTGCTAAAATGGCCTAACCCTCATTGTAGTTTAGGCCATGTTTGCACTAATCAAAATAAAATTTTTCGTAAAACCAAAAGTTGCTTAGGCCATAAAAACTTTTGTAAAACTAAAAGAAAAGAGTATAATCTATTAATTCATCTCTCTATTCTATGTATACGGTGGCTCTTTCGCATTCGATACTAAAAGTGGATTGAATGATAAAGTCTTTGAGATTACCAGTTTTCACTAAAAAAAATTATCTAAATTTAATTAAAAATTAATTTAAACCTTTTTTTTTAAAGTTAAAATATTAAAAAAAAAACAACAATCCAAAATCACATTTTTAAATTGTTAAATAAAAAAAAATATAAAATAATACGTAATAATATTACAACATTTATCTATGTATTATCCATCATATCAGTAATGGCTATTTAGCGAACGATATTAAAAAGTATATGTAATGCGAATAAGTAACAAAAATATTAATTTTAAAAATAAAATAAATTACCATGTTTTGTACGGACTATTTAATTATTAGCAAAGTTTGTTATGTTTACTAACAAATTTTATAAATAATTTCTTTTCAGTTAAAAATTTTACCTTTTTTTTAAACTGATAATATGTATTATAATTTAATTTTAATTAAATATTTTTATTTTATGAATTAGTATAACAGAATATGTATATGTATTTTAAAAAGATTTTATTTATTTTTTATATGAAAATAAAACATAAATATAATAGCCCTCTAATAAAAAAAAAGTTTTCTATAAAAGGAGCCCGTTGTAACAATTATTAATAATGTTATAAAATTAACAAAACCTGTTTATTATTTATTTACTGTACATTTATTAGAAAAATTATTTTTACGTATGAAAATCTAAAATAGGTCAGCATTTTGTTGTAAGTTTCAGTGAAAACAGCATACATTTTTTTTATATTGTAAAATTAAAAATTATTGTGTGACAAAAAAATTAGGAGTAATTTAAATATGAAAACTGAAGAAGGTAAAAATAGATAATTTACCATAAAGTATAGTCTCAATAGTCTCAATAAATTTAATTTTAGATCTTTTTGCTGATTCTGGTTCAGAATATCTTCCATCCATACAAAGGAATTCCTTAGAAAATTCTTTAAATCAATGCTCATATCGTTTGGAAGGTATACCTTACTCAGTTTAATATTAAAAAAATACACAACATTTTTTAAATGTGCTTTCTTTAGATAACACTACATCATCAATTAATATCAGCAATGATATTGCATGAGATAGCTTGGGTTTAACTGGTCCGACTCAGAAGTCGCACAAAAGCAAATCTTGTAAAAAAGAATATGAAATTGGATGCAGAAAAATCCAAAATAGAAGAAAATGATGTTACTGTGATTTGTTTTGATTTAATGAGAACGCTACCAACACCTGTTATTACGACAAGCATCAGCTACTATAAGAGGAAATTATGGACCTATTGTTTAGGTATTCATAATTTAGGTAAAATACTTTGAATTTTCAATGTGTTCCTAACTTTGTACTTAAAATGTTGAAAAAAATTGTAAATTAAACACATTTTATGAAATTGTTTTAGGAATTTCCCGTTTGTTGTGCAAATCTAATCTAGAAAATTTCTGTTACTGTTTCAGGTAATAAATGTGTTCATATGTATGTTTGGGATGAAAGTGTTGCCTCAAGAGGTCCCGAAGAAATTTCCAGCTGTCTTCTACATTATATAGAAAACATAGTCAGAACAACAAAATTAATAATGTATTCTGACGCATGTGGTGGACAGAACAGAAATATTAAATTGGCCCTATATTGTCTTAAAGTAGTTGGAAGTGACAAGTACGTGATAAAAAATATAGAACATAAATTTTTATTCCTGGGCATTCTTACATGTCATGTGACCAAGATTTTGGTTTAGTGGAAAAAATAAAAAATACTTTTCCCTTGTTTTTGATCCAGGATGGTTGAAAGTTATTAAAACACCGTCAAAAAAAAATCATTTAGTATTTTTAACATGACTTCTGTAGACTTTTTTTTATCTGAACTTATGTTAAAATCTATAACGAATCGAAAAAAGATGAAGACAAAGCTCAAGCAAATTGGCTCAAAATGTTTTGTCTAAAATATGAGTCTACAAACCATTAAAAATCTTCAAACAGAAATGAAGAAAAATTTTCAGTTTTAAATATACAAAAAAGATTGGTATCCTGTCTAGACATTTCTGAAATTCTTCTGTATCCAAATGGAAGAAAAATAACCTCAGAGAAAAAAAGGGCTTATTGGATTTGTTGAATTTTGTACCACCAGTACATCATTTTTTCTATCATTCTCTGGAAACCGAACATGACGTTGAAGAAATGATTTTTAGTGAGCCAGAAGATGACTAAACTCAGATATATAAATATTTTTTTTATTTTATAACTTTTACTTAAATTTATTGCGAAAAAAGAATAAATTTTGTTTATATTTTTAAAAACGTTGTGCGCTTAACTGGCAACTTGCTATTTTTTTTTTTAATTTAAAAAAGAAAAGTGACCTAACCCAAAAATTTGATTTTTTAATTTTTTTTTAACAGCAAAGCGACTAAGTCACATTTTAAGCGGCCTAACCCACAAATTATTATTAATTTTTTAATTTTTTTGAAAAGGCAAACAGACTAACCCACATTTTTCACCAAAATAATATCATTATGGTAAAGAGCTTGGAAAACTAAGAATACATTCACATTTTCATACCCGAAGTCACAATCATGATTGATTTATAATGAAAATAATGTAAAAAAAATTTAATGATATGGAGAATATTAAAAATTGTCATATTACTGACAATGTTCTAATATTCTCCATATCATATTAAATGCTTATATGTAAGTATGTATACTACAAAAGTAATATGCTAGACCGGCATATGTAGTATTCATATACTAGGAGCGCCTGTTGAGTAATTATTAAATTACTGTTGTATAATTAATAAAAAAACAGTAATTTACGTACTGACATAGACTTCCCACGATATAGCAGAAACTATCTCGTGTTTAGTAAAAAGTTTTGTGGTTACTAAGTTTTATTTTGGATACATAAATGCACCTCCTTCATATACTGATTCGTTTTCGATATATTCTCTATAGACAGTGGCATTTAATTGATAAAATTACTAAAAAAAAAATATTTTTGTAATTAAAGAGGTATATACAGTGGTAGGCAGAATTAATTACACACTCAATAAATTTTTATATTTTTTTTTTGTTTTCTTTTCTAAGGACGGAATTTACAAATGTGTTAAAAAAAACTTTGGGAATCAATTTCACAAAGTGTTCTTAATTTAAATTTAAATTTTCGGCTGAAAAAAATCTCAAATGACTCAGGTAGTAACATGTTTCTTTTGCTATGTCACCCGACAAAAGTAATTACACATTTGGTTTCATACGGCATAATTAATTACACATTATTGTATTTTGATCTATTGAAGTGAATAAGTGCATTTTTTGATAACGATTAATTAATTTTTATTTTTGAATTTGTATTATAATATTTAAAAGTGACGAAGTGCAGCTCTTAATAGAGTTTCAAATAATTTTATTCTGTTAAAATTACTGATTCATTTATCATCCACAATACGTAAAACAAACGAATTAAATATTGAAAATCGCGCAGAAGTTCTTGCATAACACTAGTTCGGTTGCTAGCAGAAATTTATGTTAAATTTCATTTAAAACTGTTTAGAACCTTGTAAAGAAAAAATAGGAATACGGTAGCTTGAAAATTTTTACATTTATTATACATATTTTTAACCAAAATTATATGATTACTACAAATGACCAAAATATAGGAATAGAGACGAGCAAAAAAGTGATTTTGCAATCACTGCTACTAATTGTGATTGCTACTTTCAAATCACAGTGAAAAATCACAGTGATTCAAATCATAGTGATTTTTTCAAAATATTTGTATTTTAATATAAATCACAATGAAAGATGAAAAAAATAGTGATTTTCTAACAAACTGCGATTGCTACTTTCAAGTTCTTAAATTATGGAACTAAATAGCAGTGACAATTCGTTAGGAAAATGATTTTTAGAGAGTAAGTGATTTTAGTGATTTTTTTATTTTTATTTATTAAAAAAAATTTTTATTTATTAAAAAATTAAAAACATTAAGGTTAAAGTAGATTATTAAATTAGAATTATAAAAAAGTTGAAAAAAAAAATCAGTTTTTATATTTTTTATTTCAGATTAATTTGTTTTTATTTGACATAATATGTACAATGTACATTATGTTCACTGCAACTGATTATAATAACTGATTTGTTTGTTTTGGTTTTTTATTTCAATTAGAAGAACCCACATATGCATAATGTATTTGCTCAATAATAAAATCATATGAGTAAAAAATTTTCAACTGTGTGCGCATTATTGTTTTATATACAACTTATTTATATATTAGGAGTTCATTAAAGAGAAGCAAAATAAAATGAAAAGGTGTTTACTGCGCACATCCTTAAATGCTTGTCAATTAGAATTATAGATTATGACAATTGACAAGTATAATGGAAGATATATATTTTTTTTTTAAATAGACCTGGTTGACATTATGCTTATTCGTTAATAAATTAGGGGCATGTATAAGCCCGTCATATGCATAATGTAAACATTAAGTCTAGGGCTATTGTAAGACAATGATTATTAGTATATGATAAGAAAATTGTTCTAATATTTTACTAGCAATGGCTTATAAATGAAACTAAATTGGCTTATGGCTTAATAAATTAAAACCAAATTGTCAAAGTGAATAAAGGACGTAAAAGTTTTTAAATCAATAATTCCTATAATACAGGTGTCAAAGATTTTGAAATGGAGCTGTTTGGAACTCTGCAAGTTTATTCTAAACTGCTAAAATCATGACTTGCCACAAATATTGAGTCGAGCTTATGTCTATCCGGCAATGTTTATCTGAATAATGTATTTGGTTTTGAAATAAGAGGTTCTACTGAATGGATGTCAGACGCAAATGTTTTCGAAGAGCATTTGGGTTTTCAAACCGTACTTCGTTGAAAAAATTTGTATTTTCAAATATTTCCGATGTTTGATCCACACTCGTATCCACAATTTTTTCAATCGTGTTTATTTCTTTTATTAATTTTCCGATTTCTATTTGCAACATAATTTGCGCGATTACCTCAGACAATATCTTCTTTTTCATTTTCTTAATTAGTGCTGATTAATTAGTAAAATATAAGAATGATATTATTTATTATTTATTTATTTATCTACTGGGAAATTAACTCTTACAGATATTACTTAGAAACTAAAGTTCATTACAAATACATTCTTAAATTAAAAATAAACAGTTTATAATGATTAAAAACAATCAGTAAAGTAAAAATGAAAATAATATAGTACTACTAGCTAATTGATTAGCACTATTGAATAAGCATACTGTTCATAATTAGACCATTGTTCAATTTTCAAAACAGTGATGAGCAAGTGATGAACAATTAAAGAAAATGCAATCGAAAAGATGAAGAAAATAATTAATCACTTATATTTAAAATTTTCCATATAATAGAATTTAATCAAAAATTAAAATAAAACCTGACATGATTACCAATTTTCAAACAAATTTTTAAAAGTTAACACAGAAATAAAATACAGAAATGATTGAAATTTGCTGATATGCGATTTGTTGTTTTTGAAAAGCTTTACTATTAAGTTTGGAAAGCTAGAATGCTACTAGCTATTAAAATTAATAAAAAAATTTAGTTTGAAAAATTATTACTACACTTTACATCGAAAATTTACTCAATCGAAGAAAAATATAACTTGCAGCCATTTTGATTTATCACAAAGAATTCAAAGGAAATAGAATAGAGTTTACTCTAAAAATAAAACTAAGTGTAAATGCAATACAAAAGATTTTTTTTTGTTTTATATCTACATATTTTTTAAAAAAATATTATAATATGATACAAAGTGTATTTTCGACAATCAAATAGAAAAATTTTCAAAAAAAATTACAAAGGGGAAAAAAAAGGAAATGCCAAATTAAAAAAAAAAAATAAAAAAATTCTATAAAATTTATAAGTTGAAATTTTATTTCCTTTACGGTATTCTTCACAAATTTTATTTATTTATTTTCTTTTTTTTTTTTTTTTCGTTATTTGTTTCTGCTTATCCTTGTTTGCTTTCTCAATTGATCCTTATATACATTAGTTTTATATTTTTTGTGTGCATTCATATCCTTCGAACTGAATTTTTATTTTCTTTAAATCGAAAACAGAAAAAAAAAATGGTTATCAATGGTTTTATGTTTTGTATTAAAATTGTTTGTTCTTTTCTCCGCAATCCAACAAGTATTCTTTATCTATTATAGAACAATATTATGAATAAAGAACAAAAAATAAATAGTAAAAAAATAATATTACAGTGGAAACAGTAAAAACAAATTTTAGTTGACATGGTCAATTTTGTGTAGATATTTTGAAATGTGATCGTTGTTATATATTAACTGTAGCTAGGCATAGTTAGGTCTAGTTCGTTATAACTAATTTTGCAATACCCACACAAGCAATCAAAAAAATAAATGGGTTCATCAAGTACATAGACATGCAATTCTAAAATCGCAGGTCTATGTCCTTAACATGGTCCGTAGTCCAACACAAAATGCATACTATTTACTTTAATAAAATTTTGTTTATTAACTAAAAAATATCGTTTCTGAAACATCTTTGGTTCATGAAATTATCCTATACGAACTATCTATCAGTAGGTCTTTTGGAAATCGAATGAAAAAATGCATTTGTTAAGAAAGTACATAATTTCAAGTTTTCTACTAAATAACATCTTTGGTTTTTAAAATATTCTTGATAGGTACTAGAAAGTCGGGTTGTAAAACTACTACCCTAACCGGTTTTGCGTCTCTTTCTCACATTATACCATGCAAATTTTATATAAGAAATTCCTTCTAACATTTGCTACAATCTCAGATCCAGTGCAAATTATCAGAATTTTGTTGATCATTAATAACTGTCAAAAAGGACTCTGAATATTTACAATTAAAGCAGATTACAGCTTTTTATTAATTCATCAAGCACATTTAAACTATAATTAGAACTAAATAAATATTAAAACTCTAGTAATGTTTCACAATTTTTAAATATCTTAATTAAAGATTTCGGTTATTACACCATCATCAGAAAGCTGAGGTGAGATTCAGATATTTAATAAAATTGTGAAACATACCTAGAGTTTTAATATTTATTTAATTTTAATAATGTGTCATCTAGAGCCTACAGCATATTCTATGACTTTATTATAATAAGAACACTTGCTCATTCACAACTACTTCTTTCTATCAAAATTATTTTTTTTCCGTATAGTCATCGTTAATAACTATAATCAAATTCAGTTAGTTAATATAGGGCCACACAAGATATTAAAAATGTAAATTGACCCGCAAACGATAAACTCATGCCTTTTAAATATTATTTAAGATTTACTTATTGATTTATATTTCAGTTTACCTGCATATTAATAATGCAGTCAAACTTTCAGACACTTTTCTCTTTCAAGATGTGAGCGTATTATTTTTTCTTTCTCTGTCATTTATTTTATCCCAATGACACATGGTACTTTTTAAAGAATTTTGCTTTCGTCAGGAATCAAACCTGGGACCCTTCGACAATGACACATAGTACTTAGCGAGGTTGAAAACCTTGTACAGCATTTTGTTTTCATCAAGAATCAACCTGGGACCCTTCGGTTGAAAGGCATATGTTTAAAATGGTGGTGATAGAATAAATGAACGCATTTAAAAAATAAAATAAAAAAAAATGTTTTCAATTATTTAAGGAGATGCATCAATACATTTCGATTCGGCTTATAACTTACAATAAATAATTATTTCATATAAGTCTATATTATTAATCTTTCTAAGTCTATTTAATTATTCTATCGGATGATGTATCTGCGATTGTGATGCGACACATTTGCCTTCGCCATTTCTAATCCTCTGCGCAGCTTATTCTATTTGTCCTTTCCTTCAGGAACAATTACATGTCCTATTGGAAAGTTGTCCAAGTTTATCCTATTTCAAAAAAAGGTGATAAAAAAAATCGTTCGGTGATAAAAAAAAACCAAAAGGTGATAAAAAAAAAACTAAATAGACTCATAGCTATTACTTACATTATTTCAAAAACGATGGAAATATTATTCAATCAAAAGTTGAAGTCAATAATATTATATGTTGATAGTAGAGGTATAATTCATGATAGTCAATACTGTTTTCAGCTCAGCGTTCCGCCGGTGATCTCGTGACATGTCTCTACGAAAAGCTCAACACCAGTGTTCATTAATCTGGGGCAACTGTTGTTGTAGCTCTGGCATTTTGCTCTTACAGTAAAATGCAATGCTGTAGGCCTTAGTTCAATCTTTTCTAAATGGATTGAAAGCTTTCTTTTAAATCGACCTATCACAGTTTCAGTTGACGGTTCTTTTTCCGACCAACTTAAAAAAAATGCTGGTGTTCCATAAGGTCCTGTCCTTTCACCCACCCTATTTCTCCTTTTCATTAATGACCTTCTCAAATTAACTTTCAATAAATCCATAGTTTTGCTGATGACAGCACTCTAGTAGCATCATACGACTTTCTTAAAAAAAACTAATGCTACAGCTTTTGCAGTCAATTCCAAAAGAACAATAATGGCTGGATGCACTCAACCACGATCTAGTCAAAACTGTCGACTGGGGTAGAGCAAACAAAGTAGAGTTTAATACTTCAAAAACTCAAACCAAGCATTCGAACAAACTCTCCAGTTTCAAAATTAAGTTATTCAGCGACTCAAAAACTTGAATATTCTGGAAATGCGAGTGAATCAAAATATGGACTGGAATAAGCATACTTTCGACCAAATGTTTGGGATTTTTGTGTCGCTGCAAAGCTTATTTTTCGTTTCGGGACTTCTTAAAAGTCTATAAAGCATATATACGACCAAAGCTAAAGAATAAATCACAATTATGGGCAGGTGCACCAAAAACTGATTTAAATATTTTGGACAAAGTTCGAAGCTGCGCCATTCGTCTTATAGGCCATATAAATATGACCTCATCTTTTATACTTTTAATTTATTTATAAATAAAAAAAAAATTGTCTACCACTTGATCGTGGTCGTATTTTCGGAACACTTTCTCTATTTTATAGATATCTATGGAACTTGTTCCGAGGAATTAATAATCTCGCATAATACTAGAGGCATCAAGTGCTGAATAGAGGCAGCAAGTGTCAACCCTTTCACAGTGGAAAGTCCGAGATGGTTTAAGTCCGGTTATGGGAATTCTTTTATAGTAAGAACATTTCGGTTGTGGAATGGCATCCCAATCGGAGCATTCCCAATGAGAGAAAGATTGTTTATTTATGATTTACAGAGAATTAAGACGAATATTAACATCATTGTTCGCTCTTTCCCACACAAATTTTCTTCTTCCTTTTTCTTTCCTTTTCCTTTAACAAATAGTCAACGGTACGGAAGTCCTCAAAAGTTCACTACCTATGTTTTGGCATAAAAAAAAATAATATAAATAAAAAAAAATTAATTAATTATAATACAAAAAAATAAAAAAATATGCGGTCTTATATAAGACTTCGGGGTATTTAATTCTTACGTCCTCAGAAACACAAGAAATAACAAAAACTTCAACATGAAAAAATTAAATTGGAATGAAAAATTAAAATTTGCAAGTCATATTTTTAACATTAACTTTTTCATTCCAATTTTTGGGAAAATTTTGAGAGAAAATGGGTTGTGGAAATTGAATTAAAAATGTAATGATAAATTGAAGGTTTTGGGACTGCTGTAAAGTTTATATTATATAATTTACACGTTGGGTGGGGCAGTAGGTAGAGCGCTTGCCTTTCAACCGAAAGGTCCCGGGTTCGATTCCCGAGGAAGCAAAAAAAAATGCTTCATTGGTTTTTCGAGCTGGTCTAGTACCCTTTGTCATTGGGATATAATAAATGACAAAAAATAATTGAGAGTTAATCTGGTAACAAATTAAATAAAATGAAACTATTCTATTTAAGAAGGCTTAGTTCCTGACAATAGTAGTAGTTTTCCACATTTAATGAGTAGATAAGCCAGTAATTTGTTAAAATAAATACTCAAATTATTGTAGATATTGTAGTGTAAAATTGCAGTACCGTACTTAATTAAGCACGAAAAGGTGATTCTACCTAAGTTACTGTCAAGATCATACAAAAAAAAAAAATAATATAAAGCGATAATGATGTTGTGAACGAAAAATTCTAAATAAAACCATTACTGTGCAAATGCACAGGGGCCCACTAGTTCGGATTATAACTATTAAGATTTTTATAATCATGAAATTTTTCGATTCGGCTTCAACTGAACAAATAAATCCTCTACTTTTAATTTTTATTTGCTTGTAAGTGTAAATCTAAAAATGTTAAAACTTTATGGTTATCATTATTGTATGTATTTGTAAAATACTAAACTTTGTAAATAGGATGATAAATTCTGCATTTTTTTTGAACATTCATATGGATTTAACAAATAAGTTTTTTTACAGCTTCAAAATATTGAAAAATAGAAAATCATATATTTTAAACTGTTGTTTTTTCTTAAACCAAAATTCCAATGCTAACAAAATTTCGTAAAGTTAAAAAAGCAAAAAATAAGATACACGTAAATCTGTCTTTTTGTTGATTTTCATATAAGTTTAAATCTGTATATTTACAATCCAAAACATTATCCTTTAGAATTTAGATATTTAATATTTTATAATATGTGAATGTTTGCTTTACATATTGAAGTCCTTGTAAACTTGCAAATATTTTTTATTTATGTTTTTTAATCTTCTTTATTTTACTATACTTCTATATAACATATACATATACTACAAACATTTTCTTTTCTTATCCATTGCAATATATATATATATATATATATATATATATATATTTTTATTCAATACTGGCCAACAAATCATCAGCTTTAAAACAACTGGAAAAAACAAAAAATAATTGTACAAAAAATTTTCTTCCTGTAAAGTCCCGGTAGTATACATTTAGAACTGAATTTCAAAATTTATTCACCTCACTTCTTAGTTTATCGGTTGGCGACTTTTCGTATAATACAAAACAACAAAATATCAACAAATTTGAAAATAGTTAAGAAACAAAACCCAATACGAATTATATTCACTCTTTTAGTGCAAGAAAAATACAAATTCATATATATGTTCAGTACATACATACATATACACACATTTTGTGAGCATACCGCAATTTATTTACTTTGTTTTCCTTTCCGAGGACATTTCAATTCTGAGATCATTATTTTTTTTTCCTTGCCTTATAGTTTTCTTGCATTGAATTGAATTCCAGCATTGTCTTAAATATTATTTGGACATTTATATTTTTATTAATGACATCGATGGTGTCTTATAGCTTTATAGGTATATTTGGATATGTGTGTGAATGTATGCCAGATGTATTTTACAAAAGATCTTGTAAAAGAGGGAGAATAAAAACAAAAATAATGAAAATAATAAGTTTGAAAAAATAGGATAAAGTATATAAAAATCGTATTTTATAGTTGGGACAGTAGAAACGTGGAAACTAAAGGATTAAAGTATAAATCCATTTTTACTACTTTGCATTATTTTATTTATATTATTGATATTATTATTTTATTAATATTTAGTAACTATTGCCCAGCTCCGCTGGATGTGGTGTTGCATGTGATGTGTAGTAAAATATAATTTATTATTTAGTTGGACGCCAAGAAAGATCCAAATCTGTCCTCTATGCAGATGATACTATCGTTTACTCTCATGCAGAAAACCCGAAAGTAGCAAAGTGCTACGTTGAAAAACACGCCACAAACATATGCCATTTCAACACAAAATGGAAAATCAGCATAAATGTAAACAAATCGGAATTTACCTGTATAAGAAATGCAAGCGGAAAAGGTCTCAAAAATGCTGTACAACAAATCAGAAATTGAATACTTAGGAATTCACTTCAATAACTTACTCAAATTCAACAACCATATTAAATTAACACAAAAAAAAACAGCGGGAGCTTATTCACTTCTTAGATCTCTATTAAGCCACCATTCTCTGAACACACAAATCAAACTTCTCATATACAAACAGCTTTTACGACCAATAATTCTAACATACGGGTTCCCACTTTGGTTCACATGCTCGCCCACATATGCAAAAAAATTGCAAGTTTTCGAACGAAAAATTTTAAGGAGTTGTCTGAATAGATATTATGAATCGGACTGTCGTAGATATTCTAACAAACACCTATATGAAAATTCCAACATAAGACCAATAATGCAATATATGCTGAATAACGCAAAAAAAAAATGTTGAAACAATTAAAAACCACACCAACATAACGGTCAAAAGAATATATAACGAAAATAATATTAATCCTAATTATTACCTTTCACCTTTAGTTATAGGTAATATAAATAGTGCACATCTTTTTGAAACATGTCAATCTAGTTTACCACAATTTTATGTATATAACGTCAAAACAAAAAATCACCATAGAGGCTAAGCAACTGCAATAAGTTATAGCCGTATTCTTAGTTTTAGTTTTAGGTTTACTCGTAGTATTAGTCATAGTTTAAGCTTTAGTTTAGTTGTATCTTTAAGTAGCTTAGATTATAGGTTAAGTTTTATATTAAAAAAAAAAAAAAGCACCGGGTGCAAGTGCGAAAATACAAAATGAAAATATTTCAAGAATAAAAATAATAGAATGTCCTCCAAAGGTTGGAATCATAAATTTACAGGGGTATCAAACCAAACCTTATAGTTTGATAGATTAAGTATATAAAAGTATTTGTAAATATAATTATAGGAAACAATATGTAATGTTAATTTATAACAGGCACAATAAATGAAAATGAATTATTATTCAGTTGCATTTATACAAGAATCAAAATACAAAATATAATATCAACTTATATATAAAATCAATAATAGAGTATCGATAATAATTAAAAATTTAAATCATATTATATTTGAATGTAATGTAACAGTACAACAGTAAAAACAAATCAAGAATTGTGTAGATCAAGATCTTAAAATATACTAGTTTGCTAATATAAACAATTGTTAAAATAAATTTCATAAATTTTCGCTTTTTTTACTCCACTAAATCTTTATTCTGATTTGTGACATGCTAAAATCTATAATTAATCATACTACAAATTAATACTGATGTTCCAAAAAACTGTGTTTTTTCTACAACTATAATTTTTTTAATTTCTATTAATGATCTTCTTCAAACAACTTTCAATTCAATTCATTTTTTTGCAGATGACAGTAGCCTGGGTGCTGTCAGATTTCATTTAAATTTTTTTTTTGTAAATTTTGTTGCATCAAATTCTTGTAACTAAAAATGTTTTTTATAAAAAAAAAAAGGTTGATATTTCCTTGTTTAGCTTACCAGAGCATCAATTCGGCTTCCGAAATGAACACGCAACTATTAATCAAATACACAGAATAGGAGATGTAATCAAGTTAAGCCTAGAGCACAAGAAATATTGTGCAGCGGTTTTTTTGGATAATAGTCAAGCTTTTGGATATTAGCCAAGCCATACTGTTGTACAAATTAAAATAATGTTTTCCCTAGAAGTATTACTTATTACTGCGCTCATACCTTATCGAAAGGAACTTTTTAGTGAATTATAAAGGTACTTGACCAATGAAATTGTGTCAAGCATATAACAGAGGACCGTTCTAGGTCCTGTTTTATATCTTACCTATACTGTGGACTTATCAGTAAATAATCAGAAAAATAAAAAAACCATCACCACTTTCTCTGATATGTCCATATTGGCATCGCATAATAACCCAATATATTCTACAGATATTCTGTAACACAGTATACATAAAATTCCAAAGAAGCGGAAAATTATAGTGAATAGAGCAAAATTAACACATGTCACATTTACCCTGATGAGATAAACTTTCTAAATAACAAAGTATTGAATAGAAGACTTACATGGAAAATCCATATTCAAAGCAAAAGAAAACAACTGTGATTGAAAGTACATAAAATGTATTGGATGATTAACTACCATTCACCAATGCCGCTGAAGAACAAGCTTATGATTTATAAAGCTATTTTAAAGCCGTTATAGACATACGGAATTCAACTGTGGGAAGTAGCCAGCAATTCAAATACTTAAATATTGCAGCGATTTGAAAGTGCGGTGCGCGTGCTATTATCCATGGAACTAACTAACTTAATTCCACATACAATTTTTGTTTATTTTATTTCATTTCAAAGTTTTTAATAGTTTTCTTATATACTACACCTGGCTTAAATTTTGCGTATCGGAATCAATATTTTTACATGTACCTCATCTGTTATGATTTTGGTTTTGAATATATTTAGCCATACCTACTTATTTCGATATAAATAAAAGCTTCTGGGGACACAAAACCTTTCTATGGGCTCATTTTTATGTAATCATCGTTGTGATATTAAATCATTTACTGTATTGCTTACATATTGCTATATCGAAACGTCTATGATTCAAATTGATAACAAAACTACCGAACTTGATTACATTAACTTGTTTATATATAAAGTTGTTGGAATAATATAGTCAGATTGGGGCTTTTGATTTTTCGCCACATAGATTTTGTTATTATTATTTGCCTTGAACTATCACTGTTTGGACTAAAATAAATTTAAATCTTTTACGTCAAATAAATCAAATTAGCTTTAAATTGACAAAGCATTTTATATGAAAAATTTGCTGATTTACTTTTGATTTTTCAAATTGTATTGGAGCAGGGATATTAGTTTTAGATAGCAGAAATTTTATTTTATAAAATTACATTTAAAATCAAAATAACTGTTTTTTTTTTACATCAAAAGTAAGATAACTCAACAAACTCGAAGACTTTGAAATGCGAATCTACCGATTTTATATCTTACAAAAACACTTTGATAGCTTGACATTTTAATTAGCAAAATTGACTGGTTTCAATCTACTTATAACATACTAATTAGAGTATGAGAATATATAAAAAATTCAGAACAACATATGTACCTACTGAAATGTACATTCCCATTACAACTAGATTCAATTGCTTATCACAACTGATTCGGGCTACTGATTACTATCACAAGTTTGTACATATTACATTTATTGCCTGTATTTCATTTGCATGTATTTTTTGCATATCTTTTATGTAGAATTATTTGACTTTCATTAATACTAGGTGTAGAATAATGTAAAAGGTGTCACATACCTCCGTACTTCATGGTTTGATGACAACGTCATACCAATGTCATACCATCATACCAATGGATAGTGGTATGATGTATTATAAAACATATATAGATTGGTCTTAGGTATACATTACTCTTGCTATATTCCGTTCATAGCATAGCATTATCATACCATAGCAAAACATAGCATAGCATTATAAAAAAAAATTAATTTAACTTAGATTTTTGAAATAATAACAAAAAATTTCAAACTAATTTAATTTCTTCTCAGAAGTTTTAAAACATGTTTTAAGAATTTGAAAATAAAAATAATTATACAAATTAAAATGCAAAATATTCAAAAAACAAATTAAAACAAATTAAATTTTAGCTTGTATGAAAAATTTCACAAATTTCAATACCATAAACAAAAAAGAAAGTTCTTTACCCATTATTAAGTCTGACAGTATTTGCTCAAAAAAAAACAATTATAAAAATTTTACAGTTAGTAAAATAATCTTTTCACAATATTCAGTATTATTTTGCTCTCAACATCATACACCTAATTTAAAATTAAATTAAATTAATCCAAGATTCTCTATTATTATCCTTTTTATATATTATTAATGTATATTGTGTATATTATGATAATACTGTACATAATTATGTTTTTTTTTTTTCATAAACATTCCAGTAAAATAAACTAACTACTAAAATAACATTCTAAAAATTCTTAAAATAATATCCCAAAGTCCTTGATGTATATATGTATGTTTAAATGTATGATATAAATATGTATAGATAAGTAGAAATTGAGCACATAACATTTAATATACAGTTAATAGTGTTGTTTTAGTTTTTCATTTTCATTTCTATTTTTTTTTTTGTTTTTTTTTATTTTTTTGTTTATTCCTCTTCAACTACCTACTAACCTTATTTAAAAATTATTAAAATCTCATTAAATATGCGATCTCAATTAAAATAAAATTAGTTAAAAATTCACCCATATAATATGTAGGTATAGGTATATGTGCACATATTCAAAATTATGATTTCAACAACTCAAAATTTATAAACTATGTTTGCATGATTAAAAAAAAAAAAAAAACAGAAAAAAAATAAAACAAAAATAACAAATTTTTTAATTTTTTTTTTGCGTTTTGAATATTTGAATTTTTGAATTAAAATTTTGTAAAAATATTTTTCTTGTTTACTTGACATTGAAGAAGCTTAATAAAACCAAATTAAATTCACTGTTATGACAGTAATAATTATTATTATTGTAATAATTATTCTTTTTAGTAGATAGTACTGAAAGTAGCAGTTTTAATGTGATTATAATTTACTATCATGAAGTGAGGGTATAAAAATTATGACTTTATAATTATTATAGAGGAGTACATAATAAAGTAAATTTTACATTTATGTAAACATAATCTTGAGATTACACGGATATGATAAAATAACCGTAAAAAATAAACTATTAGAAGTAACGCAACAAATGTTAATAGATTAAAATATTGTGTTGGAAATTATAATAAGTATAAATTTTGGTAAAGTGAGATTGTGGATGGTAACAATGTTTGTTATGATTCGCTTAGTGTGACAAATTATATTTACTTTAATGATAAATTCTATTTTTTGATGGTAAAATAATCAAAGAAATTTATTATTAACTACTTTGTACTTTAGGATAAGCCTTTCTTTTGTTCTATAAACATTTTTCCAGCTCCCGGTTTGAATTTAGATATTTAATATTTTATGATATGTGAGCTTTCCCAAGGAACATTTTGTATAACTCATAGTCAGAAAATGTTGTTCTACATTTACAAATCGTTTACTGTAGACAAAAACTGTAAATGTATTTTATTGTACATTTGAATATGACATAATAATACATTTGTATTTACATACATATGTATTATATTAGACAAGATCATGTTACAGAATGCATAAAGATAAATTTATTGTAAACGTAAACTCATGATAACGGTTGTAATTTTATTGTATGTATACGTTTTAACTATATACTTCCAGAATCAAAACATTTATGTAAACTTGTAGCTACAAGTTGACTTTACAGATCGATTACTAAGTAAATGTATGTTTACAGACATAAAACGTTTACAGGTTGATGTCCTTGTGAAAATTTATGTATTTATGTTTTTTAATTGTAATCAATTTAATGCAATTAATGTAATGTCATCAC
Organism: Argyra leucocephala; assembly: GCA_963942445.1. Taxonomy (NCBI): domain Eukaryota; kingdom Metazoa; phylum Arthropoda; class Insecta; order Diptera; family Dolichopodidae; genus Argyra; species Argyra leucocephala. The sequence goes on along the minus strand of OZ012680.1, from coordinate 109,904,281 downwards.
TGTTATAAATATAGGTATCTGCTTAGATAATGTGTATTAAACAAACGTAAATATGTTTTTAAATTACTGTTGATCAGTAAATTGTTATATTTAAATTATATTATGAAAAATGTACATTCGTCTGTTACAATAAAGTGTTCGACAAGAAAGGTTTATTTTTTTTATTTAATAAATCTCTACACATTAATTTTCTTCCATATTATGTGGAGCTATTCTATTTAAGAAGGCTTTAGTTCCTGCCTGAAAAAAGTAGCAGTTAGTTTTTCATATATAATGAGTCGATAAGCCAGTAATTTTTTAAATAAATTTTCGAAATATTTTAGAGTAAAGTTGAAGTACTGTACTTAATTTAAGGTAATGAAAAGGTAATTCTATACGTAAGTTACTGTCAAGAACATGTACATATACCTTATATTTATATATATATTATTATACAAATATAATAATAAATATACCTACATATACCATACCCAATTTCTTCATAATACGAGTTACGAGTACTTTATAATAAATAATAAACAATTTTATTATTTTAAATGGTTGATTTAGAAACCGATACAAGATCAGGAAAGATCTGGATTACATGACGTTGATGTAAAATAACCCAAACAAAAAGCAGCTTCAAAATTATTCTGGAGAAGTAGGGAAACACTACAAATTATAGAATAAAGATTAGACTAAACTGCAGTGCCATAAAAATAGTAGCAAAATTTAGTTTTTTTTAAAGAAAACAGCTGCCACAGAACAGCATTACACTAAAACAAAATTAAATCAAAATTCCGTCATAAATAGATTATCTTTTTTGTTTGATTTTTATATCACCAAAATAATGATTTTGGAAATATAAATAGGAATATGAAATATTATTAATTTTTTTTTTCTATATTGGAACTGGTCTGGGACCAAACATTAATTTAGCACTAGTTTTTTAACATAACAAATATTCTAGCGTTTAAAGCGTTTACTATTTTAATTAAATATTAAGTAATATTACTGTTCTATATTTTTTTTATGAAATTAATTTATTACACCAAATCGAAGAATTTTACTCTCTTCAGCCTTCGTTTTAGTGATCTCCAAGAGCTGTAGCACCTCGGTATTGACGTGTTGGTGGATTCTTGATACTTCATGGGTTATTTCAATTTGTTAAATTTCTACAGCCACCTGAATGCTGTCTAGATCTCATTGTATGTCATTATTTCTGCTGTTCCTCTTGTTAATTTTAATTTATCTTTCTTCATTTTTAGATGAACTTTTCACTGAAGTTTAGCGTCCAGTACGTGTCCTACCTAAATACTTGGCTTTATTATTTATCATTATACCATTACCATTAATATTAGTAGTTGGTTTATCCTTCAGTTTTTTATAAGTAAGCAATATACCCTGCCCTATGTCGATTTAACGACTCTATCGATCTCTCTTTGAAGATTATTTGACACTTCGTTTATAACTTTCTCTACATTCAGAATTGTAGTGTCAACTGCAAATGTGTTATATGCAAATATGCAAATTGATAAATTCTGTAATTTAGGCAAACCACGCGTATATAATAATTCAAATACCGGGCCCAGAACACTGCCTTGTGGGTTCCAGATGCTCTTATTTGTTTCAACCCCCAATACTGGATCATCTTTTTACTTTATGCGAAATTCCTGTTTAAGATGTTGGATTCTAATAGCTGTACCAGTTTTAACCCTAATACCAAATACCAAACCATGTCAAAGGCTTGAGAGACATCGAGGAAGATGGCTTAGCAGTCTTGGTCACCATCCATAGACCTTTTTCTGTAATGTATTATTTTTAATGATTAGTACAATATGGAAAATTCAATAAGTATTTATTTACTCGTCTCTTGAAATACGAGAAGAATATTAATAAAAGAGTTTTTATATTTGGCATATCAAAATTCTTGTTCGAAGAGGTTCGATTACTTCAATTTACGGAGTAAAGCTGCTCAGTGAGTATTACGGTGGAATGGTTAAATTTTTGGGCCTATAAAGCTGGGTTTTCATTGACCAATATTTAAAATCTTAAAAATTTGATCGGCTCTAAAAACGGAGATAACATGAAATAACATTATTTTATATGAGAGCTCAATGCGTACGACAACAACAGAAAATATCATTTAACGGAGATTTTTTTAAAAACATTTGGGATATTTTTAAAAAATTTGGGATATTATACTTTTATAAAGTATATTTTTAAAATATCGGAGATAGTTTCTTTATGTCGGCAGCACTGTTTTTAGCAATTTAATAGGATGTATGTAAAAAAAAATAATTTTTTTGAACAGATGGTTTTGACGGTTGAATTGTTGTTTTTTTGTGTATAAAATAAATTCCCCAAATATAAATTTAGAGAATTCTTTGCAGTGGTCAATTTTTTTTATCTAAATTCAATAAGCTATCTCCCTTTTTAGAGCCAATAAAATTTTTAAGATTTTAAATATTGCTCAATGAAAATCCACCTTAATGGTTTTAATGTCATGAATATTAAAAAGTTACTAAAGAGATATTAATAAAAAAAATGGCTGTTTGTATATTTCAATGATAACTTAGCAATGTTAGGTGCAAGGCGGTTCGAGCCAGAATGAACCATGTAAAAATGTAAAAAAAATACTTTAGAGATAAAATTGCAATAGAAAAAAGATTAATCACTTCAAGCAGTTTAGTCCATTTAGAAAAAATAATTGTAATTGTGTTCATCGTTCAATTTAACTTGTTTTCCATTGCCCGATGAAAGAAATTTTTATTTTCTAATAAGAAAATGACAATAACTCATTTTTCGAAAAATTGGTGCATGGCCCACTCTGGCTTGGACCACCTATAATATTTCAGTTATTATTAAATCTACAAACAATTTTATTGTATTGTTATTTAATTTGAGCTAATCTTCTACACTAAAGTCCAGTATACTTGTATTTTAAAATTGATTTAAGTCTAGAATAATTAAATTTAAACCAAAAATAAAAAAAATACAAAATCGTTATAAGAAAATTATTTAAATATTTTTATATATATATTTATACAATATCTATAAACCGAAACCGTTTTTTCTTGTTATATTCTTAAACTTTACTATTATATTGTAATACAAATATGTACGATATTTACTTTTAAATATAACTACTGTTGGGACTTTAGATTATTTATTTTGTTTAGATAAGATGATTAGTTGTTAAAATGACTCGTTCATTGTTCATTTCAATTTGCTTCCCATAGAGATTCGTCCAATTTCGTCCCACTATCATGTAATTTACTGAATAAAAAAAAACTGTCACAGACAGACTAACAAAATAATAAAAAAATAATAATTAAAATCGTATCATGATTTTAATATTTTTTATATTTATCTTGTTATTCTTATGAATAAAATATTTTAATTGTACGTAAATTAAGGAGTTTCACTAGTTACTCCTATGTTTCTTCTATATAGAATATTTCAAAAATTAATGCATATATGTATGAAAATCAAATTTATATAATATACATATATGATGTTACGCTCTTATATATTTCACATTTATTTATCATATTTTTTTTATTATATGTAAATCTGTGTATACAGTAATGGTCAATGGAATTGTAGTGACAAAATATGTATAAAAAAGAAATAGATGTAATGTTTGTGAAAATTCGTTTTATGGATACATGTAACAAAAATCCATTCGTATTAAAATATTACTATAAATTTATATACACTTATAGAATGATACTGATTATCTTATGTATATACATATGTACCAACAACTTGTATAATTTTTTCAATAAGAAAAAAAAACAAAGATGATAATGACCTATATTATTTGTATTTGCACTTTCTTTCACTTTGTCTAACACTCTCTTCACTTTAAACTCAGTTTGTGCTGTAACTGCCACAACGTGTAATAAGGCTCATATCATCTTGTATTTATATTCATAGCTCTAAATAATCTTTAATTTCTAAAACACAATAAAAAAATGTTAGTATATAATAAGACAATGAGTCTTAAAAAATCTATACAAATCATGTAATATACCTCAATAGTTATTAAAACACCAGATGGGCACTTCAGTATTCTTCGTATACTAATACTTGCTTTTAACGACTTTCGTATTTTAAAATTTAGTACTCTCAAACACAATACTAACATCCCACGTAACATTTTGTTGTTATAAAAACCAAATTAGTGCTATAAGACTCCTATATGAGTCCCGATAAGCACTAAAGGTGTTATAATGATGTTTTTATGGAAATAATGTGAATAATATTGCTATAAGAATGTTCTTATAGCAATTGCGGAAGTTCTTACAATGGAAATTTCAGCAAGTGCTACAGTAATGTTGTTATAAGTTTAAAAGTGATCCTACATCAAGAGTTAAAGTGTTGTTATAAGAATAGAATTGCTAGAATAGCAACAGTAGTGTTATTATTTTACTGTATTCCTTAATGTTACTGATAAACTTACTGTAGCTTTTGAATAAATATTTAGAATAAATATTTTGGGGCGGCCATTATTTTCGACAAACATGGTGAAAAAATTAATAAAAAAAGACTTAAAAACTTTATTTTGCATTCTTTTCGCAAAAGTATATTATTTTTACTTTATAAAAGAATAATTAGTTAAATATAAAATTTGATATTATGCATTAATTAACATACATTATTTAACATTTTAAAGATGCAATTTAAAAATATATTTTATTTTATTTATTTAAAAATTCGTTATTTTTGAAGGGCAATGTATTTCTTCGTATTATTATAAATTATTGTTATTATTATTTTACTTATTACCTTAATGTATTTGTACAATATGATATTTTCATATATTTTAATTCTATATTTCAAGAGCTTTTATTACCTTTGATTTGTAATTATTTAGACTAACCTGACTCAAATATTTAGAATAAATTTAATTTGCAAAGGACGAAATGGCAAGTAAAAACCTAATCTACCTCTTAACTAAGGTTTATTAACTAAAATGATGTTAATAGGGTAGGTGTTGTTTTTTGAACTTTTTCTACAATAGTATTAGTGTTTGCTAATAAGTGCAATCTACTTTTGGGGAAATAAAAAGGTTTACTTAGAACTAATTTAAGGACAGCGTTTTGTTTTCTCTGCAGCAAATTCAAATTAATATTGGCAGTACTCATCCATACGGGGAACCCGTATAATAAAATGTTTCGAAAAATGGATTTAAATATTAATAATAAATTTATTTTCAACAGTTAAAATTATATTTTTTATTTATGACTGGATATAACATTTTTACATAAAGGTCTATTTTATTGACGGTTTTCATTAGATATGTATTATTATAATAAATTTCAATAAAATTTCTTTCTCAGCCTAATTTTGAATTTTGGTCACAACAATTATAATTATTAAAACAATTATTCTTAAACGGAAAACATTATTTAATTAGTACGCAATTTTTTATATTATAAATCATTTACGTACAAACATAAAAATATTTAATTAATATTTATCTCCCTTTCTCGTGAAATAAATATAAAATCCATAAAATTATTATATTAAAGTAAAAAATAATAACTATCTCACTCTCGCATAACATAAATATTATAAAAAAAAAATCATTTCAAAACAAAAACATTAGTTTATAATATTAATTACACTTATGTTAATTAATTATATGTTATAATATGTATACTAATCCTATAACAATATTACAGAACTTTCTCGGGTGCCTTATAGGGTTATATAGTTTCTCCAATTTAGTGCTAGAACGTATTTATACCGTTTCGCGATAATTGCAAAGTACTCAAATTAACACTAATACTGATATAAGAGCCCTTGACATCGTAAATGTTTCAACACAAAGTTGAATACAACGTCCATATGATCTTAAATGTTTACAAAAGCTCACAAAAGCTTGAGAAATTGTTCAAATGATCACAATTGTTGTTGACGATGTATCTGCGACCGTTTTGACAGGTATTTGATTTTACAAATTTTTTTAAAAACCCATCAATGTTGTACAGTGTTTATAAAAACTGTATGTTAATTTTGGTTGATCACTAATGAAATAAAACACTATGTCTCAGAAAGCTCTTATTACACAATGTTGCCAACTTATTTTTCTGATAAAATTGACAACTTAGTTTTTTTATATTTCATGTTGAAGTTTCTTATAGCAATAAAATTGTGGTGTGGGATTGTTATATCATCTATGGTGTCATATATTAAGACCTTCACGAAACCGATCACAATTACCAGCCATAATAAATACGAATAAGTAACAAAAAATAATTTTCCCACATTCCAATTAAGCATTTTTATACCCTAATTGTACTTACACAAATATATTTCATATTATATATACGTACTGTATATTAAAATACACAAAAAGGGAAGTGATCAGGAATTCAAGAGGAATCAAGAAAATTAACATGAATTTACATTTAATTACACGTATATATACAATACATATAATACATATATATATTGAAATTTTTGTTTAACATTGCATTTTGTTAAATATAATATATATATATATTTTATTATAGAATAAACTACACATAATATAACTTATATACATTTTCGAAAAATTTAATAAGAATTCGTAAACGTATATACACTCGTGAACACATAAATTTTGCATTTCCATGTTTATATTAAAGTTGTTATAGTAAAGATAATATAAAAAAAATATTTGGAAATTTTTTTATTTTGTTGCTTTCAGATACATTGTGTGTAATTTATGTAAATGTATGAAAACTTATTAAATAACTAAAAATAATAGAAATATACTATATATATATATATATATATGATTATATATGTGTGTAATATATGAAGTTAATTTTATTAATGTTATTTTATTTGAATTTATTTTATCCTTATCTTATACATCTTTTCAATGGATTAGTGGTTGATTTAATATAAGTGACTGGTATTTATGTATATACGGAACTGTAAAATATGTTTTGTTACATACTATAAAAAGGATAACAATAATTAATATTTGAAGTATTAAGAAGTTAATAACATAGTTGTATTATATATTATATATATAGTTAATTATATATGTTGTGATTGAAATAATATTTGAAAGTTTTTATAAAATGTTATGCACAATTTATGTACAATATACAAGTTATATTATAAATTTATAGAATTCACAGATTCTGGAGTAATTATTTGGTAGAACAATTTTATTTTCAGTTATTATTATTTTGTTTTATATTTTTATTTATTTACTATTTTTTTTTATATATTATCTATAGTTTTATAGATATATAGATATCAAATAAACCGTACCTAATTTAGATCTACAATTTTATTGAATTTTATTTTTTATTTCTATATGTATATATTTTTAAATATTCAGAAGCTAGCTACTATTGATCAAATACACAGGAAAGTGGATGAAATAAACTTATCGCTAGAAACTAAATAATTTTGTTCTGCTCATCGCAAGTATTCCATAAGTAATGCAATGGAATCTCCTTTTCAAATTACTTCGAAAACAAATTTTTTTTTTATTTATTTATTTATTTATTATTTTGTTTAGTTTATATAAAACTAATTAAAATTACAATAATATTCGTACATTAATAAATAATTAAAATAAATTTACTTAATATGGAGTTAATCTAATTTAATTTATTTAACAATTATTCTTTACATGATATTCTTTACATGATAATTTGGTTTTTAAATCTACTCATACGATTTTCCATTTTTAACTCTGTAGGAAGATTATTATGTAATTGCAAACCTTTGTACATGATCATATTTTTTGTTCTTCCATTTCTATAGCAAGCTAGTCTAAAATTAGCATAATTTCTTAAATTTAATTCATGTATGTCTCCATTATATACAATTTTATTACATAAATATTTTGGGTAAAGCCAATTTTTTATTTTAAATACAATGATCAAAACAATCATTTTAATTTGTCATCATAATAAATCATTATCAAGTAAATCATTATCAATATTTAGCCATTTTAACGCATGTACAGAAGCATAGCGATTCAATCTCAGAACAACTCTCATAGACTTGTTCTGAAGTTTTTGCAATCTACCCATCATTTCTATATACAATATAGAAGAACAATATTCAAAGTCCCGGCTATTAATATACAAACAGATTCCTATATAAAAAAAAACATGAACTCTTTATAAAATTTCAATAAAACTGCACTACATGTTAAGGTATTGATTCAACAGATACTAAGATTACTATCCTAACCACCACTGATGGCCAAAAGCCATGATTGTCATAAGTCCCATTAAAAAGAGTCAAAAATCCCATGGGAGTTTTGTCTCAGTTAGGTGGGTCATAATTTTCAATGGCATTTGTGGCCAAGGGAGTAAATTTTTTCGAAAAACTGTATACATTTTTTTTGTCTATTTTAATTTTACGTAAAATATTTGGCATTTTTGATAACTTTCTTTTTAACGCCTTCGTGTAACAAAACCAACAACCATTTACTTCAACATGTGCAAATACGGATTGAATTGCATTTCTCAGAAAGTGAAACAAACTCCCATGGGAATCTTGACTCACTTCAGTGGTACACTAATTATACTTGTGGCTCTTGGACTTATGACGTGCCCCCAAACTAAACAACAAACCACTGGTGCATGTATAACGCCTAAACTATGTTAAGGTAAGGCAGACCGTTAAATTGGAAAATTTATTTTATACTAAGGCTTAAATGTAACCAATTATACTTGACGCTTCTCTTAAAACTGTTATTTGAATGTAAAATACTGATTTACAAAACTATTCTAAAACCTTATTCGATTGACATAGAATTGTTGGCAACAACCATTAACATAGTTTTTTTTTTTATTTTCCTTGTAAACTTGTACAATCTACCTGTTATGGACATTCCGTAGTTTGTATGATTTTTTTTTATATTTTTTTATATATATTTATAAGCAACATAATATAATGACTTAGGGATGACAAACCCAACGGTAAGTCATCCATGACAATCTAGTTATACTCTCTTTATATAGTTGTAGAATATTGTGACAGTCAAGTCTACCTGCACCATTTAGTTGTTTGCTGGAGTATTTGGATGAAGCTAGTCTTGTTTGGCATTTGTAGCTTGCATTTTTGATTTATTCCTTTATGATTCTCATCTACGTAGGTAGGTAGGTAGAAGGGGCCATTCCAGTTACTTCTGAAAAATCAATTAGCACTTAATTTTGCCTTTTTGATACAACGACTCGAGTGATCTATTTCTTTTTGTTGGTTGTTATAGGTGGTCGTTTCTTCATCTTGACTCTCCCCAAGGACTCAGTACTAGAGCCACCCTGTGTGATTGAAAGGTTGATCAGATCTCCTATTTTGCTTTCTGCGATAAAACCTATATTGCTGTGGAAAGCCTCACCTAAAGTCCGGAGTCTGACTCTAGCTAATGCTAGGCAGCTGCAAAGGAAGTGTTGAAAAGTTTCTGCTTCATTCTCATCCTTGCAACTGCGATGGTGGGGATTGAGAGGAATACCTAGCTTCGCAGCGTGACTTCCTATTGGCCAATGACCCGTACTAATGGCTACTACTTTTGCTATATCAGTACGGGACATGGTTAAGAGTTGTTTGATTTTATTGATATTATACGAGAGCCATGTTTTCCTCGAGGTCGCACAGGTATTTAGTCTATGCACCTTTCATTTGCTCTGGCCAGAAAGTATGAATGAATGCGCTCCTTGACGACTCTCATTGGAGAGTAAATGTTTCATGAGTGAATGTCTCATGTGAATGTCTTATCTGTAGGGTAAATTGTAAAATATCGTTACTTACAAACCATAGTTCACGATCTATAATTCTTGATACTTTTGACTGAAATTTCTATAATATTTTAATAATAAACTTGAAAGGGTACTCCTCACAGCTGGATTTTCGTAAGTAACTCCTAATACCAGCTATATAACAGCTTTATAAATTAACAATTTGTTGTCTAGTATGTTATGAGAATTTTATCCAATCATCCAATAAAATTTACTTAGCTTCATTCCCAGTTGTTTTATTTTGCTATGGATATGATTTTTCCATGTAAGTCGTATATCCAAATGCATACCAATATACTTTAGAACTTTTTGTTGCTCAATTACTTCGGTATTCAGCATAATAACCGATCAAGTTTTTCTTTTCAGTTTAAATGTGATAATACCGGATCTGGAAACCGGATTTTGGTTCCATTCACTTTGATTCTCCACTTCTGAAGCTATTTTTTAACTTTATTTATGCTGCATTGGCAGGGTCTCAGAAATATATACTGGGTTAACATGTGATACTAATATGGTCATGTCATCAGCAAATGTAGCGCTCGTTGTCTCTTCGTTGCTGGTAAATCAGCAGTATAAATAAGAGCGAATGAGCGATCGAATTTAAACGTCAAAATAATCAAAAGATTTTAAGGAAAAGTTCTGCGAGCGATTACAAATGTGCTGTTATAGTTCGGAATAAATGACAGGGTCAGAAAAGATTTCCGTATAAACAGTACAAATGTACAGTTCTTGTACCCTTGAAAGCATTGTTTAATGTGCTAGGTCGAGAAAGAAAACTAGAAAGATGTACGCGACGAAACCTATTATAAAATCTGACAGGAATGAAATTAAAAAAATAATTTCAGGATGTAGAGTAAAAAAATATAACAATTCATGCAAATTCAAAAACAAATTTAAAAAAAAATATTTATTTTTAAATCAAAAAAGCAATATTAAAGCAATAGCTATTTTATTTAAATATGTACTCTGCACGACGATTTTTTTGATTCGCGAACAAGTCAAATACTTTATTATTAAAATTAGCAATTTTTAGTACAAATTCTTTTTCTATTGATAGAACTGCTAATGAATTTAAGCGATTTTGCCCCATTACACTTGATTTATAAGTCTTTATATTTTTGAGAGTACTAAAACATCTTTCCGACTCTGCACTTGTCACAGGTGTCGTCAAAACTATTTCGACCAATTTTTTGATCTGATCAAATTCTAAATTATTTGCTTTAATGAATTTATACAGTTCTAAGACCGATTCTAATTTTTGATATAATTCATTATTATAAATAACATCTAATTCATAACTATGGGGCAAGTAAAATTGAATGGTTTGGCAATAATCTCCATTGAATCGGACATTACCAAATCTATAAACCTAGATATGTTGAGAAAAGATTTCGGTAAAATCAAAGCTAGGCGAATCCCTTAATTTAATATTTTATACTATATAATATTAATATATAATATAAAATATTATACATAATATTAATTTAATATTATATACAATATTTTTTGTTATGTTTTATTAATTTTCTAATTTTATTACTTGGATTATTTAATTTTTTTAATTTTTGTTTATTTATTTTTTTTTGATTAATAAAGAAAAAAGTTTTAATCAAAACTCTTGTTGTTTAATTTTTTGGTCATAAATGTATTTCATTTGCCTTATAATTAATTCCTTGCCTTTGCCTTAATAATTATAATCAAAATATTATAGTTTATAGACTATAACCGAATTTTAAAATAAATTGACAATTATAAATTATCAAACATAAAAAAAATTGACAATGGCTTCGCTTTACTTTTAAACGATAATAATATAAGACCATAGAAAATAGTGGCCGGGATTTTCTTATAATATAACTTTTTAGTACCTTATTGGAAAAAAAAATTAAAGGCGCCAAACATTTTTCGCACACACACAAAAAAGACCACGAGCCGGGCCTGAATGTACTACATACTGAATATCTGCAATTTTGTGTGTAAAATTAAATAAAAAAGTTAAATAAAAGTAAAGATAATGTAGAAAAATTTTGAATATACTTGTACAATTTCACATAAAAATAGAAAATTACAAATTTTAGTGCCAGTTTCAGAGGATTTTCAATGCACAAAGTAAATTGAAAATAAAATTACATAAAATAATATTTCTTGCAATAAATAATAAAATTGCAAAAAATTAGTGTGAAATCACATTAACATTAACAATAAAAAAAAAATAAAAATTTAATTTAAGTTAACACGAAAGACAAAAATAACACAAAAAAAACAAAGTAAATAAAAAAAAAGAATAATAAAAATATTATAGTGAAAGTTAAGTACTGTGTTGTTTAATAAATTTAACTGTCTATTTAATAGAATAATTGTAATACATAAAAAAGTACAGTTATTTTTATTTCAAATAATTTTTTCAAATATTTTCATTTTCTGGTTATAGTAACAAAAATAGAAATTAAAAATTAAAAAAAATTGCTTATTAACTATATTGAGGTTTTATTTGCTTTTATTTTTTGTTTTATCATTTCATCATTTGGATCTAATTTCATATTTGATAAAATTTTAGTAATATATTTTTCTTTAGAAAAAGAAAGGGAGGATCTAATTACTAAAATCAATTTTTCTTCTGTTGGGATTTGAATTTTGTCTATTTTCATACATTGAAACAAATGGAGCTCGCATGGCATTATTTCCTAAATAGTGCTTTAAGCTTTTTATTTCTGACGATAACATAAAAAACTGAGAACAAATGAAGAAATAATGATACGTTAGAGAAAAGTACAAAACAAATGGCGACTGTATTCGACACTACAATAATTGATGTATATGCCGTTTTTTTTCTTTTCTTTAGGTGGTGTCGCGAAAATCAATTCAATTTATTTGAATTGATATTTTTCAATTCAACTAAAAAAATTCACGGTGTCGGGAGAATCAATTTTCAACTATTTGAATTAAGTTCAACTAGTTGATTCAAGTTTGAATTTGTGACATTTCAAATCAAAAATTTTGTTTGATATACCCAAAATATTAGTTGTAGTTAGTTTTGTTTTATTAGTTATTTATTTAAAAAAGTTTATAAGTGTACAATAAATATTAGGTTCTTTTTAAATTTTTCATTTCTTTTTATACTTGTTAATTTGTGGGCTATTTTTGGGACTTTTTTCATATTTAATTTTAGTGTTACTTTTTGTTTAGTGAAATTTTCTTACTTTATTTGAGGAGTTGAACTTAAAAAGACGTTGAAAAGTTATTTAAATCATGGTTATATCAATATAATATTTACTTTTTAACACATTCTAGTTTGTATGGCAAACATTTTCCTTTTTTTTAGTTCCTTTATTAATTATATTAACTTGCACTAAGCAAATCCATAATGTGTTTTGTGTTTTAAAAGTTAATATTATTTCAATAATATAATTACTGCTTATTTTAGTAATTATAGGCGCTATAGCTATATATATAGTACGTAAAATAAATATATATACTGAAGTAGTTATATTTCGTTCTATTCGTAGAATTTGTTTTTGAACTAAAAAAGGAATATTTTGTTATTTTCTATTTTTCTAAAGCACCTTCAGATGTAAGAAAATCAAGACATTGTATAATAGCTGGAAATAATACGTTTTGCGAGTAAATTATTAAATTTCTTACAAAAAGTTCAAGAAATAGTTTGCTTTGAAATGAAATTTAAATTAATACATCTTATACTTTTTTGATCCATGGAAATAACGTCTATTGAAATTCAACTCCTTATTTATAAATTATCCATTATTACAATAAATTTACCACAGCAAACTACAACAAATCAAAACGAAATTGAAAATTCAACTAAAAAAATTTAGTTGAATTTCAAAATCAAAAAAAGTTGAAAAAATTCACAAAAATTGATATACGCGACACCGACAATTGAAATATTTCGATTTTAATTGAAAGTCAAAACAAAATTGAATTTCGCGACACTACCTTTTATTTTAATGTGATAGTTCACGTACAATTCAATTATTATGTAATTTTGTTATTTAAAATACATAATAAATTAAATAAAATAAATTAAAAATTAGTAAAAAAAATGTTTACATTCTAAATCTAAATATTAGACATGTTTTTATATAATATATTTTCTATTTTCCTAAATTACTAAATTTTATTATTGATTCGTTACCAAATATTTTTTATAAATACATTACATATTTTGTTTTCGTTTTTTTTGTTTTTTTGCTTATTAAATTATAAAGTTAGTAAATTATATAGTTTCATTTTAATTTTTTTATACTGAATATAAAATTACTTAATTCATTCCAAATAATCTAAATCCAAAAATTTTTCTGTTTTTTTGTTTTTTTTGTTTTTTTTTTGTTTTTGTGTTGTTTTGTTTTCTTTAGAATTTAATTACATTATAGAATAAACATTTCTCTTATTTTCCTTTTAAATACACCAATATTATTAATTTCTTTTATTTTCGTTGGTAATTCATTATAAATCTTTAAGCAATGTTTCGAAAATAAAATTGTGCTTGATCAAATTGTTGATAATTTTAAAGGCCATCATATACAGCTCTTGTTTACTAATGTTCGATAGACTTAGATACTTCCCAGAGTATAGAGCAAACTTGTTGGGTGTAATCTTTGATAGAAATTAATGTATTTTATTGATTTCTTGTGAAAAATTTCAAGTCTTTTTTTTTTTTTTTTATATATATATTTATTTGTAACATAGCCAACTTATTTCTATCTTAAATCATACAAAAAATTAACAAAAAAAATGATTCACATTATGACTTATAAACTAACTTATTGAACCCCTTACGATTACTCTAAGTTATTACATTACAATTAAAATTATTTTAGTATTTTTTACATATATTTTACGTATTTTTACAACTTTCTTGAGTTACAATTTTATTATTCATTTTAACAAGAGTCGGAAAAGGCTAGAAAAAACCGACTTTAATTTTACATATTTTTAATAAAACCTTACAAACTATTTAAAAACTAACTTACAACTAATTAACCTACTATTACTAAACCAGAACTGTAACGTTTAGTTGAACTTAAAATTTAGTATAAAAATTAAAAAAATTGTTTTTGTTGCCAATTTTCTTAGTAGCTTAACCACCAGAACTTATTAATATTTATAATATGGTGTACGTCTTTTGATGAGAGGCTCATGTTATATCTCCAAATTGGTAGTTGGGTATTGGGGTTAATATTTGGCTCGAAAGTGATCTGTTTTTGGGTGCTACGTCTAAAAGCGTGATAAATAATAGGGATATTGCTATAATTGGATTGAATATATCTATTGCGATCAAGAAAGAGAAATGCTTCTGGGGGAATGAAACCTGAGCTTAATGAGTCTTCAATGTATTTATTTTCTGGATATGCAGAATGTGAAACTAAGCTATTATCTATTATATTAGTTGTGAGTTTAACATAATGTTTTCTAATTAAATGCAAAACAAAAACATCAATTCTAGAAATATTTGCCCGGCTATACAGCGTTCTATTGGAAAAGAAATGTTTATATTCAGTATCTGGCTTACGATAAATACCTGTACACCCTCTCAGAAATTTCCTTTCTAACTTTCTATATAATTCCATAAGTGAGGCACTAATATTATACCAAATTTGGCAGCCGTAAGTCAAAATGGGTCTAATAAGCGCTTGATAAGCTATTATTTTAACCCTGGTAGACAAGAATTTTGATTTAAACAATTTTTGGGTTATAGCGAATGCCCTTCTCGCCGATATAATTTTATTTTTAATATGTTCAGTAAAATTAAGATTGTATTGCAAAATTACCCCTAGATATTTCACATATTTTTTGTTTACCAATTTAATATTTCCTGGCGCTTGGATATGGAAATTCCTCCAATTTTGTCGAACGTCCTTATTACATTTATCCAATGATGTTCGAAATAAAATGACTTCACATTTCCTAAAACTAACTCTCATTTTCCAAGAGTTAGCATAGGAAAGAACTTGATTAAACATTGACTGTAGCTTATATTGAATATTTGCAGTCTTTTTTCCCGCCACGTAAACTATGAGGTCATCAGCAAATGCTAAGTTACTCTTAGCGTCATTATAATTATTAAGGCTCTGTAATAAGGCGCTCAAAAAGATATTAAACAAAATTGGAGAGTTTACCGTTCCCTGTTGCAAACCGTTTTTAATGCGGAATAGTTTTTCAGAATAAATGTTACCAATTTTAACTACAAACGTCTTATCAGTTATCATGTCATAAATAATTTTCGTTAGATAAATCGGGTAATTGTAGTTTATAAGTTTAAATATTAGGCCTTCAGTCCATACTGAATTAAAAGCAGATTCAAAATCTATTAGGCAAGCACCCACGTAGTTTTTATCATTAAGATACCAACATACGTCTGATGTAAGCTTATTTATAGCATGTATGGCGGAATGATTTGCTCTGAAACCAAATTGATTATTAGGTATGACACCTTTATCTGCTGTAACTTTAATCAAATATTTGTTAATTAGTCTTTCAAATATTTTACTTATGTTAGGTAACATACTAATTGGTCTGTAGCTTTTAGGGTCTGTAGAAACTTTTCCAGGTTTTTTAATTACAATAACGGTAGCTTTTTTCCAAAGTTTTGGGAAATATGAATTATTCAACATATTATTAAATAAGGTACAATATTGAGAAAAAATTTCAAGTCTGTTAATGCAAGTTTGTGTAGTCCGACTCCAAATAGGGTTAAGATATCGTAAATTAGATAATATAAATGAAGAGTATATGGCAAATAATGCGTTTTTGTTTAGTAGTATTTTTATTAAAAAAATATACGGCGTAATTTTTTTTAATATGAATTCAATATGGTTATTCCATTAAAGTTTGCTATCATTAAACCTAGGTAATTAAAATTTTCCACTACCTCAATTGGAGCCCCATTTATAACAAAGCTAGTATTAGATAGAAATTTATTGTCAAAGAATAAATTCAGTTAGAACAGTTTTGTTTTTTTCACATTTAATGAGAGTTTATGCTTTTTGAGCCATTCTTGAAGAATTTGAGAGTCAAATTCAATTGCGCTTCTTAAGTCCAATTCCGAGTTTTCAGAATATTTTAATACTGCATCATCTGCGTACAATTGGATAGAGCCTTTTGTATTAAATTTGAATATATCTATATATATTTTGAAGACGTCTGGTCTTAAAATTGAATCATTTCTTACAAATTTTGGCAGTACTATACCCTTTATTACAACGTACCTTTTGCATACGGTTTTTGAAGTACGATGTAAAGAAGCATAACTGACAAGTATTGAAGTTCAGTTTTGAAAGTTTGTAGAGAAGGATGTCGTAATGGGGCTTCAAATTTTGTCTGCAGCAACAAAGAGCAATCATTAAAATACAGATTAACTTTTTAATAATGACAATTATTGACACCGTTATAAATCAATTTTTCGTTATAAAGAATTCATTATAAATAACTAGAATTGCTGAAAAGCGATTCAAATTTCTATTAAAGTGCCTTAGAGGACGAGAAATAATCAATTTAAGATTAATTAAAATAATTTCGAAATTCTAAGTACATAAATATTAAAAGTAGGCACATACATACATTTAGATTTACATATTATTTTTTAAGTTTACAATTTCTGAAAAGCAATTCAAGTTTCTATTAAAGCGCCTCAGAGTTGACAATAAATCAATTCTAGATGAACCTAGAAAACAAACAAAATTTGCCACTTATAGAAATATTAGAAATTCTTATATACAACTGTAAAATAAATTACCGACCTTGTTTTTATGTTACAATAGACAATGTTACAAGACAATGTTGATTCAAAATATTTTTACCATAGACAACCGATAAGTATGGCTTAAAATTATTCAATATGTGCGACAATGCAAGCAAAATGCCCTATCAAATTTTTGCAGAAAAACTATTCCAGAAAATAATGCAGCTGCCGAATTTTTTGTGAAAAGTCTAGTCGTTACCCGCTGAAAGCCCGCCGCGACTATATATTTTTCATAATCTATTAAACATAACATGTATAAACACCTACGTTATATTTATACATAATTTTTGTAAAAATAATTATCGAAATAGGAAAAAAACACATTTTTATGCTGCATCTACCTGAAGAATTAATCGATACTTTTTTCAAAATACGTCTTTTAATTGTAAAATTACGAACTTCTTTAAAAAGAAATATAAACGAGTGTTTAAAGACTTGGGGAGCCTCATCTATAGAAGAATGAATTTATTTACTATGATAGGTGTTCTATTAAATATAAACGAACATCATTCCATTCCAAGTTGTTCTCCAAAACAAGAAAAATTTACCTCACCTATGACCTGCAAAAATTCAAGACATAAAATTTAAGAAATTCATTCTTAATTGTCTTCTTGTCCTATAACATTTTGCATCCAAATTTAAATTTTCCTTAGCAGAAAAATGTACCAACTGTCATAACAGATTCCCAAGTTTTTTTTGTTTGTTTTTTTTCATTCAATTTAATATAACTTTATTTTTATATTTTATCAAATTCAGGAGTTCGTCCGTCATCCATGGTCTTATTTTTTTTAATTTTAATGGGATTTGAAATTTGAACTGAACAATTTCGCATATGGTAAATCAGTTTATCTGCAAAAATGTCATAAGCCATAGAAGGGTTTAATTTACCATACACTCTATCTCAACTTTCCGATGGAAGTGCACCCGAAAGTTTTAAGAAATCAATCTTGTTAGTAATTACACAATTATTTTCACAGGTGTCGTTATAAGAATTTAAATTTTGAAATTTCAAAGAAATCATGTTGTGGTCGCTTATACCGTAGTTACAATTTTGAGTAATTGCCTCCAAATTAATATTTTTATTACATAGTTTTAAACATATGTGTTCAATAGATGAGCTTGTGTGATCAGTAGTACGAGTGGGGGACCCAATTAGTGGTTTCAAACCATGTGATGAAATAATATAAGTAAATAATTGTTTTTTATACACCATAGATAGATTGATTATACCAATATTCAACATCACCAATTACTAAAATATTTTTTATTTTTTTTCGTTTTTTAAAAGGTCATCAAAATCATTTAAAAATATTGAATAATCGAGATTCACATTATTTAATCTATATACACAAAAAATTGCAAAGCTAATGCAATTTATTGTGCAATGTAATTTAATTATATCGGCTGTACTTATAAAAATCCGAGTCCAATCTTTTAAAACACCGTCTCTTACATTTATCGCAATATCGTATACTCCGTATGCACCACAGGCGCGTATGTATCATTACGATTACAATGCAAACTATACCCTTTTATGATACACTGATTTTTTTCATTACTATATAAGTTCAAATTTCAGTTGAAGCACTAAAAATCGGGAGATCATCTACTAATTCTAAATGTGATAAGAAGTTATCAAAATTTTTTCTTTGATTACGAATATTTTGATGTATTTGAATGAAAGTATTTGAATTTATATTTGAAAAAGAAGAATAGATCATTTTAATTTATCACTTAAAGAAAAGTTGTTATAAAGTGTTTAAGTAATCAAAATTTTTTATTAAAATACGATCGTCTCCTTCTTTTTTCCTATGATGTATCATGGCTATACTTATCCAAAGAAATTTATACTTTTTAGATTTACTCTTTTTACTCTTTAGATTTTTTAATTTTTACCGCAGATTTATACAATTTTCTATTCCTCTGAGTTAAACTATCATTTATATACTAAAACTTCTTACCATTATATTCAATATTTTTTTTTAATTCCTTTTTCTTATCCGTTACCAACGCTTTAGAGTATGTGGATCGAAACTTTATCTTCATCAAGTTTTGTTTAACATTTTTTATCTTATTTGACGTTCCAAACGGCACAGGTTTCGATGTCTTCCGGAATTATGTATTTTTTTTAGACTTGCGTTTAGGATTTTGACTGCAACTCCAACTATGTTAATACCTTCGACATCAGGAACATTTACAACATTAATAGAACAACTTAGACAATTTTGTTCCATTTTGTAAATTTTTTCCTAAAAGAAGTCCAACTTTTTCTGTTTTCTTGTCTCAACGCAAGCAGCTTTTCAACATAAGATGCGTTGATCAGTTTTATGTTTTTCATCATATCATTATTTTTTTTCATCAAGTTGTACAGAGTATCCATATATTAATGTTTTCTGTTAAATTTCTTTCCTTTATATCCACGACGCTATTTCTTCTTGACGACGAAACGACAATTTTATCAGCAAACTTTGGCATCAATTGATTTACAATGTTGCTAGAGGAAGATCTTCTAAGGATTTACATATTATAATGACTAATATAAGCCATATAACTCTGATAAATTCAAAGTATAAGCTTTAATTATTATAAAGTTAATTCTGTAAAACAAAATTAAATAATATAATAAAGGCGACATAAATAAATAAATTCTGGCTATTTATGTATGAAATAAAACAAATCCACTTATGTATAAAAATTTCACTATTTCAGTAAAAATCCCTATTCTCCAGAATTAGTGCAGACAACAATAGAAAAATGTAATTGTGAAAATGTACTACCTATATACATTTTCTTTTAAATTGCATTTTTTATTATATTAAATTAAAAACTTATAATATTATCTTCTTAATAATACCCGTTGAACCTCTTTTACTTCTTTTTTAATTATCTTCTATCCTTAAAACTTAGTAATACCGTATTTTTTTAACAAACGAATTCTGCCTGATTTCTATTTCTTCTACTTAGTTTGATTTAAAAGAACTTTATTATTATCATACATACATACATACATCAATATTATATTAAACGTGTAAGTAAGCCCTACTCACTTTCATTTATATATAAAATATAACTTCAATCTTCAATGGATAACATTTCTAAGAACATTTGTATAGAAAATGAATTTCAAGGTAGGCACTCACCTACCTACTTTGTTTCATTTCAATAAAGAATCAGTATCATCAAAGTGATTGAACAAAAGATTGAATAAAAATGTATATATGTATAGATACATTTTATGATAATAATTAGAAGGTGGGCATCTTACATAATATAACAATAAAATATGACCTTAGCACTATAAGGTTCTAATTAAAATTAATTAAAAATCGAATTATTTTATGCAATCTCTTATTTTTGTCCTTTTTTTTTATCTTTAATCCAATCTTTGTACTGAATTGACATGCTTTTCAAAAACAAACATTTTATCTATTTTGAAAATATCTTTTAATTCTTGTTACCTACTATATTATATCACCAGTTTAAATTTTAAATTCTAACATTGATTTTCTCGAACTCATATTTTGACCAATTAGAACTGTGTAATTCCAAAGGTAACTGCAATAGAAATTATAAATCAAGATGACGACAACTAAACAAAACAAAAGAGAATAACATTTTTCTTCTACTTTTTTTAATGCTCTCAAACTGTGCTAGGAGCATTTCATTTTATTGTCGTCACTTTGTTTATGCACAAAGCAACAAAAAAAAAAAAAAAACTATAAAGAAAACAAAACCGACTTTAAATAAAGGACATTATTTATTATTTTCTAATTAAAATAAAATAAAGTGTCTATCTAAAACATGTATACTCTATATACCTACATAAATATTCTATATACCTAGTACTAGTACTGCTGTAAAGAAAAACTACTGTGTTTGTGCTACTATTATGCAAAAACAAAAACAAAAAAATAAAAAACAAAAATGGAGAAAACAAAAAAAGAGACATAAATTTTTGAATGAAAGAAAATAGAAATAGATGTGTTGTGTAACATTGTGATGAGTAAAAAATTAAATTAATTATTTAATAAATAAAAAAGAGACAGATATATATATATATATATATATATATCTGTTATATAAATACAATTTAGTGATGTTACTTTATTTGTTGGTTTTGTTTTTTGTTTTTATTTTGTTTTTATTTTGTTCATTTTAAGAATAATGAAATTGTGTCAGGTGAGAAGTGTAATTTCTGTATGCATATAATCATTTAAGGGTGGGAGGGGGTAAAAGTTGTGTTCTTGTTTTGAAGATGTAGAAATTTTTTCTTCATTTTTTTTTTCTAATTAAATGTATGACCTTTCAAGTTTTGAATTATCTCTTTTTGTTTTCTTTCTTTCAATATAATTTAATGGTGTTTATATGTTTTATTTTTATAAAATTTATATATACATATATAGGTAGGTGTGATTGTTATAACATGACTCAAATATGTTTGTAAAAGATGGTGTTTTTAAAATGGAGGATAATATAAATATGTATTAAAAATATAATATTATGTATATGGGTAGATAAATATTAGTGGTAATGATGATGATGATTATTTTTTATGATGATGATGACAATGATTATAAATTAGAACGTCTATATATAATATAGAAGATAAAAGGTGTTACTTTCTTAAATTCATTTGAATTTAATTATTTTTTATGTGACTTGTCTAATCTATTACAGTTAGCCTAATCTCATTTCGCAAAGGTTAACTTGTCTAATGCAATGTTGACAAATAAAAAACTTATAGTAAAATATAAATTTACAAAAATAAAATGGTTTACGCAATAGGGAACAAGAACAAGAATAACAAAGTAAAAATGTATTATATTTATATATATATATTATACTTTTTTGCAAATATTTAATTGCAATATTTAATGCAAATTTTTTAAATGTTTTTTCTTCTTTTTGAAAGCCGTATTTATTTAAATGGCTTTTAACAAAAGACTATTTGGCATTTTTTACTTAGGTGGACCGGACCTGACTAATATTTGACATTAAGATAAAAATAAATAATCACGTGATTTTAATTTTTTAATTAAATTATTATGTTTTTTGTCGATTGTTTAGTCCAATGTATTGGAAACATGTTTTCCTCACAACGAACAAAATGTTGACGATAAGACTTTTAAAACTGAAGGTGTTCTTCTTCTTATGTTCGAATGTTCAGAACAACTGTTTTTTTTTTTTTTCTTTATTTATTATTTAAAACTACATACATAGAATAATATTTAATTATATTTAATTTTTTTTTTTTCGGACCTAAGCCTTAGCTGTCTGGGTCTCCTAATAATTGTTTTTTTTTTAACTTATAATAATTACACTGTAAAAATGTAAACAAATAAATTTAAATAATTATGAAATAAATATAATGTTTTCCTCTGAAGTACCGAACCGAACGTTCAGGATACAAGATGTAAAATTTACATTTTAAAAGGGAGATGATTTATACATTTTAATTGTATAACGATTTTCATCTCTTATTTCGGACTTCAAACAAAAGTGAAAAAATATTTGACTAAACAATCGGATGAGCTGAAATGTTTGAACAAATTTTTTTACATTATTTGTGTGTTTCCAGGACAACTCACGAGTTACTTCGAGGTATGTAAGGGAGATAAACAGGGTTAATTGTATTTTATCTCCCATATTGTTTTAAAAAGAAACGGATTACATAATAACCACTACTGTACGTTTGCACGATGACAACGGTATCCAGTAGTACCCTTTCGAACATATCAGCCACTTAGCTTACGTCGGTGATGGGTGAAAATGTTTATTGTCAAATACGAGCGGATGTTTAAATGATATGTGCCAAAAGCTGTACACTAGAAAAATCACTTGCACATCAAAACATTCAATCGTCCATTAAGAAACGCGAATCGAAGATATGAGTAATTTCTATTATCTGAGTAGCATCATATCAACAGATGGAGATGTCGAAGCCCGCATCAACCAAGCCCGTACTGAATTTAGGATGCTCTCAAAAATTTGACAGATACACAACATATCTCTGCCCACCAAAAACAGAATATTTAATGCAAGTGTAAAAGCTCTTCTATTGTACGCCTGCGAAACATGTAAAGTTTATGTAAACAATACCAGGAAACTCCAAGCGTGCATCAGTAGCCCTCCGGTACACTCTAAACATTCGTTGGTCATAATGCATTTTCAACAGTGCCAAAACACAATCCAAAAGCGAATAGATGTGGAAACCCGCGAAAGACAAGGCGAACAACAATTTTAGGCGAAGCAAGTACCCAACGAAGACTATTGTCACAATTGAAAAGATAGGAACCGTAGATAAGCAATAATCATACTGATTTATGCGATCGAAACATTATAAAAATTATGACTTGAATTCGATGAAGACAGTTATTTCATTATTTTAGCCTCTCATAGTTGAAGCTTATCCCATTATTTTAATTGCAGTTTTTTTTTCGCAAAATATGTGACGAAATTACATTTACTTAGATGGCCAAAAGACCATGTAGGCGTGGGCGAAATTTAACGGCGTTAAAAATTAAGATAAATTAAATTCTGGTAGTTTAAATTCTGCGAAGGCAGTATCATTTGACCTCAATGAAATATATATATATATAAAATTTTTGTTTATTAAGTCTTATTGTGAAGTATCCAATTAGTATAAATAAAATATTTCTAATCACTTTCTTTGTTAAAAGAATAATATTTGACAAGTATATATTGTGAAAAGGTTTTAGGCCAAATATTAGGTTTGTTAAATATATTTTGCTATTTGGGTTGCTGAAGAGACTTGTTTCTATAATAGGAGACACAACAGAGTTATTTAAAAAAAAAATTTGTACTTGTTTGTTTATACATTTACACGCTACGCATGTTCATATCAGAGTTGCCAGCTAACTGCAGAAATTTTATTGTATGTTACTAAGCCACTGTACTTTGTAGTTTTGTTGGGAATCATTTATTTTATAAAGTTAGACAATTATACAATATTTATGTCATATTTTACCCAACATTGCCCACCAATTATCCAATGACAACCAATATATATATTTTATTCATCAGCTATGTTTTCGAAGCTGTGTAAAATAAAAACATGTATATTTAAGAACAAACAACATCTTATTTTTTTTGAATTAATATTCATACTACATAATGATGAATTCTTATACGAAGTATGAATTATTTAAAGAAAAATAGTCGGAAAGATATTATATAGGCTCTGGAAGGTTTCAAAATAGTTAATAAGTATACGAAAATATAAGCGCTTATACCGGGTGTTCCAGAGCATGCGTATCAGCTTTTCTAGAGAGGAAATCGTTATTTTAAAATGTGAAAACAAATTTATTAACTAAATCAAGGGTGCTCCATCGATTGCTGATATTTTCAACATATTCTCAACCGGGAAGGACCGGAACAGGGTCTTTTAAGACCAAAAATCGCCGAAATTGGCTGAAATCGAGATTTTCAAATGGGAACAGGTACTTTTTTTATGCAAATTTGGATTCTACCTCAAAAAATAAGAAACTTTTGTAAGGAAAATTATTTTTTTTTTTGTTTTTTTGTTTTTTTTTTTTTATTTTTAGTTTAAGCTTTGTAGGAACTCAAAACTGAGATAAAAAATATGAGAACCTGAAAGACAAATTTATTTATAAAAATGATTATTATTAATTTTAGTTTACCAAAGGAATATATAATGAATTTTTGTTTTATTTTCATTTAATTTTAAATAAAAAGAATGGAAAACAAAAAAAATCATTTAATTTAAGATGGAAAGAAATCTCACTAGATCCCAATACTGTTCACTTCTTTTGTGCTGTTAATCATCATCGTCATCAGTGGGAATTTTGATGATGTCTAATTAAAAAAAGGAGTACCAAATTATTGTTTTTTTTATACTGTCAATGTAGGTTTTTTATCAACTACTAGGGTATGAGGGTCCCTCATTAACATAAGTTTCTTTTTTTGTCATAAAATCCGAATTATCATAAAAAAGTACCTCTGCATATTTGAAAATCTCGATTTTGGCCAATTTCGGCGATCATTGGGCTTAAAATACCCTTCTCTGGTCCTTCCCGGAAGTTGAAAATGTCCCCAATCGATAGAGCACCCTCAATTTAGTCAATAATTTTTTTTAAATTTTAAAATAATGGCTCCTTCCCCTCCTAAAAAGCTGATACACATGCTCTGAAACTTCGGGTGTAATGAGTTAATTTAAAACGACATTAGATTGGTATGCAAAATTCACGAAATGAATGAGAAAATATACTATACAGAAAAGAATATTTATATCGGTATTTGCGGCAACCAATGCAGGAAAAGCTTGGGAAAAACCTAAACGAATATTCCTAAATAATGTTGAAAGTGATATACTCGAATACTTCAAGCAAGAAATTGGTAAATTGTTTTTCTTGATCAAGAAAGGTGGAGAGATTAAAGATAGATTTCACAATGAGCTGTAGCAGAGCAAGAAGAAGAAATATAAATTATTATACTTGATCATATTAAATGCATTTAGAGTAATATAAAAAAAATATATTTTAATTATAGTTTTCTTAAATTATAACAGTTTTGATAGTTTTTATTTTGAAATGTGAGTGAGATATAGAGGTGAATTCATAAATTCAGTTTTAATGCGATTTCAGAGTTTCCGGTTTTATCTAATTCCAATATATAGTTTTTATCTTGAAATGATGGCAATCTTAATACGAGGCTATGTAAATATATGCGAACACATATAATAATAATATTATTGTTGAAATTCAATTATACATATAAACATTTTAATTAAAATTGTACGCTTCATGGTCAATAATTTAAATATTTAGAAAGGTTATAGTTTATGAATGTACATACAATTATTAAAAGTGATGGATTAATTTAGTTTTTGTTTCTTTTATTTTTTTTTTGTTTTATGTTTATTTTTTATTTTAAAATTAATTATAACAAATTAGTAGGCATTTTTAAAAAAATTTATGCCTTTTATCATAAAAAAAATATAATATATAAGATGTAGAGTTTTATAATGTAAATTGTAATTATAATTTTCATAGTAATTAAAATTTATAAGACTTCTTGAATTCGTAATAAGGAAATAAATTTTATTTTAAATAATTTGAAATTCTAATATCATCTTACTTGAATTATTTTATAAATTAAGATTTGGAATAAAATTGAAATACAAGCAAAAATTAAAAGCAAATAAATTAACAAAATATAATGTATTATATACTTCTGCACGTTCCCATAAGGGATAGAGTAGAAACGTGTATTAACTAAAATTGAGGAAATTAATTTTCAAAATTTTCTTTTTCTTAAAATACTCTAATTTCGAGTTAAACAGAAATTTTTGTATTATATTTGAAGTTGTTCCAAAATGTAAAAGCTTTTTGTATTTGTCGGTCAACATAGAATAAAGAAAATTTGTCATTGTTACACCCATGTAATTCAATCGCTTTGCGGTTGAACGGGTTCAGATAAAACGACATGACATTTTCAAATACCTTTAGACTTATTGTTATAAAAAAAAATACGATCATTTCATGCTAAATAGAAGAACATTTTTTTTTTCTTCCATTTAATATTTACAATCTGAATAATTTACAATTCAATAAGTTAAATAACTTTCTGTTTTATACTGGCTTGATAACACTTCACTATTTATTATATTATTTTATAGGTCGCATTGAATTTTACGTTTTAATCTTCTGGGCCTTGTGTCCATGATTAAATTGTTTGCCAGGATGTTTAGATGTACTTCCAATTTACTTTTGTACTTTGAGCAGTATTTTGAAATCTCATCATGTACTGATGGAACCTGCAAATCGTTGTGGCTTAAACTATTTGACACGACCCACGGAGCATCAACCACCATTCTCAGGACTTTTTTATGAAATCTTTGAATTACATCAATGTTGGTTTTAGCTGCAGCACCCCAGAGTTGAATTCCGTACGACCATATAAGTTTAAGAATAGCTTTGTACCAACATCACCTTGTTTTCCAAAGACAATTATGATCTTTTATTCATTAACCAATATAGGCTTCTCAGTTTTTGTCCCAATTGTACGCGCTTACAAATTAAGTACTTTTTTCATGTTAAACACCTATCAAGATGGATCTCTAAATATCTGACATACTCCTGAGGTATGACTGTATTGTTCAAAGTTACTGGGGGGCAGTCCCCTTTCCTCAGTGTAAATGTCACATGGGTTGACTTATTTTCATTGACTTTTATTTTCTAACTGTGGAGCCAGCTTTTAATTTGACTGAGGTTCCGCTGAAGAAGCTTTGAGGCTCGTAATGGATCGATGTCTGTAGCCATAATTGCTGTATCATCAGCAAAAGTTGTTACTTTCACTTCTGGTGTCGTTGGGATATCTGCCGTATAGATGAGGTAGAGTGTGGGTTTAAGAAGGTTTCCTCTGGACACGCCAGATTGAACGTCGAAAAGTTTTGTGTAAAAATCTTGTTGTCTGTCATAAAACGTACGAATTTCTGTATAACTTCTCAGCAGTTCGTAGAAATCGCACGGCAGGTCTTGTTTTAGCTTACATAATAAGGCTAAATGCCGCACCTTATCAAAACTTGACTTATATCAAGAAATGAATTTATCCAAGCCATGCTTCACAACTCTATGAATTTGTTCCACAGTGCCATGCTTTATTCTAAAACCGAACTGTTTTGGTATAAGTTTTCTGCTTTCTATAACTGGGCTGAGTCTTATTAAGAATAGTTTTTCAAGTATTTTGGACAGTATTGGTATTAGGCTGATCGGCCTGTAAGATGATGGTTCTTTTGTTCTTTTTCCGGCTTTGTGTATCATAATTATTTCTACTACTTTCCATTGTGATGGGAAGAATCTTTCCCTTAGTACTGCATTATTATATATATGTTAGTAACTTTAAAGCTTTCACTGGCAATTCTTGTAGTATTCTTCCGGTAATCAAATCATAGCCAGGTGATTTTTTTTGGATTGATCTCATCCTTAATAACCCTTAATAACGCTACAACTTCTGGTAATTTGATTTTTTTTGCGGGAAAGTCCATCTGGTAGGGAGCATTCATAATGTTGTTAATTTGTTCAACATCAGCAGAACTGGGTTTCTCATTCCATGGAAAATTTTGGTAAAACACTGTAAATATAAAAAAACAAAACACCGACAAAAAGACACAATAAATCGCTAAACATCGATTTCTACTATAGTGATGGCTTCAGATTTTTTTTTGTATGTTCTTGACAGTATTTGATTGTACATTTATTTGCAGTTGAATTAATAAAATTAAATAAAATTAAATTTTTGATACTGTTTGGGAAGAATTACATTTTCGTGCTTTTTTATTAAGTGCTGTACTGCAAGCTTATACTACACTATCTTACTACAATGTTTTTCGAGTATTTATTTATTAAATTACTGGCTTATCAACTCATTAAAAATGGAAAACTACTGCATTTGTCGGAAGCTAGGCCTTCTTAATTAGAATAGCTCTGAGCTGTACTGGGTACTATGACCAGAATGGAAAACATATAGAGCTTTTTTGCTTATTCGGGAATCTAACCTGCGACCTTTCAATTCGGTCGCTTATAAATTAAAAATGACTTGAATGAAAAATTAAATGTACCTGCTTTTCTTGAATCACGTGGATGCTAATTGTATTCTCCTGGCTCCTCGGTATTGTATTTCGTTCTAAAATACAACTTTTTAATAATAATTATAGTGTCATTTCTTTAGAAAAAAATGTGAGGATTTTAGTCTATGTACCGTGAGCGTAATCGTAGCTTACTGCCTCCTATACTTACTTAACATCAATTTTGAAGTATTAGTGTTCTAGGGCCTGTGCTTTATGTCTTCTAAATGGTCGACCTCCGAACATCACCTAATATTATAACAGCTACTCTTGGGGATGAACCCATTGATAGCGTCTAAGGGATTGTAAAAATTTTTTGTTTCAAATTGAAAAATGTGTATGGAAATGGAAAATAATCGTTGTACATCACTTTCGCATATCGTAAAGGTATATATATATGCGTCCTTCATTAAAATTAAACGATGTATTATTACCACAGGGGGAATCAGTAAAGTACTTGGAAATTAATTTAGACTGCTGGCTTAATTGGAGAACTCATATTATCCAAAAAAAAAAAACAGCAAATCAGAATCAAGTTCATCCAGCTCTACTGTCTTATAGGGCGTTATTCTAAACTCTCACTTGATAGTAAAATGATGATATACAAAGCCATATTAAAACCAGTTTGGACATACGATCTTGAGCTATGTGGTACTACAAGTAATTCAAATATAGAAATTACTGAACGGTTTCAATCAGAAATGCTACTTTTTATTTGAAATGTCCCTCGGTTTGTTAGAAATAACAGAATACGATCAGATATAAACATTCCATCTGTAAAATAACAGTCACATTCAACGTCATATTTCACCAGACTTCAAAACCATCATGTAATAAATTCAAAACTTTTAATTACTTGGAAGACACGCAGACTAAAAAAATTCACACCGTTGGAACTTAGTTCCATATTTTTAAATAACTAGCCAAAGTAATTTAAGTTTGCAAAAGACAAAAATTTATTGGATTTGTTTTTTCTTCTACAAGTCATGTTCCAAATTGGATCTTATATCACAAGTCATGCTCCAATTATAACTCTTGTACATACAATTATAGTTGTAATGAAATATACAAACAAAAAAATGTTTGGGTTATAATGGCTTTAGCTGCTTGAGTAAAAAACTAAATTATAAGAACATATTGATTAGGTTAACATAATATAATTAGTTAAAGGTCTGCCATGCAACTCAAAATTTTTTTTAATGCGAATTTTTGGAGTCTCTAAATTTTTTGTATAAATTTTATAAGGTCATTGCACTGTAAGGGAGCACAATAATATGTGGGCAGCTTAATTCAATCTGGTAGTCCTTTTCCAATTTTTAATTCAAAATTTCAAAACATTATTATAATAATTTTAAATTATTTGAACTATTTTCATAAAATGTTATGTTATCATCGAAATGACTGTATATACTGCAGTGGTTTTAATATCAATTAAATTGGAAATTTTAATTGTTCAAATACTTGAGAATAGTTACAGAAATTCTTTGACCATAATTATTTTAACGCATTAAATTTCAATTAATTCAAATTATATTTTGTCAATGTATATAAATATATACTTGTATATACCAGTGTTATATTTTAATTTACCATTTTCAAATTCTTATCCTTTTCTTATTATAATGAAGATATCAATATGTAGCAGTTAATATATACAACAAATAAATAGTATTAATATTTTTATCATTATTATTATCATTATTGGCTTATTTAAAATGATGTAATAATGTTATATCCTTTTTAATCGATTTTATTTTTTCCTTCGAAATACATTTTAACATCTATAATAATTTAGTTAAAACAATATTTTCTATATACATATAATATATAAATTTTAATAATAAATTTTATTTTTGTACAACTGTTTATATAATATGTAATAATATATATATATTATATTTTTATTAAATACAAAAATCTACTCTCAAAACAAAACTACATTAAATCTCTTAATAACCTATTAAAAATAATTTATTATGATTAAATGATAACCATTATTATATTTTCTACATATGTGTATTGTATAATCATATATATAAACATATTTTTAAATATGTAATAATAATATATATTATATATATTTAGTTGTAATAGTCATCTATATTTTTTTTGTATTTATTGTTTTTTTTTTTCAGAAACTCCATCTCACAAACCAATTATAACAAATATAAGACCAAAATATCGTATTGGGGACAGTGTACGTGGAAATTGTTCATCTAGAAATTCCAAACCAGCAGCAAATTTAACATGGCTAATAAATGACCAAGAGGTAACTATATTTTAATTTTTTTTTTGCTATCCTTTTTGTTTATTACTATTTTATCTACTAAGTACTATGTGTATATAGTTCATTATTTATATAGAGGATATTAAAATTGTTTTTGAAAATATTTATTCTTTAAGGTATCCTTTTGAAATTTGAATTGAATTGAATAAAGGATGTTAAATGAAAATAATTTGTATATTGGTCATTATAATATGAATATTGAGAATTTTGGTTTGTATTGTGAAAGTAAATAATAACCTTAAAAAAGTATATATATATTTTTTTTTAAATGATTTCAAATGTTTGATAATAATTAGCAATGAATGAATTTAAATAGAAAATATTGATAATTTATATTTATTTTTAAAATTTTATTACATTTAAATTACATATTTTGTAATAAAAATTATAATTATAAATGCATTAAAAATTAATATGATTTTTTGTTTTTAAATTTTCATTGGCAAAATTTGTTTAATTCAGATATGGATGTTTTTGTATATCGGATTAATGTTTGGTATGTAAAGGGTATGATGATATCACTAATTCTAAGAATAATAACATGGTTAGTAAATGACCTGTGGCTAATAGATGAATATAATATCACTAAGAATAATAATTTTCAGTGGAAAGCTTATAAAAGCATTGTCAAAACTTGTCAAGTCTGATATTTCTTCTTTTGAATTATTATTGATGGCCAATTGATTGACGTCGAAATTAAATTGCGTTTTTTGATTTTCAGCCTATAAGTAGAAATTACATTTACATCTAACACATACACTCATTTCCTATATATAGGTTTTTCATTTCAAATTCAAATTTTTTTATTTCAAATTAATAATATTTATAAATTTTGTTATTTTTATTTTTGAATTTTTGAAAGAAAACAAACTAAGTATTTGTAAACAAACAAAAATAGCTTTTATAAAACAAAACAAACTTTAAATAAGTATATTAAATGTAACAAATAATATAATAGTTGCGCAACTAAAGCCAATGGTAATTTCATTGACATATCCATGTATAATAATTGTCGCAATCGGCTGAGGTAACAGTTGCCACCGATGTTTCTATTACATTTACCAAATTTATATTAGTTTGTCGATCCGCCAAAAAATCTCTCGCTGATAGTTTTATTTCTTAAAATACTTTTCCAATTGGAATGAACATCGAAGAGTATGGAGAAAGAAAAATTAAAGTATGACTTGTCGAACTAACTTTTTCACGCACTTCTCGAGTTTTGTGGATTGTGCAATTGTCCAAAACCAACCATGCTCCTGTTATGTTATCTTTAGCCAGTTTAACATATAACTCATCAAAGAATGTAATAAAAATGTTTGAATTAACAGATGAGTTTACTATTATTTGACTATATATAATTCCATGTAAATTCATAGCTGCTATTAATGAAACATATCGTCCTCATACAGTTAGTACTATGATATGTGCAACAGTATTTATTTTCGATCTAGCCTTAGTTCTATGAAGGTGGTAATTAAATCCGGATTAATCAATAAACACTATTTTATCCAGTGTCTGTGGAGCATTTTGTGAAAAGTTAATTGCATATATTTTCCGTTGCTCAATTGTGCTTATACTGTTCATCCGCGATCCAAATTTATTGTAGCATTCTTTAGTGTTATTGTTAAACTTTTTAATGTGTTAAAAATACTCGCTGTGCCTAAACTAACATTTTGGGTTTCAAATATCTTCATCTTTATTTTTTTGAATGTAATGCATGGATTTTCTTCTATTGATTTTTCAATTTCATTTAATATTACATCAGTCAATTTTACCTTATTCTTCTACCACCACGACAAATTTACAATCATCTTTTTTGTAATGATTTATTATAGACATGGCAGTATTTTTATTGATTGACTCAATTATGGTTTTGCCTTCTTCATAGCATTTTATTAGGATCTGCTTTTTGTCTAAACTAAATTTACTCTATGGTTCTCTATGTTATCCTCTACGACGTACAACCAAGTTAGATGTACTTTCTATACACTGCTATCACCAGAGGATATTATTAGTCGATAATTCTGTCCATTAGGACTGGACTATATTCTATGGATGGACTAGATTTTAGACTATCAAAGGACTAGTTTCTATGGACGAATTTTGTTTGCTTAAAAAATCTATTTTTGTTAATATACTTAGTTTGTTTTCTTTCAAAAAGTTAAAAATAAAAAAAAGAAAATTTACAAATATTGAATTTGAAATATATATATAAAAAATATTGAAATAAAAAAAATTTAATTTGAAATAAAAAAATTTGAATTTGAAATAAAAAAACTTTAATTAGAAGTGAAAAATCTATATACTAATTTTATTTTTGTCTGAAGCCTTTTATAACAACAACAATAATGATGAAAAAACAGTTACATTATGAATGAAAGAATGAGAATTGAGAGAATAAAACAAGTTTTTTTTATGCATTATGGAAGAATGAGTAGGTAGAAGTAGAATGTTAGGGAGAAGATAACATTAGTGTATTATGATGAGATTTGATACATATTTATTTTTAATCATTGTTCGTATTTTGAGTTGCAATGTGCATATTTTTTTAAACTGCGCCCAAATTTTAATAGATAGCAATGGAACTATACCAGTTGTTTTACATAATCGTTTTGTATGTTATGAGAAAGTGGAAATTACATTTGATACAAATAGAATATTATAAAAATTAACTGTAATATATCGTAATATATCAATATGTTTAAAATGCAGTAAAACCTCTTTAATTCGAAGTTCAATAATTCCGCAAGTTCACTCGTTTTAATTCGCATTTATTAAGTCTCTACGAATTACAGAGTGGAAGTGTCTACTTAGTTTAATTTTGTTAAAAATTATTTTATTTGCATTATTTTAATGCAAACAGAACTTGATTCGATCAACATACTAGCTATATTTAGGCAGTGGTGTTATAATAAATCTATAGATGAGGTAAGATTTTATCAGTAAAAAATTTTAAAATATACCAAAATATCAAGTTTGAGCAATAACACTTATATTAGTCATATAATCATAATATGGAAGGCTGTTAGGTTTTAAGTAGACAAACTCTAAATTATTTAGAAAGCCAAATTCATTATTCCGATATATAAAATTATTGTAATATTTTTGTTGAAAAACCTAAAACAAAAATTTTGTTCGAAAAAGAAGGTTAAATAAAAAGACGGAGATTAAATAAATGGAAATTAAATAAGTTCTTAAACAAACACAGTGAGGAAAGCGATGATAATGATGAATATAAATCATATAATATATAACGTACAGATATTATTATGTTTAGAATATATATACTGAAGGCTTAAAATGTTTGCGTTAATATGCAATATCTTAGATATTGTAATATGTACATTGCACATACATAATATAATTTTCTCACATATTGAGTACATAGAAATTAACGTTTTGTTTTCTTAACTTTATTTCTTACATATCTAGTAATAACATTTATATGTTGTTTTGTAATAATTTAAATATAATAATAATTTTTAATTTAAGTGTAGGTAGGTTCTTTTTTCGTTAAACAACCCACTTTAAATGAATTTAAAAAAAAATACTTTACCCCAATTATACCGAACCAAAGAGCTTTTACTATAATATGTCAATATTACTTACTAGCTTAGGTGGTCAATAGACCATATAGGTCGTGGTCCTGACGTATATGCTTCTTCAATTTTTTCCTGTCACTAAGGGCTTCTCTCCAATTGGAAACATGAAAGTGTTTGCTGATAGTTAATTTCTGCAAAGGAGGTTTGGTTTGCCACCTCGACGTCTTGTGCATTCGGGTTTGAATTCGAATATTTTCTTCCGTAGAACATTATCATCTATCTGCTCTAGACGTCCAATCTTTTGTAGGTTTTTGACTTTAATTTTCATGCCTACAACCAGTTTATTATACAATTTATTATACAATTCATAGAGTTCGACATTACATCACCATCTTCAGACTACATTGTCGTTTTAATAATATACAATAAAGAAAATATATTTCATTTATATGATGAACATAATATAAATATTTAAGAAATTATACCAAAATAAACGTGTACCATAACGCATTAATATAAAATTAAGAGCTCTGTTTATGTCGAGCAGAGTGTTGAGAATTTGTCTATGAATATTAGGAAACCTAACAAAATCTTGATTATAAACCTGAATATAATCTGGTAACCAGTTAAATAAAATAAAGCTATTCTATTTAAGAAGGCTTAGTTCCAGACAATAGTAGTAGTTTTCCCCATTTAATGAGTTGATAAGCTAGTAATTTGACAAATAAATGTTAAAAAAGGTGATTCTACCTAAGGTGCGGTTAAGATCATAAAAAAAAAACTTGAAGAAAGTCAACCTCCAATATCATATCTATTGTGGTTACATTTACAGATCCAATTCCAATAGTGCTTCTTCTGTCTATATACCGATTTAATCACACACACTTATAGATTAAATTTAATTTTTTATGGTTAAAAACTTTCTCAAACTCATTTAATATATTGAATATTTTGATCAAATATAATAATTGTTAGTTTTATTTAAAGGATATCTTGATAATCCATAAAATACAAATATGAAAGTTTTTTCATTATATCTTTCTTCAATTTCAATTTAAGATTATATATATTATATCTTAATACTTACTAATAGAACATTTTTATTAAAGTTATTTAACTCTAATTTTATTAATTTTGTTATTTTAATGTATTTTAACTTTTTTTTACATTCGAATTCTTATTTGTTGTTGTTTATTTTTATATTGTTTAATAGAAAACAAAAAAAAAATATATATATATAATATATATATATATATATATATATATTTATTTATTATAACTAAAGTCTAGAGAATATTAAGAAAAAATACACCATAAACGAACATGACATATTTGATTAAAAAACTTCAGTAACAATAATAAAATATATTAGCAGAAATTTTATATAAAAAATATAATAATTTAAAAAAAAATAAATGAAAAAAATGTACACACTTCAAAACAACTAAAACACGAAAAAACAAAAAAACAAACACACAAAAATGATTATAGGAAGCGATTAACAGAAAAACTTTTTAAATTAAAAAATAAGAGAAAAAATAAAATTATATCAAATAAAAGAAGGTTTAGATACATCCATACAAAAATAGCATAGTAACATTGTAAAATATATACAATAATAATAATAATAATAACGGCTAAAATAAAATTGGCATTAAGAAAACGTACAAGTTTTATTTTCTTTTTTTTTTGTTGTTTTATCTTTTCTTTAAATGCCATCATTATCGTTATACACAACAACATAACACTACATTAATATAATATCTATATTACATTATAACAGTAAACTATATTATATGCAATAACGAAGAAATTATATTATAAAATAAAGAGATTTAACTACTCAAAAACCAAAAAAAAAAAAAATTGTTTTTTTTTTGAGTACATAAAAAGAACCGTTATAATGAAATAAGAACTATGTTTAATATGAAAGTGAAGAAAAAACAAAAAAAAAATAAAAGATAAATAGAAAAATTAACGTAACTGGTAAAAATTTTGTTATAAGAAAATAAGAAATTTTATATTCCGTTATTTCTTTTGTGACACATACGATTTTTTTTTTTTAAAGAACTCCTTTAAGAATGCAAAAAAAAATGGAATATTATCACTGAATGAATTTATTTGGAAAAATATTTCTGATATTATTCAGCTACCTGTTGTTCAGGACATTCAACTCGCTAATATTAATAGATTTATTGAAATGGAAATGTTTAATATAGATTGTTCGTTATCTAGTTTACTTGAAGTATTCCATTTAGTATTTTGTTTGGTCTAAATTATTATTTTTAGTGTATTCAAGACAGCTACATACAACACTATGAAATAGTTTCACTACATAGTCCAGAAATTGAAATGTTATAAGACACAATTTTAGATTTTTGAAGTTGGGAAGTAAAAATTTAAACTTATTATTGAATTTTTTTTTTGTTTTTGTATATAGTCTATTCTATAATGATATTTTGTACATTATCATAATGAATTGATTAAAAAATACATCAGTTGGTAATTATGTATATCTTATATATAATACACAAGATGAACGACGTGTTGAGTAAAAAAGCAAAAGTAGTAAATTACACCACCAAAATTTTTAAATTCTAGCAAGTTCTTGGTGCTGAATACTTAAAACATTTCAGATATTTACACCAAATAAATGACGATTATTTTCAAATTGAGCGACATCTATACTCTAAAAGAAATTTCAATCACGGACAATTTTTAAAAAGGCTTCATAAAAATTCTGTCAATTTAAATAAACACACAAACTTAAAGAAAAAATTACAAAAAGAAAAACAAAAACAAAAATTGAAAACAAAACATAAAAATAAAAATCAAATCATACTCTGCAAAAATGATATAATAAATGTTAGTTCATTTGCTTCTGCTATCTTTAAAAAAAATATATACAGTAAAACACGGTTATAGCCATTCGCTAAATTTCAGTAATATTTCTGACTATAACCGTTTTGTGACTATAGGCGTGAACAAAATCAAATTCAATAAAACATTTTTCGTATAACAATTTTAAACTTTATTTTACTCATAAATAGCAATTCCGTTATGTAATCACAAAATATACATATTTGTAATAAAGAACAGAAAAATACTATATATGTACCAATAAATCAGTTTTTTAATAAAATAATTCACTTTTAACTTATTCACTTTTGTTTTATTGAAAAAATTGGCGTTATATTTTAATGTGACTATATAAGCGACATCGATTGTATGAACTTTTGAAGTTTATTACTTTCTTTCAAAACTATTGACTATAACAGAATTGTGACTACAAACGTTTTTGACTATAAACGAATTAAAATACATCGATCTACTACGTTGAGAGTAATGGGATTTTATTGTGTTAAGTTATATTGAAATTAGTATTAATTTTATCATAAATAATTAGGTTGATTATAAAGTATATATGTTTAAGAATCAAGCGATTCAGAAAACAACTACAATTATACCAAAACAAATATTTATTTTTATATAAAATCGTACCTGAAAGAACTGCTTCTGTGCAATTGCACAGGGGATTAACTAGTTATAATGTAGTTATTTATTTACAAGGTATTTTTGTATAATATAATAAATTTATAAATATTACATTTTTATATTATTATTATTATTGTTATTATTATTATTTTTTTTTATTGAATATAATTTAAATGATACACAATAGCGATTTACAAGCTCTAGCTACCAGAGCTACGAGTTTTACATTATTATAATTCTACTGTTTAATATTAGGCTGATAATGTAATTAAAAAAACACAAATAAACAATTTAAACAATATAAGCATATTTTTTGTTTTTAATTATAAATTTAAATCCTTAAAAAATAGAATTCAGTATTTTATCATTGACGAATGTTTAAATTTATTTGTATAGAGTTTGTATTGCATAAATTTTGTGTATAAATTAAGTGACACTAACATATTCCGTTTTAATCAGTTACAATATTTAAAGCTTGATTTTGTTGTGATTTTTTTTGAATGATTTTGAAATATTTTGTGAAAAAGTTGTGATTATATTTTTTATATGTGATTCAACATTATTGTTGAGATCGCTTTTATAATCTTCAGTACGATGTTTGTGTTCTGACAGTTGATTTGTGTGTCTCGTTTGTCTAACATCTTTATTATATCTGATTAATCTTAATATAATTGATATCAATATTATATACTATTAAAAAACTTACATGCGTTAGGCAGGTTATCAAGTTTCCACAGTTATAGCTAAGGTTAGCATGTTTAGAGAATTCATTCTGGCATTATATGAAAGTAAATTTTTAAAGTCTCTGTGTTCATAGCGACTTCTTATAGCAAATAGTACAAATCGTACTTGTTGATTGATTCTATTCTGTTACCATGAATCAAGAATTAGGGATCCCATATAACACTGCCATATTCAAAAACAAAACACAAAAGGGACCGAATTAAGCCTTTTGTGATCCAGTGCATCATTAAGTCAGTTAACTGTCATATGACTTTAATAAAACAGAGCAATTAACTGCCTTTTGTAAGTATACTATTGTAGTGAGATTTATATATTAACTTGCTATTTAGTAATACTTCTAAATCATTAATTTATTCAACTCATTATAATTGAAAATTATTAAACTTATAATCTTATACGGTTGCCAATGTTTTACAAGAGTTAAGGTGTACGAAGCTTCGAGATCAATAATAATAATAATAATGAAAAATCTTTATTTGTAAAACCTAAATCTAACTGACATAAACGTAAATTACATATTCTATAAATAATTAAATATGAATTTATAAGATATAATAAATAATTAAAATTTAAATTAAAAAAATTATATACATAATTAGCCCAGTTGCTTTAAATGAAATAGGTTGAAGTTGTTATCCAAATGATAAGTGACAAATGAACTTTGATCAAGCAGCTTGGATTTCAAGTGTCCCGCTGATTGATAATATTATATATTGTTAGAACTCGGTATGACTATATATGTTTACATATATATTTAAATTTAATAATGCATATATCACCATTATAATAATGTAATATGTTGTATAAAATATCTACATATATATTTAATAAACAACAGTAGAGTTATTTTATATTACAAATTTATTAGATATACGTGTTTATCCAAGTGACGTTCAGTGTGAAACCCTTTGGTGTCATTACAAAAATTTATATTCAGGGAGTTTCCAGAAATAAATTATATTGATTATTGCAGTCCATGATTAATTAACATTCTTAGAAATCTTTTAATAATATTTCTATTGAGAAATTCTAATACAAAAACTTGATATTATATAATTCAAATTAATTTTGTAAAAAGATTAATATTATATTTAAAAAGAAATTCTAAAATAAATTTATAGATATTTTTTTCTAACGAATCTACAGACTATATTTTGTAACATTCTTCCTACCATCTTACATTGTATCAACTATTAAAGTTGTGTAGGTAGCATTTTAAATAGAAATTACATAAAAATCAATCGAATTGAATCGAGTATTATGGTGTAGAATCTTAGTCAGAATGAAAGTTAAGTTTTTATAATATTAGGATTGCTGCTCGAACAACAAGTACCCATGTTCTATTTAATTATAGAAAACAATATAACTTTTAGACCCAACTTTTTTTTTATTCATAATTATCTGGAGTGGACTCATAGGAATTTTTCGAATCGTTAAATTTTTTACAGAAATAGTGGTGGTATTATGTAATTAGAATGATTGTTTTTCCACCATTTTTTTTTTTTTCGTTTGTCTGAATATTCTTGAATTGCCCATGAGACTATCTAAGGGTATTTCACTTTATATTTGAGTGTTTTAAAGTAAATCAACCTTTCATATTACATAAACTCAATTTGGTTCGACCAAAACCAGACCAAAACATTTTTGTTAAGGTAACCCAAACTTTAAGTTTCAAGCGATACTTTTAAACACGAACGCACACGTTGTTCTAATTGAGGATTGTAGAAATACCATTGATCAGTAGAACTTTCTCTAGAAAATTTAATGACGTTCCTGATGCACCGCCCCCTGTCCATATATGTTGATAAAATTCTAACTTGGGTCTATGTATGATTTAAAGATATTTAGTATGTGTTGGTGGAAAAAATACGTTTTGTAGAGACTCATAAGACCCAAACATCTTCCATCGTCATGAAATCGAAGTGTTAAACTTAAATCTATTACTTTTTCCCCCATTTAAAAATATCGGCTAAAATAAGTTATGGTTGTATGGTAGTATCAGAGTAACTGCGGTATTGCAACATATGATTTTCGAAGAATACTACTAGGGTGCTGTCGTTTGCAAAACTATGGATAGGATTGAAAGTTTCTTAGAGTAGATCATTGATAAATATCAAAAAGAGAGTAAGCGAGAGAACTCATCCTTGTGGAACACCAACGCTAATATGATTTTTGCCGGATATGAATCCATCAATTAAGACACGAAAACACAATGCCATCTCATGTTAGTATAATTTCATACAGCTATTATTCTCCTTAATGATCACATCCTGAGCTACACATCCTTTAGTAGCAAAGACAAATTTTATCTGATACGGTATTTGAACTCGAACCTAGTAACAGGGTAGATATTCCGACCGTGGGATTAATTTATAAATAATAATAATATTTAAGTGGTTAAATAAAAAAATATAAATCTAGAGGAATGTCTTGAAAATGGCGTTATTAAAACAAAAAAACATTAACAAAGAAAATAAAATTTAATTACCATTTAAAATTCTTTTCAATAATAATTAAAATTTATCAGGAAAAAAAAAACAAAAAAGAAAAAACAGAAAACCTGGTCTGAAATATTCAATTGAAGCAAAATTTTTAATTTTAATTTTTCAATGCCTTTAAATAATTTATATTTAATTCCTTTTCCTCACTCTCTCTCTCTCTCTCTCTCTCTCAATCTTATATTCTAATTTCTTCTTATATTCTTGGCAAAACTTTTTATTTTTGCAGTATCCTTTCATTTATTTGTTGTTTAAGTAGTAAAGAGTGCATGAAATTTAATTCATTTTTTTTTTGTTTTAACATTTTTGTTTGGAATTTTACTCCTCTAAATCGTCTTTTCCCATTCCGATAAGTTAAAGAAACTTAAAAACAAAAATTCATGAAAGAAATATTATAGTTATATAATAATATATAGGTATTAGGATACAAAAAAATGGTGTTGTGAATTTAAATAAAATGTATTTGAATCAAAAAAAGTAAATTGAAATTGCGAACAAAAATCAATTGTAAATTTCAATTTAAAAGTGAAATTTTTAACCATCTTTGTTTTTCTATGTACCTTACAAAAATAATTAATAATTTTTTATGTGATAGATATTTGACTGTTGACATAGGAAAAACAAATCAGAATTTTTCCATATTCCAGGCGGTGTCCCACAATGTTCAGGATTATCAGACCTATATTATATACAAAGTATTCACTTCGGATTTGCCAGCAGATATCAACAATATTGTCTCATATTTATGTTTCCGGATAATACAGCCTTATTAACGGCGGGCATTATGGGCAATGAAATGGTAGTAATTTACAACACATCAGAATTAATGCAGTATTTGATTAGTAAGACAAATCTCAGTTAATCAAAAAAT
Source organism: Argyra leucocephala (assembly GCA_963942445.1). Taxonomy (NCBI): domain Eukaryota; kingdom Metazoa; phylum Arthropoda; class Insecta; order Diptera; family Dolichopodidae; genus Argyra; species Argyra leucocephala. The sequence goes on along the minus strand of OZ012680.1, from coordinate 109,861,734 downwards.
ATGCCAGAATATCTCCATGAGAATAAAACCCATTGTAGATCACTAAGAAGCTCAAGCTTAATTATTCCAAAGCACCCTGGAATATTAAGAATCTATCATTCTTTGTAGGAGTAGTGGCATTAAGACCGAATGTTCTCTGGTGTGAATTATGCAAATTCTAAATTCTACGAACTTTGTTAGGTGTACTTTAAAGAAAAGTTAAGCCCTCATAATTAACATTAATATTGAGAATTATTATTTGAGATAATGTTTGCTATGTCTGTTATGTTTAGAAGGTGTTTTTGTTAGGATAAGCAATTTTTATATACATTTTTTTTTTCTCGTGCTTTCTTGTTAACTTTCATTGATTAAGTATAGTTTAAGTACAATGAATTTAGTTGTTTTATCTAACACTCTTGTAGAGCCTTACCATGTCATGTACAAAATAGAAAAATTAACAAATAAATAAAATAAAAAATTAATAAATAAAAAAAATAAACAAATAAATAAAAATATAACACCAATGACCTTAGTTAGTTCGTTTATTTCCAAAAAAAGATTATTTATACGTAATTTATAATGACAGAATTTTCTTATATTAACTTAAAGTTAAGATCATAGTGTCTTATCAGCTATGGTTTTTAATTATTATATGTATTATTTTTTATTATATTGGTTGTTTTATTATTTACAATTTATTCTTATTTACAACAAAGAGAAATAGTGGTTAATTACAAACATCTTGTTTGACTAATTGCATTTTATATTTTGCTAACATGTTGGTATACATTTTAATAAAATTAGGCATTTTAAATTTGGAAAACTCAAACATTGTTCAATATAATTTTTTTGTTTATTTATATAACTCACAGATGTACTTATAACATCTTGTAATAAGTTGCATAAATCAAAGTAAAAATCAAGAACTCCTTTAAATACTTACTGATCTTAAGTAGTGTTAGCTTAAGCAAGCCACTCGTTTAGAGCTTATGACAAAAAACATATGATCCATATTTAAATACCATTAAAGTCGTCTTTTCAAACTTTGACCATAAACAGATGAAAAAAACGCAGTAATATTTTATTACTGAAATTACACTTCTCGCTTTCCATTTTAATACAGCACTAGACATTCAATAAAAGTTACAATGAATTAGCTATGTTCAAAATTTATTAAAAATACATTTTAAAAATTATGGTAAATTTAAAAATGAACTTTTATAAAATGAAAAAAAAAAAACCAAAATAAATTCAATTGAACAAAAAATTTAATATTCAAATTTTAGTTGAAATACATTGGATTAAAATTCATGAACCCAAAAAAAGTCCAGAAAATACTTTGTTTGTATTAATTATAAATTCTGCTTTTTGTTTTTTGCTTTAAATTAAGAAAAACTAAAAAACAAAAAAAAAAAAACAATAACGAATCAAAAAAAGTGCAACAAAATTAATATCGCGAAATGATAATGAGTTGAATGAAAACAGTTGAAAAGAACATCGCCAGCCGTCTATAAAATGGTTGAGTTTGATAGTAAACAAAATTTAAAGCAAATATTTTTTTTTTTATATTTTCAAAATAAAAACAAATAAAATTATAATCCTAAAAAGGAAATTTAAAAAGTTAATTTAAAAAAAAAATTTTGTTAAAAAAATTATTTTAATAGCATAAAAATATAAAGTGAATTTAAATCAAATAGGTATTGAAAAAAAAACAACACTATGCTTATAGTATAAACTATTTTTTGTTAAATATAAACTTAAACGCAATTTAACTTTTATAAACTTTAATGTAATTAAAATTGTTTAATATTTAAAATTGTAATATTATAATAGTACACCTCTCTAAGATATAAAAAAAAGTTACATAAAAAATACATCATTATTTTTTAATTTTAATTTTTGAATAAAAATTCATTTAAATTTTTATGCGAGCTATAATTTACCACATTTCAGAATTAAAATAAAATGAAGTGAAAATTATTATTATAATACCATAATACGTATAATTTCGAACTTAAAGTTAAATATAGATTAAAATATTTTCTGGTATTGGTTAGTATATTATATATTTTATTATGTATATATAATATTTTTAATTTAGTTATTTTTTAAATTCAAATTAAATTCTTTAATTAGGTGTAGGTGTTTTAAAATTAAATTTATTTTTGTTTTTAAACAAATTTTATGATCTGTAGTTGAGTTTTTAATATAAAATTAATTTATTTTTTATTGACATGTAGGTATTAAGAAATGAATACGGTTATTTTGTTGGCGACTACAAGTCTAAAATTAACATTAAAACAATAGGAGGATATACTTACTATATATAATTTTAGATTTATTTCAAGAAATTATTTTGTGTTATTCATTAAAATAATATATAATTAAATTGGAAAGTTAAAATGCTTTGATAGTTTAATTTTGATGGCATACCTAATAAAAGTTTTTGATCCAAAATTATATTAATGTTTTAAACAAAAAGGATAGGTAAAAAATATTTAGTGCGTTAAAGTCAGCACAGTTTTTCACTTCGTTTATCTGCGGAAAATAAAGTGATCGATGAACAATAAAAAAATTAATAAATTGAAGAAGTTTAATATCGATTTATCAATAAAATTAATAACATGTAAGTAAAAGCGTATATACATATTACATTAATACAAAATATACTAAATTTACTAAGTCGAAAGCCTCTGCAGCTAGTGGTAATAAAACTGGCTATAATTTAAATTGTGATCAATCCAATAATAATAATATAGAATTAGAAACTACACCACACACAATTATATACACTGATGATAAAGTGATCACTGATACACGTTAATATATACATATATACGCTTTTACCCACATGTTATTGTTATTAATTTTTATTATTGAAAAATCGATATCTGAACAATATCGGATACTTTAATAATATTTTGTCATATTTATAATAGGACCTTTTTTATGAAATGCCTATTTTGAGTATTTTTTGACAGATAGAAGTTCTATTTCAATGCAATTTTCTCATCTTTACCAAAGTCAAACAAACCAGCTTCAAGTGCTTTGTAACTCAGTAAAGGTTGAAAATGGACTCTGCGTACAATTTTTAGCTTCCCAAATTGTTCATTCTATCATATACCAAAGCACTATTAGACAAAAACAGAACATCCTGTGTATAATAAACATGAAGGGGCATTTGAACTGATTTTTATATAATTATAAAGACTCAAATTGATGTATACGTTTTTTCATTCAAATTCAACATTTTTTCAAGTAAATTGCTCGACAAAATGTTTAATTTGAATATAAGAGTTTATTTTACTGGTTAATAAAAATATTTAACATTATAATGCAAAACGTCAATTTACAAAGTTTTACTCATTCATCATGAAAATTACAGTTCTTCCAACATAGAAATAATGAAAATTAATTCGCTTTGGTATGTGTCTAACAAAGGAATTAGAAAATATTTCAAATTCTGTCTGTTAAAAAGAAACAATTCCAACGAAATCAATAAGATACTTAAAAAGATCTTATAGATGTTCAAGCAGACAAGACCACCAAAATCTATTTATAACCAAATATTTATGTCATCAATTTGGATAGTCCTGTCCTGTCTAGTCAAAGCTATCCATATAATTCGTTACTAGCTATTAAAAACAAATATGAAAAAAAATTAAAAACATACAATATAGGTTTTGTAGGGTTGTGAAAAAGCTAAATCAAATACCAACTCAATTTAAAGGTCAAGTCAAACTTTGAGCTCACTATTATTTACATTGTAAGAAGAAAGTTTTAACTAGGCTAATTATGAGTTAACTCACATTTTGATGGTTGACCTCTTGTTGTGTTTAACTCAATTGTGGCTAGCTCACAGTTCGAATTGAATTGACCTTATGTTATAAATAACTTCAAATTCAAAGTATATATTTTTTAAATTATTTTGAATGTTGATTTTAATTGAATGTTGAATTAATCACTTTCTCTACTAATATTCAGCTCATCGTTAAGCTTAATATACCAGATACATATATAACTTTAACTTAACTTGAGCTTGAGCTAGATTGGAGATTACAGAAATTGAGCTAACTCATCCAATGACGTTGCTCAAATTTTGCGTTGAGCTTTGAGTTAAATTAACTAAATTTTTGTTTAATATGATATTGGAAGTGCAATCTGATCTTGATGTGAAAAAATAGTATTAGCGGTGTAAAAAAAGTTTTCGAAACGGTTGATAGGAAAGTACTATTCAAAATATTAATTGAACATGGGATTCGAGGAAAAGTGTACTGCTGGTTCAGGAGTTATTTTAAGGATAGACTGGAGTTAGCGGAATGCAATGAAAGAAAAAGCACCATTTTTGAGAAATTGAAGGAAGCTCTTTGGGTCCAACATATTGTTCTCAATATATATAAGTGGGCTATTAAATTTACAGTTGAATGGCTCAGAGTGCATGTTTACCAATAACTTAGCAATCCTGTACGAAAATACATCGATTACTACAGTAAAAAATAAAATACAACAGGATTAAAACAAAATAAAGAACTGCATGGATGATTATAAGCTAGCTGTGAACTCTAATAACGCCAATTATATAATATTTAAAAGGAAAACTACGGATAATCCAAAAATATAGCATTTTCAGATTAAATGAAACCTTTTTCAAATTAAACCAAACTATTTTCAAATTAAATGAAACTTTTTTCAAATTAAATGAAACTATTTTCAAAATAAATGAAATTATTTGCAGTGTAAATGAAACTATTTTCAAATCGAATGAAAACTTAAACAAAAATTACGTACTAAGAGAGATATTATTTTATTTATTTTTACAATATTTTGGAAAAAATTTTTTTTAATTGTTTTTAAGTTAATTGAAATTTTTACCACTCATATTTAATTTTAAATTTTTTAACAATAATATCTTAATAACTAATAATTAATCATTATAGCATTTTCAGATTGAAAAAGATTTCATTTAATTTGAAAATGCTATATACTACAACAATAGTGAACTAGAAATGGTAAAGTATTATAAATAGTTAGAAACAAGTGACGTATTTTACTCTAGTAAACTAGGCTTATTGAGCATATAACTCTAATAATTGCGCAAATAAAAAAAGACAGAAAATAGCTGGAATAATTAAGTTAATAAATAGGCGAATTTCATGCAAATGGAAGACAGCATTATACTACAGCATGTTTCATTCAGCAGTCACTTGGGGAAATACTTACAATAAATATATAAATTTGCTATAGATGGTGCAAAATAAAGCGATGAAAGAATTCTTCGGATATGAAAACAGAACGACAACACGAAAAATTTATATAGAAAATAAGTATACTACCATAAAAGCTTATACATAAAAACAAAACTGGCAATGTAGGTGCATCTAAGGTAACAAATAATATAAATACGAATATTAGAGCAGCTTTAAATAGCGATACACATGCACAAAATTTACCCCAGACTTTTAAAAATCCCCAAAAAAAGTGTTTTAATTAATATCGGAAAAATTACAAATAAAATTATTTTTTAAATATTTTTTACTAAAACTGTGCCGTATGCGTTTACTTGCGTTTATTTGGCAAAAACAGGGTTCCAATAAATGAGTAGCGGGAGTTTGGGGGCAGCAACAACCCTTTAAAATAAAATAAGCCTTTTTTAAATTTTTTACTAAAACTGTGTCAAATGCGTTTACCTGCCGTCGTCAAAAACAGGGTTCCAATAAATGAGTACCGGGAGTTTGACGACCCGACTTTAACCCTCGACTTTAAAAATAAAATTGGGGATTTTTAAAAATTTTAATTGGGGATTTTTTTTTGGGGACTTTGTGTTTGGGGTTTTTTTTTTGGGGGGATTTTGTGTTTGGAGATTTTGGTATTGGGGATTTTTATTTGGGTATTTTGATTTGGAGATTTTGGTTTTGGGGATTTGGAACCCAACCCCATATCACATATATTAAGAAAATGCTTAGCCAGGATCAGGTTTAACAACATTCTGACTATAATATAGCATATAAAATATACAATGAAAAACCAATTGAATTAAAAAAAACAATAAGATCAGTTTATTCAAATATAAAATTAATACATACTACCGTCAACAAAATAAAGATTTTTTAGAAATTTATATTAAGATAAAAATGACTTAAGTCAATTTTAAATTTTTATAGTTTTCAGTTTTTATAATGTTCATAGCTTTAGTTTTATATGTGTATTGTTTCTTTCTTCTTATTAGACTTAGTTAGAGTTACAAGCATTTAATTTTACAAGCATTTAAATTTAATTGTTAAACTCGCTATATACGAGACTTATCTCTCTTGAGCACAAAAAATTAAATAAAAATAAATATAGTCTAAGAACAGAACAGAAAAAAAAAGTTTAAAATTGACCTTTTTACCAGCCTGAAATTTGGTATGGCCTCATTTCCACACAACAATAAATTGAAAATCAAATTTAAATCAATAAAGAATAAAACCATAAGACTCTATCCTCATGTTTTTTTCATACTTAGTATATGTAAAAATACTAGAATACATTACACAAAAAGATAGACTAAATGGTCAAATTAAGCAAATAAAAAGTAAAATCAAAAAGCGGAAATGCTAAATATTTTATTTGAACAATAGCTACTTGTATTCTTGTATACAACTTTGTTCTCAAATTCAGTGAAATGTTGTGTTGCTTGTTTCTACTTCTGTATATATTTACCAATTACAACCATGTTATAAAATTGATATTTAGAAATTATTAGTAAAATGTCATAAAATTGATAAAATCATTAATTTCAAAAGTGAAAAAATTAAAAAACAAAAAATTAAATATTTTAAGTACCTACCTATCACATCTGTTATCAATTTCCAAGAAAATAATAATACTTAAAATCTGTAATACCTCAAAAAAAAAAACAGGAAAAAAAACATCTTATATCATTATTTATACTTATATTAAATTATTTTGTAATCAACTTATTTATTCCCGCAATGATAATAATCTTACCCAATAACAATAACAACAACAACACAAACAAACATAAATAACACCAACAACAACAACAAAAATAACATCTTTTTGAATTGTAATAAATATTTATTTACTACAGTTTACACTTCTACTACACATTCATACATCATACAATCGTAAAATAACGGTAAAGAAAAAAACTTTGACATCATAAAAAAAAAAAAATTTTTCATTTTTTTCTTAGTTTTATTTTCTTATTTTAAATTTTTATAAATAAAAGAAAAGACATTTTCCACAGGTGTTTTATTCCATCACATATTTTTCATGTATTCTTAACAACAACAAAATTTCTTTGATAATATCTTAATATGTTTACTTACTAACACACTTAAGCTACAATAAAATTAACTTTCTATTTTGAAAATAAAAAAACACAAAAACAAAAAAAAAATAATAAGACAAGCAAAAAACATTCACCTCAATATAAACCAGAAAATATCCTTAGATGTTTAAGAGGCCGCAAAATTTATGAATAAAGTTAATTTTTAATTCCATGTAAAGTGATTTTGAGTAATTTTGTAAACAGCTTTTCACCATTTAATACCTTTCGTAAAATTCTACATAATATATCTAAAAAAAAAAAAAAAAAAAAAAACCAACAAAAAATCGTATAACTTTACCTGTCCCATTTGAATCTTTTACAACACCATTCTCTATTTCTCATTCTTTACATATGATTTATTAAAAAGAACATAAAATTTTCATAGAATCAAAAGCAAAGTAAAAAAAAAAAGAAAATAGAGTGAAAGGCGAGGAAGCAGAGAAACAAATAGAAAAATAATAGACACATTATTATCATCATCATCATCACTACAACTCACGTAAATACATAAAACTTCAAGGATAATAATTTTGTTTGAATTACTGATGAGATACGTAGGTTGTACGAATAATCGAAATTCGATACTGAAATATTGAGAAACATTTGGAAAGAACGTTTTTGGAAGAGACAAAAAAATCAGATCAAAAATGAAAAATTGAATAAAAAAATTTATTTTTTTTTGTAGGAGTTTTTAATAATTTGTTATTTAAATAAAATGATACAATAAAAAAATATATAATAATATTATGTAAACATAATAAAATAAAGAAGACGTAACCAAGATGAAATATAAAATTTTCATATAATCATAAGTCATACGCAGAACTGTTTGGGAAAGAGATTCAGATATTTTATTTATGTGAAATATTTTGGAGCAAGTTTGAGCATATCGTTCCACTGTACATAATAAAATCATAGTTATTTCGAGAAGACGTTTTTTGAAATTTAGATTTGATAAGATAAACAAAAATTCATGAATGGCAATTCTTTACTCATGGAATTAAATAATTTACCACATGTTATAAGTTGTTGATCAAATCTAGTTGACTGAAATAATCAAATAACCCTAGATGGAAACAAGAAAAAAAAGCTTGTGAAGAGTACATAGCAGTGTCATTCAATGATCTAAATAAAACCAATGTTCACACATTATCGCAAACATTACACGCTGGATGGCGCAGTAGTAAGAGCACTTGTCTTCCAACCGAAAGATATCAGATTCGATTCCCCACGAAGGCAAAAATTGCTTTCTGGATTTTTCGACCATCATTGGGATAAAATAAATGATAAATAGTTGAGAGTTTTGGTTATCACTAAAAATAAAATGAAACTATGCTATTATGAAGGCGAAGTACTCTACAATAGATATAGCTTTCCACAATTAAATTAGTCTATACCACAAAAATTCTACAGAAAAAGCTATTAAATGTTATTGTGTATTCCAAATCTCTGTGTAAAAGCAGTTAGGGTGTTCATCCAATAGACTTGGAATTATATAAAAAAAGGCTCACAGGTTCTCCGATAACAAAGGAGGAGATAAGAAAAGCAATTAAAATTAAATTTATAAATAATAAAACTAATGGCCCTTAAGAAACCATTTTCAGAAATTCTTAAATTAATTGATGATAACAATCTAACCGTCTGAATGAAACTTATGATACTGAAATATACCGAGAAGAATGGCTAAAGTCAGAATTTTATTACGATGCCTAAAAAATCCAATGAAAAAAAAGTAACAATCATCGACTTAAGCTTAATGAGTTACACCTTTAAGACCTTTTTTAAAAATTATTCACTTTCGAATCTACAACAAATTACAATTAGTAGTACACAATTCGGTTTTAGAGCAGGTCTTATTACTCGGGAAACTCTTTTTGGCCTCCAAATGTTTTATTCAAAACTGTTGATATTTTTCACCTTTTTGTTTATACGCAGGCTGGTGGGAATCTTCAAAAGATAAAATGAGTCCCCTAGCTTGACATTGCGTGTGGGATTCTTATCCACAAAACCACACCCTTCCTATATTGCGATATAGTCCTACAGGACTAATGAACAATTTTTTCTTGTCTTTATTTTATTTTTCAATGTAGACTACATCCAGTGATCTCACTTTTACTTTGAAGTATTCATCCATACCCTTGAAGACCCATCGCATCAGCGATGAAAAACTAACCAGCTCTCCAAACAAATTTGTAATTCTTGAAGACTTGCGAATTCTGGTTGTCAATTCTTCACAAACCCCGGATAAACAAATTTATCTAAAGGAGGGAGCGGATGCACCCTCCATCACCCACGTGGCGAGTCCTCAAGAATGTGGGTGATTATTGCTGCACTAACTCAAAAGGTTTTACTATTTTGAGTCGTCTGGCTATATTTCTGTTGTCCAGGAGCTGGACTACCTCGACATTTATCAGGTGCTGAAGCCATTTTTCGTGACTTCTAGCAAATTTCTGTATTTCTTTATCGACAGATTCTATTTGCAAATCTTTATATAGGTCTTAGTTTCTGATGAACCTGAACGCGTTCACAATGTTTATTAGGACCTTATTGTGGAACCTCTAAATAATATTTTTATTAGTTTTTTGCTGCATCCCCATAGCTAGATGCCATATGACCTTACTGGTTTCAATATTTGCTTATAGAGCAGAAGTTTGTTTTGTATTGTTAAGGTATAGAATTCTTACCCATGAGCCAGTACATTTTTCTATAGCGGATTTGTGATTCTTCTTTCTTGTTTTTGATGTGAGCTTTCAAGCGAAGTTTCGCAACTAACGTCATACCAAGATATGTGGCAGTATTTGAATGGGGTATTTCTTGACTATTTATATTAACTTGTTTATGGTACATTTATTTATTTGTGAAATTCACATGTACTGATTTAGCTTCATATAATTTTAGCCTCCATCTTTTTGTATAATGTTGGATTTTCGTTATAGCGCTCTGCAGCTTTTCTGTAGATTCTTTATTGTTTTCTCCAACAGCCAGAACAGTTTTATGGATTATGAAAAAGCTTTTGACATAGCGTTCAACATAATAAACCTATAGACTTCTTTAGTAAGATAAATATTGATCAAAAAGAAATTCAGTGCATCAAGAACTTGTATTGGAACCAAAAAGCGTATGTAGTTTCAGAAGAATTCATCACAAAAGATATTGAAATTATAGAAAAGGAGTACGAAAATGTTACGTATTGTCACCTTTACTGTTTAATCTGTACTTCGGAGCAATATTTGAGAAAACAATACAAGACACAAATCTTGGAGTAAAAGTTAATGGTGTTATTATCAACAATATACGATATGTGAGATGATTATTCAATACTAATTGCCAATAATATAACTGATCTTCAACAACTTTTAAATCCGAAAAACGATCACAGCAAATTTTTCGACTTGAAGAATTATTTAAGTAAAAACAAATTTTTAGTTATTTCTAGGACCAGCACATTTAATAACACTACATTAACCATTTTGAATACCACAATTAAACGAATATCTAGTTTTAAATATCTAGGATGTTGGTTAAAGGAAAACTGGAATACATGGAAATAAAATGGCAAATAAAATGAGGAGCGGCTTTTCAAAGTGAAACAAGTCAAAATTTGAAAATTTTCATGAGAAGGTATTTAAAACTACACGTTTTAGGAATCCTATATTAAATTACTTTATTTTTTCGGGTTATTCTACACCAAGCCTATATTAAAAAAGAATTTAATAATACACTAAAATAATTATTATGCATGCACAACAAATTGCCGTGGTTTCAAACACAAACATAATAGGCAAAAAGTATATAGATAACAGGAAATTGACATTACGGTTAAAATAGCGCCCGCCAAAGGACATAAGCTTACAATTTTAAACAAACAAATGAGGAAAGGTCATGTTAACACAACAAATTTCATAACAAAATATTGCATCGCTTTTAATAGTTTTGTAAAGATGATACCGCATCGTATTAGCACCGAAATATATTAAGAGTTTGAAAATTACACATTTGTTTTTGTGCAGAAATTTTAAATATATCTCAAATGTATTAATAGAAAGTAAATAGGGAATTATTTCATTTACAAAGCTCCATAGTAACTAATGAAAATTTTGCTGATGTGGATTAGGTACTTGATGATTAATTAAACAGGCAGAAATTTGAATGCAATTGCTGAATAATACCTCAAAAGTAGTGACACATTTCAAAAACAAGCCCAGGGCTAGATGGATCGATAAGATGAAAACAAATGCAAAAATCATCACATTCAACAATAGTTTTGTTATTAATAATGTACACATACTGATTTAAAATATTCTGCATACAATAAGACATCATCATTCACCAGTTCATAAAAAAAAGGTCTCCGAAATATTGTGTGGACCTTCGAAATTAACTATTGGAAAAGGAACTTCAGTTTAAGATTTTTTATGATTTCTAATAAATAATTGTCCTGCAACCCCATCCATGGGGCATAGGGCGGAAGTAAATTCTTTCCAACGGCTCCTATCTGCGGCTAACCTCTTCAATTGTGGCCACGTTCTTTGCTGGGTACTTGCTTCGGCTAAGACAGTTGTTTTCCACGTTTTTCTTGGCCTTCCGACGCGACGTGTACCCTGAGGATTCCATTCGAAACATTGTTTCGCGATGTTGTTGTCAGGTTTCCTCAAAGTATGCCCGATCCAACGGCATTTCCTCTGTCGGATTTCCACGTCTATTTGTGTTTGTTTCGTTTTTTGCCACAGCGTTCTGTTGGAAATGGTTTGTGGCCAACGAATGTTTAGGATGCGCCGGAGACATCTGTTGATGTACGCTTGGAGTTTCCTGGTGATGCTTACAGAAACTTTCCATGTTTCGCAAGCGTACAGGAGAACAGATTTTACACTGGCGTTGAAAATTCTTATTTTTGTGCGAAGAGATAGGTTGCTTGCCTGCCATATTTTTGAAAGCATCCCGAAAGCAGTACGGGCTTTACTGATGCGGGCTTCAATATCCAAATCGGCGCCTCCATCTGATGACACGATGCTGCCCAAGTAATTGAACGTAGTCACCTCTTCGATTCGAATTTCTTGATGGAGGATCGGATGTTGTGATGTGTGAGTTGTGCGCATGATTTTAGTTTTAGCTGAATTGACTTTTAGGCTCGCACTTTTTCCAGTGTCATACAGGTTTTGGCACATATCGTTCAAACCTCCATTCGTATGTGACAATAAACACACATCGTCGGCGTAATCTAAGTGGCTGATACGTTCGAAAGGACGACACTGGATACCGTTGCTCTCGTTTACACCCACAGTAGTAGTCATTATGTCATCCATTACTACTAAAAACAATATGGGTGATAAAATACAGCCCTGCCTTACTCCCTGACGCACCTCGAAGCAATTTGTAAGCTGTCCTCGATGTAAAACGCGACATCTTGCATCTTTGTAGGATTCCTTAACAATAGCTATAATTTTTTCTGGAATGCCTCTCCTACTAAGCGATTCCCAAATATACTCTCGGTTTACTCTATCAAAGGCTTTCTCAAAGTCTACAAACATGAGATTCAGCGGTGCTTTAAATTCAGTGGATTGTTCAAGAATTATTCGTAATGTGTTGATGTGATCCACACACGAATGGCCACTGCGAAAACCTGCTTGGTGTCTTTTGAGTGTAGCTTCTATTCTGCCTTTAATTCTTTCGAGTATTATTCTAGCCATTAATTTCGAGAAAACTGAGAGTAGAGTGATACCTCGCCAGTTATTGCAATGATTTAGGTTACCTTTCTTTGGTATTTTGACAATAACTCCTTCCTTCCATTCACTTGGATATTTTTCTTGTTCCCATATAGCCTGGAACAAAGGTAACAAAATATCGGCTGATACATCTGGATCAGCTTTTAGGAATTCGGCGGGTATCTCATCTATTCCTGCTGCTTTATTATTTTTTAAAAGGAGAATTGCTGATTTTATCTCGCTTTTACTTGGGGCTCCCACATCGATACCCCTAAATGATCTGCGCATGGTTGGCATAGGAGAGCTTGTGGATACATTTTGTTCTACGAATTGCTCGTTTAACAATCTGCAGAAATGCTCCTGCCATCTTTGCAGTTGATCATCCATAGATACCAACAGCCTTCCACTCTCGTCCAAGATTGTTTGATGCTCTTTACTGTTACGTTTGGCAATTTGGTTCGTAATCTTGTAAAGAGTTTTGACATCTCCTCTGTTAGCAGCGCTCACAGCTTCCTTTGCAAGATCTTCTATATTTTTCCGTTTGTCACGTCTTACACTCCTCTGTGCAGCCTTATGTGCTAATCTATACTGCAAACGTAGTTCTTCTGATGCAGGACAATGATGATGATGATGAATAAATAATAATAATTAATTCATACTTAGGTTAAAAAGAGTATAGTGTAAGTATAGTGTCAATACATTATGGAGTTGGATTCGTATACAGGACGCTACAAGATGTACACGAGTAGAAAGCAAAAAAAAAACAAAAAAAAAATTCTCTTCCAAACTTAGTACAGCACAATAGTGTGCTAGAAAACACAAATTGAATTAATTAAAACATGTCTTGGGATAATATAGGTAAGGTTTGGTGAAGAACAATAATTTAATGGAATCTAAATGGAATCTCGATGTACCCACAAAAAAAAATGTGGGTTCTTTGTGTGTTAATTGTCCTAGCAAAATTATATTTTATTTCTCGTTGTACCATTCCCTTTCATATTTTTGATGAAAAAATGGAAAAGTGTGTAATGTAAGCGGTTAGACATGGTATCAAGCATGGTATAATACTCAAAAGTAACGGTATATTTGTGATTTAACAGAATGTCGACTTAACAAATGTGACCTAACAAATTTTGACGTAAAAAAGCATGTTCTATTCAAAATATTATTAAATTATAAAAAAATAATTATCTGAGTGTTAAAGAGGGAAAAGTCAGAAAATCTGATTAAACTGAGGATAATCATAGTAATGTTAAAAGATCATTTATGGTGGATCAAATAGTGTTTTGTGGAGGAACCAAGAAAGTACAAGATGTTGTACGATACAGCTGCAGACGATTGATTGTAATTAGGCATAAGCATGTTCAATACCTTCCAGTAATCATTCGTATTAAATGATTTCATCATCAATACTTGATAGATTCTACTCGATACTTTTTAACCGATACCTCTAGATTCGTTAACTGTAAACTTTATTAAGGAAATATGAAAAGCAATTCATTTGTATAGTGTATGCATTTTTTGTACCTATTATATTTTTTCAGTTTTTTTCTTTATCTCAGTTTAGGTCGGTTATTAACAAAATATCAACAATAAACTTATAACAACAAATTCATAATACGAAAACTAACTAGTTTATTAAATATTTTCGTTGTACATTATTTAAATTCATTAGGTTGTTTATATATAATTTTTCATTGTTTTCTTATATTTCCGATTTTTCAGTTTAATTTTTTTTATTTTGATTTCATAAGCATTATTAACTTAACTAAAAAATTTAAATTTTATTTTTGTTAACAAACTCGGTATCAACTACATACTATCAATCTCGATTACCACTAAAGTATTGATCAACGAACTCGGTATCGACTACACTATCAATTTTGATTACCACTAAAGTGTTGATAAACGAACTCGGTATCGACTACACTATCAATCTCTATAAGCAAGAAAAATTGTTTTTTATTGTTGGTACTCTTGTCGATATTTCGAGTTGAAATAATAGCAAAAGTAACAGTGACAAATATTTTTACAGAAAAGTAACCGTAAATACTTTTTGAACATTACTAATTGAGATCTATATAATTTTCAATAATTCATGCGAAAAGAACACAATACTTTTAGCAATTGTCTCTTCAGCATAAGTTCAGGCGCCGAAAATTTTATTTTATTTGCTCACAACATTTCCGAATAAACAAATAGAATAAAATAAAATACAACTAAATTTTGGCATTATTGTATTATTGTCTAATATTACAACTTTTATTTGAACTATACATTTTTTATCTCAAAATCCTGATCCACTAACTGGTGGAAAGTTTTGGATTTAAGGTTATGTATTGTTTGTACAAGCGATTATTTAAATAAACAAATCTATAAAAATCACTAATAATTTAGAGGTTTTATGCTGTTTCTCTTCTTTCCACCTCACTACTACTAAGTCGTTAATATAATATAAATAGTGTAATATAATATACATATACATAATTTGACTCATATTATGAATCAAAAATTGAAAATTATTGTTTTTCATTATTATATTGTAAACTGTAATAACATCAGTAATAAACAGGACGTTGATGATTCATCAAACATCATAAAATTTCCTTTTATTTTTCATTTTATCCCTATTTAATGGTTTGATGATGTTTATTGGTTTTTGTTATGTTTTTGTTTCTTTTTTATTTAATATGATTAAACGAAAAGAATCTTATACGTATCCTGTGTTCTGTACTGATTTATCTATTTTGTATTTTTGTTTTATTTATTTGTGTTTTTTTTTTTTAAACTTGATGATGGAAAATTGGTAAATAAGTTGAAAAATTGTTTTTCTTTTCTTTTTTTAGACTTTAGACTAGTTTTTATAAAAAATTGTAAAAATAATAATTTATGATTTTATAATAGAGTGAATCATTTAAAGAG
This sequence comes from Argyra leucocephala, assembly GCA_963942445.1. Taxonomy (NCBI): domain Eukaryota; kingdom Metazoa; phylum Arthropoda; class Insecta; order Diptera; family Dolichopodidae; genus Argyra; species Argyra leucocephala. The sequence goes on along the minus strand of OZ012680.1, from coordinate 109,845,798 downwards.
AGTGATTTTTATATGGGTATTTGTTCTGAATATTTCCGAATTGTCAAAAAATTATAGATTTTTAAGTATTAGATAATTTTAAAACAGTTTGAGAAGCTATGAAAATTTATTTAAAAATATCAGAAAAAATATATCTTCATTTCATTAATTGATTTTTAAAATTATTTAATTTGTGATAGCGTTGGATTCGACTTAACTCATTTAATACTATTGGGAACTCTCTTTAAGGTAAATAACATCACATCATATGCAAATTTGAGATTATGAAAATGTATAAAATGAGAAATGAAGTATAAAATGGATAGTGTCGGGACAAAAATACACAAGACACAATTACATATGCACAAAATTTCACAAGACAAAATTACACATGGACAAAATTACATAGAGACAAAATCACATATGGCCAAAATTTCATATTTAAAAAAATTACTGTGCCATAGGCATTTATCTGCCGTCGGCAAAAAGAGCGTTCCAGGACAAACAGGGTACCGGGGTTTGAGCGGCAGCCTCCGATTATAAAAATAATGAATTAAAAATCTAAATCTAATCTAAAGATGTCCGGCGTTCAAGTGTCGGAACCGAAGACCGTGAAATTTTTTTTTTTGCCACTTGTTATATTTTTAAATATGAAATTTTGTCCATATGTGATTTTTTCTCTATGTAATTTTGTACATATATAATTTTTTCTTTTGAGATTTTGTCCATATGTAGTTTTGTCTTCTGGAATTTTATCCTATGTAATTTTGTCTTATATAATTTTGTCATGTAACCAAAATGGATATACATAAGAAAACCGACAATCTAAATTGTCATAATTACCAGAAGAATATTAAATTACTTCTAAATTAAGTCATGCGTTTATCATTGTGTAACTCTGCTTTCGGTAATATCGTCCGTGCTGCAACTGTAAAACAATGAATTGTAAAATAACTGTTAAATTTTTTGTATTCAAAGCAGCAAAAATTTTTATGAATCGTTGTTTTTGCCCGTTATTGTTCTGTGTTGTGAAAAACGGCAAAACACCTTAGAATATGTTATAACAACAGTCTACTGTTTCTAATTTTTATTTAATTTTTATTAAATTTAAAAACAAATTAAGTAAAAACCAAAAATACACAAAATAAATCTCAATTTACAAATCAAAAATTTATGCTCGATAATATTGAAGACGTAAATAAAGTAGATTGGTAAGTTGATTAGTTGAAAAAAAAATAAATTGATTGATCGTCAATTTAGCATTACCGAAACACAGGGTACGAATGCTTTAAATCCATATATATGAAAAACAATGTGAAAAAATTTCGATATGGAAAATAAAGAGGAATAGATGTAACATTAATCAATTGTTCCTGTGTATTCAAACGAATAGTGGTGAAAAGCAATATGAATATAACATAGTTTTACAAATGTCATCTATTGACTTTATTATCAATTATTGATATATGTTTTTCAATGATACTATCATTAATAATACAGACGACTGGAAAAACTGATTAATATGATTTTACTATGTAGTTTAGCCAATTAAAATTTTGCAGTAAAATTACTTTTGTTGTTATTGTCATACTGAAATACGATTTGACAGCTATATGCATTTTTGGCAACCACCCAATCAACATTAAAATAAAAACACCCATAAAACACAAGCCTTTCCAACTACAGACCAATCGGCATTACTTCAATTCTTTCCAAAATAATGGAAATCATAATAAACAAAAGGCTATTGAGATACCTTAATAGTTCGCGTATTTAAAATGATCGCCAATAAGGCTTTAAAAGCCAAAAGTCAAAAGGCGATCTTTCAACTTCTCTCTGCGTTAAGCTTAATACCAGCATTCATTGTACTGGTGAATCTGAGGTTGTAGCTCTTGATATCTCAAAAGCCTTTGGTCGAGTATGGCATTCTGCTCTTCTGAGCAAATGTCAGGCTATTGGTTTGGGCAGTCTCTTTTGCAAATGGATTGAGGACTTTCTCTCGAACCGAAGTATACGTGTCGTTGTCGACAGTTTTATGTCCGACAACTATGTAATAAATTCTGGCGTTCCACAAGGCTCTGCCTCTAAAGAAAATCTAAATATTTTAGGCATGCAGCTAAACCAAAAAATGCAGTGGAATGAGCATATTTTTGATACAGCTAAGAAGGCTGTCAAATGTTTGGGTTTTCTTTCTCCATGTCTCCAAGCCTTCTTTTCTCCAAGAGATCTGGCCAATATCTATAAAGCATATATCCGACCTAAGATGGAGTACAATTCTCACATATGGGCTGGCGCCTCCCTAACTTCACTAGGTTTCCTGGACTAAATCCAAAATCGCGCCTTACGCCTATTTGGCTACCCTATCGTCCAGTTAACCTTTACTCCTCTTAGCACTCGCCGAAATGTTGGAGCTCTCTCCCTTTTTTATAGATATCTTGTTGGAAATGACACTTGTTCTAATGAAATAAAATCACTAATGCCTCCCTCAAACTATTCCGGTGTAACACTAGGAGGCTTCAAGTGCACATTTCTACACTGTGGAAATACCTAGGTGGTCTAAAAATAGGTGGTTTTGGAAATTCTTTTATTGTAAGAACTGCTAAAATGTGGAACATGCTCCCATCTCACGTCTTCCCTACCGACAAAAATGCTCCATTATACAATTTGCAACTTTTCAAAAAGAACCTCTTCAGGTTCGTCTCCTACTTACCTCCCAATTCTCCTCTATCATCCTTTTTCCCTCCAAATCCTTTTTTTCCTTACCCTCACCTACAATAAATTTGTATAAAGGGATCCTTTCCTAGTGTTTGGGTAGCGTGTAAAAAAAAAAAAAAAAAAAAAAAAATTTAAATCTGAAATAAAAAATGTTTATTTTATTTGTTCCATTGCAATTATAATGGTTCTATTCTATTATTGTTATGGTTACAGTGACAGTATTTTAGAAATAAAAGAAATAACAATAAACAAAACAAAACACTACTACTAACATAATTATTTTATAAAATGTAGTGAGAAGTCGAAATAAACACCGGAATGCAACAGCAGAACGTGTCTTTCATTTGTTATTTTTAACATCATTATACATCACTATACAATAAATAAGTCTGACAAAGATAAAATTAAAGCTAACATTAGCGATAGTTCAATGACGATTGCAAGAAACTACACTATTATAAAAAAAAATATTTAAAATACTTATAAATGAAACATGAAATTTCAGCTTGCAAATAAATGAATGAAATATTTAGTATTTAAAACATTTCCAGAATTGAAGGGTGATGACAATTCTTCCCAAAATATTCTGATAATAAAAATATTGATCCTATTTGTGAAAATATCAATCCTTTTGTGTAGTGCTATGCAAAGTTGTTTGTATACAAGAGAGTCTACATGGTTGGAGGTACATGTTATTGTTATTATACATATAAAAACATACCAAATCCAAACTTCTATTAATAAAATACGAAACGAAATGTAAAATGTATATAAAAATATTTAAAATTTTAGATAGACAATAATTTGCAATAGAAAGAGACATATGGAAAAATTATACAAAGAAAGCAGAAACCCACCAAGAAATCTAATGCACATGATTAATTTGTCAGACAGTTGCGGGCAATTTTAAACTTTATAAAAATATTTTAATAATAATTTTACCTTAACTTTTATGCAAAATAATTTTATTTTTTTTTTTAAAAATTAAATTAAATATAATTTAATTTTGGCGTTAATTAGGATTGGAAAATATCAAATTATATTTTCAAGGAATCAATTAGTGATGATATCCTTGATAAAATAAAACGATAGGGTATAGCTTAGTATTTTAATAAATTTTAATTAAGCACGTGTAAGTGAATATTAGAAACGTGCTTTTACAATAGATATAATAAATGTCCTTGAAAAATACAATATAAATATATACTACAATTGAAAATCTAATAACAATCAAATTTTAAAGTCTTAAATAAAAATGAAATTATATGCAAAAATATTTTAAATCTTTTACATAAAATCTTAAAATAAATTTTTTTTTTGTTTATTTTTCTGTAAATCCAAATGGAAAATTTTTTCTCTGTCAATATTTATTGCATATATCGCACTTTTCGAATCAAATGTAAAAATATAAAGAAATATAATATAAAGATTTATTTCTTTTATTATTATTACATTTTTTTTTAAAATTCTATTTAAAGATTTTCAGGGGATGATAATTGCATACTTCAAATTGAACTCAGAGTATTCAATAAGGCTTTGAGTATTTTAATATAAAAAAAATAAAAGAAAAAAATGAAGGCCGTCATATTATCGATTCAATTTTAATAAAAAAAAAAATTAATTTTCTTTTAAAACCAACAATATCTGTAGATATATATATATATATATAGTTACATCAGAATATATATACATACTTAGAAGTAATAGAAATTTATTAATAATTTAATGCAACATCCAGTTAGACCAATGATATATTATCATCATTATATATTATATAATAATAATATGTATAGAGTATACTTGAAAATGAAAATAAATTAAAAAAAAAATAAGTAAAAGAACTCAACTATCCACTCTACAGCAGAGCCTTCGAACAATATGTTATTTTTGTTTTTTTTTTTATAATTTCATAGCAAAACATTTTTTTTTTTTTTTAACTCCCAATCCCAATACTCTAATTTGACGTTTGCTTATATTGCTTATGTTATATAATATGTTATATTGAAGAACAGTTGCTGCTCCTGCTGCTATATTCTTTCTTTACTATTTCTGTTGCTCTTGGTAAAGTTACTGTTGCTGTTGTTCTTTCAACTTTTAAGTTGAATATTGTTTTTGTTTTTCCATTTCTATTTAAAGAAAAACTATAAACATGAATATAAAAATAATAATAATAAAAATGAAATAATAAAAAACGATGCCATCAGAAGGCATTACAAAATATAAAGTAACAATAAATAGAATTTAGTACAACAACTTCATTTAAGGTGGCACAAAAACATAAGAACAAAATAAAAAAAAAAACGATAATATAATAAGAAAAACACAAAAATGAAGTATAAATTAAAACAACTTCGTAACGCCATAATTTTTCGTTTGAGGGTGGACAACTTTGACATATTTACTACTTTTATACATACATATATAAATGTATATATATATATATAAAATATATTTGTATAATTTATAATGTTAGGACTTTAAGTACCTCTATTGTAGATATTCGGTGCATTATGTAAGTTTTGAAAACTTAAAAAGGAATAAACAAGAACAAAATAACCCGTTTTTCCTCTATTAAGGAGTCTGTATATATATATATATATATATATATATATATAAAATGAAAAATAAATAATAGCTCAGTATTTTCATGTCGCAGAATTTGAGATATAAAATACATATAAATATGTATTATTATTATACACAGTGATTCACAAAACTGTTTTAAACACTTCTCAATTAAATATTTTTAATTTACATCAATTTGTGGGATGTAAAATCGTAGTACATATAAACTTTATCTTTTGCACTAACATGTAGATAGATCTACCTTAAAATATAATATAGTAAAATGATCTAGCTATTTGGTTAAAATTTAATAGTTCATCGAAAAATCCTATAACTCCCAGAACATGGGGTAAACAAAAATGTATACCATAGTAATAATATTTTCTTCTTTTATTTAATTTACTTACATTAAAACGTAAACTGGTGACAGACAATAGGAACAAAAATATTTTTGAGACAAAATCTTGAATTGGAAAAATCTTTGAAAAACAGTTTTTCTGTGAAAAAATCTTTTATTTATCTAATACTAGTAAAGTCAACCTGGGTCTAACATGTATAAAATTTTCTTAACCTTTATTCAGCTGGAAAGGTACACCCGTACCTATAATGCATTTTATATGAATTTTTGTATTAAAATAAGAAAATATTATTTTTTATATCACTGAAATAATTTATTATAACAATTTTTTTTATATACATTATATACATTTATTAAATTCATTTACATAAAGTTTATATAATAAATAACGGTACTTGGGTACCCAAAGGACAGTTCATCATCAAAATTTGACATAAGAATAGTTCGGTACCTAATGATAATTTTGTTATAGATATGAAATCAAATTTTTCTGGACCTGAAATGTACATCATCGTCAGTAGACACATGAAAAAAATAAAAATTCTAACGGTACTTGGGTACCCAGAATCTGTCTTATCATCAAACTATAAAATAAGAATAGTTCGGTACCTAATCTTGCATATTAAAATTTTATAACAATGTATATTTTGTACCGTCTTTTCTTAAAATTTTTTTTTTCTTATTTTTTGTATTTTTTTTTAGTAAATTTCCATGAAAAAAAGGCATATAAAATTTCAAAGTTACCCATCTGGTTGCAGAACTTAATAGTATGATCAATTCCCTTTCTAGAACAATGTTTTCTTGTATATGATATTTTTTGAATTAGATGCAGTTTTGGTGTTTCAAGTCCGAACTTTATACTTAATACTTCGTCACAAAGAAAAATGCCAGCTGAATAAAGGTTAAATAAAGTTTATATTTATATTTTATTATTAATCTGATATTTTTGTCGCTGACTGGAATTTCGTAGAATGATAACTGGAGCTTCTATTTTGATTTCTGACTGGTGAGGAGGAAATATCAAAAATATTGTTCTATTCCAACAAATTACCTTAAGTCTTCAGAAATTATTTTTCCACTAAAGTAAGTTCAGGGCAAATATACTGGGTGTTGCTCAGCATGCGTATCAGCTATTTGAAAAGCGAAGAAGCTGTTATTTTAAAATTAAAAAAAAATTTTGTAATAAAATCGAGGGTGCTCTATCGTTTGTTGATATTTTTAACTTCCGGGAAGAACAGGCAAAGGGTTTTTTAAGCTCAAAAATCGCGGTAATTGGCCGAAATCGATATTTGCAAATGGGAAGATGTATTTTATTTTTGCAAATTCGGATTCTACGACAAAAAATATGAAACTTTTCTAAAGTAAAAAGTTGCTACGCATGCTCTGGAACAGCAGGTATATAAGAATTAATTTCACTAAAAATTCTTTTAAGCTGGGGCTTGGCGTGGTAAGTTATATGGCAACTAGTCAATCGCGTCTGAATTTTGGAAAATGATAAAAATCGTGTTTGCTTATTTTTGAGCAAGGTATACAATTAAAAGTACACATCAGGGGTTTGACACTTTTAGTTTTTGATAGAATCTGTATGACTGCTACCCGAACCAGTTCGAATTTTGGAAAACCGTCATAGAATAATTTGGTAATTTTTGATAAAGTTTCTAAGTAGAAATTAACAAGTGTGCTTAGCTCGGGGGATGAGTTATATGGCAGTTACCCTCATTATAAAGTGCTACGTTAATTTCTCTTTTTTGAATAACTGAATACCGTGAATATCTTTGTAAAATTTCAGAACACTATCTTTAAAACGTGGACATGTATAGCAAACAAATAAATAAACAAACTTTCCCTTTTAGAAGTATAGAAGGGTATAGCTACTTAGTACTTTCTTATTTTTTTTTTTTTCAAAAGTAGAAAAAGAAAATACAGAAAACAATATTAGCTGTATATAAATAACTTTGTTTTTGTATATCAAAATCAGTAAACTAGATTAGATCTCTAATTGATGCATTATATTAGACCCAACATGTTTAAGTTAATATTCAAATTGACAAAGACCATAAAAAAAATAATAAAAAATAACTTAATTCAATTTGAATATTGAAATTAGATTGTTCAGTCTCATTATCAGAATTCTGACCATCTGAAACTTAGAAGATGCAATTCAATAATTTTGTATCATTATAATTGTACCGGTCGGTGAAGTTAATTTTAATTCTTCAAGCAGTTAATTTGATCATCAATTAAGGTTTTTTATATTATAAAAAAACTAACCCTATTATATAGAAGAGGATATATTGTACAAAAGCTTTACATACGTCTGATGTACTTGCTCTAAGGGTGTCACACTAGGGTTGCCAATAAGATAAATGCCACGCTTTCCTACTTTGTCTAGAAAATTTAGTACTGTTCGTGATGCAGACGCCCATATATTTAATTGTATTCCAAATTGGGTCGTATGTAGCGGTGTTGTGGAGCGCCAGCAATTTGTCGGTATTAAAAAAAATCGGAGAGTGGGTTGTTAAATTTCTATATCTTTCAAATGTATTACAATCAAAAATAATAGAAGGAAGCAGATTAATTAATGAAACGATCAATAAGAGCAATAGAAATGCTCAAAAATAATCTTGGTAACTATGAACAGAAAATGGCAAATTTAACTTGTTCAAATGAGCCTAAATATATACCGTTTGCAGGTAATAATAAATTTAATGTTCTTCCCAGGGATAAATTATTGGATACAGTTGCAAAGTATTTGACATTTCGGCTTTTATCTACCAACCATGTAAATTTGGATAACAATGTGACCAATGATAATAATGGCGATTTCCTAAAACTTTTTGACATAATAGATCCGTCTACTTGGTCGTTTGATGAAAATCTCCGTGGCTAGAAGGGGAAAGAAAAGTTTTAAAATTGAATCAAATTTTAAAATACAACATGAATATTAATGATTTTCGAGATTTTATTGATTTTTGTTTATGCAAATATCGAATCACAAAATATTCAATTACCTAATTCAATTTTAAAAGCTAAAAAAAATATTAAGTACTACTGCAAATAGTATAGTTCAGAAGCTGAAAGAGGTTTTATTCACAAAAATGACAACAAGTCTTACTGTGAAACATATATGAAATTTAATGACAATAAATCTATTGGGTAAGCAGATAGTAGACTGGGATGAATGAATGAGAAGCATAGATTGGCGACACATACAAGAATTCTTCAAAGAAGCGAAAAGTGTGTAACAGGCCATATGGACTTTACATTAATAAATTTATTTAACTTTGTTTCTGTTAATTTTGTAATATTTTATGCTCAATAAATTTATTTATTCTTAATATTGTTCTTGTTTCGATATTTATTCATATGAATTATGTTTTTACCTAAATTAATTATATACGAGATAGTTGTTACCGATTTACCTGCACCCCCCTGATCGTATGTATGATTTATATATATTTAGCAAGCCATGGGTAGAAAAATACGTTTTGCAAGAGCTCAAAAAACTAGCATTTTTAGCAATGCCAAAGATATGGTGAGTTCGTTTAATAAAAAGAGGAAAACTAGAACAATGTCTATTTACAGCACAAATAATTCTAATAACATGTTTTTGAGTTTTGAGTAGTGATTGTAATTGTTTATTATTATGTTTATTTGCTTGATATTTTAATTAAAAAGTGTTAATATTATACTGGGATTACTTCCTCAGAATTGAGTGAATTCTATTAACTAAATTTGGTAAATGTATTTATATACCAAACTGTCCATATTAAATTTTGTATTAAAAAAACATTAAAATTAATAAATATTCAGTTTGGGATTTCGTGAATTATTTTATTAATTTATTATTTCTATTATCGCTATAACTATACAGTCTGCTTCTAAAATAGACATTCAGTATTAGGCGGTATATGTATTTTTATGTGTATGCGACATGGGTAACAATTCAATACTATCTGTATGATGTTTGATTTCTATTATTATTAATACTTCTGACTGAAATCGCTAAAATATATCATTATTAAAAATATTGTCTACTCTGACTGTTCACGTTGATTCTACATTTCTGTAGGCATCGTTAAACTTTATTTATGCTGCTTTGCAAGACCTAAGAAATATAAGTGTGTAAAAGCAGTTTCAAATCTCTGTGCTGGTAGGATGTTTATCCCATACACTTGGAATTATATATAAAAAAAAATATATATATACTACCGTGGGCTACCACACGTGGGATGCCGTTATAGTTAATATGTCATTACCAAATTTGTTGTTAATAAGTTTGCAGTATCAATGAAGTGTAAAACTACTAGGATTTAAAAAATAACCTGTCATGCTTCTGAATCTCAATATTTCACCAACATGTATATGCAATAAATGAAAAAAAAAGTTAATTAGTACAATTTTCCAGAATCGACAAAAATAATATTTTCATAATTTTTTATTGAACAGAATATAGATAGTTACAAAATTTTAATTAAAATAAATTAAATTAATACAAACTTTTGTGATACACTGTACCTATTTTTTATGTACCTATATGACGTATACATGTTTGGATATATAATTCTGGAAAATCTTCAGTAAATATTGTCCTTTAAAAATTTAATGAAATAAAAATACTATACATAGACTCTTTTCTTGAAGAAAATTTATTAATTTTCTTGTGCTTGTTTTTATTTTTATTTTTTTTTTATTTTGGTGTGTTTATTTTTTGTTACATTGAAAATCTTCATTTTTTTGTGTATTAAATTAAATAAATTAAATTTAATATATTATAAATATTAATATAAATATTTCCATAAAAAAGGATTAGAAAAAAAATATTATATTAAATATGAATAATGTTGTAGAAGACATTTTAGAATAGTTTAAGAATCGAAAAGAGGAGTCCAATTAGAGAGTTAAACAAAAAAATTATATATGTCGAAATATATAAAAAATCGACAGCCAGGGGGTTCCACAAAAATTTGTTTTTTAATTAATTTATTTAAAATTACAATCTATATTATTTTAATCTAATAATTGTAGGTATGTCATTTATTTTGATACAAGAGTGGTGAGTGACTCCTCTTCATTGACTCATATCCGAAGTTGAATAGTTTTGATCAACCTAGTGAGTATTTGTCGTTAGACTATTCATTTATCAAAAATTTACCTATATTTATTTCCATTTAACAAGTTCAATCCTGTAAAATTTGCTTGAAATTGCTACATGTGCTTCGGAGGAGTTTTAGATGAAACCTACATTACTACATACATCAATCTGTACGTCGGTAATATTTCATATTATTTATATTTCTGTATTACATTACAGAACAATAATAAAATAAAATAAATGAACAAAAATTGAATTAAATTTGAAAATCACAAATTTTTATGTTATAAAACTGAGTATTATAACAGTGTTCTATATAATTTAACGAACAAACAATTATTTAAACAAAAGAAATTTTATTATTATTGTATTTATTTAATTATTTGGCTTTTATTCGATATTTATTATGAATGTTTTCAAATTTTTAGAATTGATTATAAATTAAATTTAGTTGAATAATATAATATGTAAATTATACGCAATACTGATTATTTTCGATAAATTAAAATCTAAAATTTATTCATTGTTTTTAAAATGAAGAATATATAACAAAAGAATTTTATGTCCCAAATATGCACTCACATTTATCAAAATTTTAGAATAATTTATATTATTTATTAATTGAAGGGAAGAAATTTTCTATCAATATTCATTTTTATTTTGTAAATTAATCACAATACAATTAAAACTTATATAATAAAATATGGAAATTGAAGTAATATTTAAATTTTTAATATTAAAGTTCATTAGGTTTTATGAAAGCTTAACTATATATTTAACAGGCTTTGATTAAATTTCATTTTTCTTTTAACTGCTGTTAATTCTTCTTGTTTTGTTTTGTTATTAATTTCAAATTTTATTATTATTTATTTTGTATGACAATACAAATTCGAGGAAATTCATTGTGATTGCTTTCTAGAATTTCAATTTGTCTCTGGTATTATAGATAATTGATATTTTATTGATCTATCTTAGACAACAACCGCGTATACGTAATAATTTATTTAAAAAAAGAAAAATTAAATTTGAATTTAATTCTGTCGATGGTGGAGTTGCTGCAATTTAATGAATCAAAATTTTTTTTATGTTTAAAGTGACTAAATGGGTGAGATTTTAAATTGAAATTTCAAATTGAAAATATAAAAAAAATTGCAAAAAATATTTAATTTTGCTACCAACGTCTCTTTTTGACTGTATATCATTTAAAATAATAATAATTAAGATTGGTTGTGAAAAGATTCAGATATTTGTTCCGTACTTTTTTCAATTTACAGATTAAATATAATGATTTTCAATTTTTATTTAAGACGATATTTTTAAAGTTATAATTTTAGTTTATATATATTTTATGAAAATCATAGAATGTTACTAGAATTCTGTCGTTTGCATAGCTGTAAATTTGGTTGAAAATGGTTTTAGCGTCCATAAATACTAAAAATTTTATAATCTTTATATTTATTTATTTTTTTTTCAAATTTCAGATAACTTTACAATATAATTATAAAATTATGTATAAGAATTTATAAACTAAAAAAGAAAGAAAACTTAATATTAACTTACAGATTAATTTGTAACTTACATATTGTAAACATTTCCAAAATATTATAATTTTAAAATTAAATTTTTTTTTTTATTAACTATTTCTAAAATTGCTAATATGCTTTTTAAGTTTGTTTTTAAATATTTCCAAGTTTTTACTATTTTGAATTTCTAATGGTAGAGTGTTGAAAAGTTTTATAGCACTACATTTTAAGGCTTTTTTGTTTTTTGGATGTTCTAGCTTTAGGTATTTCAATATGTTTTCTATTTCTAGTAAAGTAGATATGTATATTTTCTCTATTTTTAAGAATTAATTTTGATTTAAACTTATTATTTAGAATATTGTATATGTATTTGCATTTCTCAAAGTAAATTAGTTGGTTTATATGCAGTACATTTATTGATTTGTATAACTCCTTAGTACTAGTTCTAGGGTTTAGTTTAAATAAACTTTTTAGCGCTTTATTCATTACTGTTCCAATCTATTTTACATGAAAATTTGAATAGTGACTCCAACTGCATATATTATACCTAATGCTTGACAAGATATGCCCATTATACTCAAGTTTGGCTGCATAATTAGGAATACCACCAGAACTCTTTATAGTTACACTTATATTTTTTTTATATGTTTGTCGCATCTTAAACTCTCATCAAATATCATTCCTAAATATTTAATATTGTCGACTCTCTGTTATATATTTTCTTTTACCTTAAGTGTAATATTATCATACTTTTTATTCTGGGTTTTAAATATTATGTAGTTAGTTTTTTTAGCATTTAAACATAGTTCATTATAATCCAGCCAATTGCATAAAGTTTTTAAATCTGTATTTAATATAACTTCTAACTCTTTCATCGTTTTAGCTTTTGCTATCAGATTAGTGTCATTTGCATAAACATTGTAATTTGATATGAATTGAGTTTTAGGTATATTCATAATGTATAGAAGATATAACTGTGGTCCTAGATGAGAGCCTTGCGGTACCCCTGTCCTTATAGTTACTTCGTGGCTAAATACTTCATTAATATTAACGCATTGAGTTGCATTTCTTAGGTAACTTTCCAATAAGAGATTATTTATTCCTCTCATTCCCAATTTTTCTAAGTAATCAAGTAATCTGGATTGATTCGCCACATCAAAAGCTTTAGTTAGATCAATAAATACAGCACCTATATAGAAACCTTCATCTAATGCATCATAGATTTGTTCCAAGGTTGATGTAATTGCTGAATCTGTTCCACTATTTTCCAAGAAACGTATTGATTTTTATCAAATCCAATTGTTTGTGTAATCAAATTTCTGATTCTTATGTCAATTGTTTTTTCATATACTTTTGATATAGAATTTCAAATTGAATCGGTCTATAATTATCACATGCTACTTTGGATCCAGATTTGTGGATTGGAACTAATAAAGATAAAGGCTTTTTTCAATGAATCAGGGAATATTCCTTCTATAAAACATTTATTTATTATGTTAGTTAAGGGCTGCTTTATAACATTAACCAACATTCCTGTAATTCTTTCACTGTTATTTTATCTAATCCTGGAGTTGCATTTTTATTTAGTTTCATGATAATTTGGTAAATTTCTGGTTCTGTGACTGGGTTGAGAAACATGGTTTTATTATTTTTGATTGTTACTTGATATTTTATTGTAAATTCATTGATCGGTCTAATGTTGGTTGTAATTATACCTCTTCTTGCTCAAATATCATAAAATTGAAAAATAAACAATATATATATACATATATGTCTGAGTGAAGATATTCTGATAAAATTTTTCAAAGTACTAAAATTAAAAAAAAAATAGTACTAGATAAGCTCCTAAAACTAGTAAATACATGAAAAAGAACAATTAGGTGAAACAGAAGATATGTTGCAATTACAGAAAGTCAATGAAAATGTGGTCCTGATTCATAATTATGTTCAAAATTAATATAATTTTATTTTCACTTTTATTTAAATTTTTTATTATTTTAAATTAAAATAAATTAAACTATTAAAAAAGTAAAATTGCTAATTATTTTAATTTAAAATATGAAAATAAATTTCTATCGGTAAATCCTATCGGTACTTTCATCTACTATTAAAAACTAATGTTGCTTCTTCGTAATGTTAGCATTGCATTTTGAGAATTGCTCGGACCAGTAATTGATTTTAAAATATTTTGTTCCTTATTCTATTTATATTTATCTTCTTAATAAACTCGGAGTCGCTTAAATAAGTTTAAAGGCTAGAATTCAAATGATTCAAAGCATTGAAAGGTATTTTATGTTCTGCAAAATAAACAAACTTATCGCAATTTCAAATTTCTTAGCCTTGTCAAATAATTTGTTTTCTCTTCTGAATCTGATTTTGTGAAATTTGTGAAATTTGACAATTCATGTCTTTCAATGTGAGATTATCCTCAAACAATACCTACATATATTACAAATAACACATTCTTTACCTTGTTTCGAATTGTCTGAAATAAGCCAATCATATTTAATTTTCCAAGATTCGCGAAACTTTTGGCGATAACATTTTGACTTTTTAGTTTTCGGTTTATGATGGCATTTGATTCGTTGCTATTAAAATTAATTATGTACACATGCATATTCATTATCTATGAATGTATACATATATTTATTGCAAGCAATTATACTTCCGAAAATGAATTTAACACTAACAGCCAATCTATTTTCAATTATGGGTACGTGGCGGGATTTTTCAGGTTGTATAAGCCATCTCTGTAAAAATCAATATAAATATTGTTTAAGATACAATAATCTAATAATATATTGGTGTTATTTTAAACATATTTATTAAACATCTCAAAAAAATTTAAATTATAACGATTACAACAGTCAAATAAATTTTTGACAATTAACAATAAATTACCCTGCTAACAAAAATTTATTTTCATTAGAACACGCACTAATTCACACACGCAGTGTTGAAAAGTATTTTTGAAGAAAAGAAAATTTATAATTATTTTTAAAAAAATTAGAAAATTTCTGAATAGGTACTAGATTTGTTATGAAAGTAGTATAGTATTTTTTTAGAGTTAAAAGTAGTAAATCTAGTACTATAGTACTAAAGATATCATCCCTATACATAGTATGAGTGTAAATATATTTTATTTCATCATTGTCCTGCGACCCCACCCGTGGGGCATAGGGCGGAAATACACAATTTATTTACTGAAATATTCAATTTTGAAAATACCTCTTTGCTTTATTGTAAAATATTGAGGCATTGAATTTATTTTTAAATAATGCATTTTTAATCTCTACAATCATTTCAACTTTGTAAATTGTAATTCATTTAATTATATTTTTTAAATTCAATAAATTTTCCAAAGTAAAATTTTTTAAACCCTAAAAACTCAATATTGTATGACATATTAAATGTATCAATTGATTTTACAACATTTTCCCTGCATACTATTATTATTATGCAATTTTTGGGTTAATATTCATTCCATTTATAATTGAAATCTGATTTGTAATTAAATTTCTCCATCAAACCATCACATTAAGTTTTTCAATGACATTTTTGTTTTTTGTTTTTATTTTTCATCATTTTGTATTTTATTTACATTACATTTGGTTTTTTCAATTTTTTTGTTTTCTTTCTTAAAATACTTAAAGAAAATCAATAAATTTGCTAAATTTAAAAGTCCTACGAGAATTTATATATAAGTTATATTTAAGTATTTTCAATTTGAAATAGGTAAAAAAATAAAAAATAATAAAAAAATAAACAGGAAAAATTCTCTCTTGAAATGTCAATAAAAAAATAGGTCCTTATAACATACTCCTTATATTCTTTCTCCTTGGAAACATTTCATATTTTTGTGTTTTCCGTTTTTGTTTTCTTCTTGTACATAATATTGTAAATTACCATTATATCATTTTGTACTTGGAATATGAAATTGTTTTATTGTTTGTGCGTGTGTTTTGTGGATGTGAAAATGTTAAAGAACATTTTTAGACTTAAATGTATATGAAAAAAAAAAAAAAAAAAAATAAACCCAAAACTCATAAAATAATATGATCTATTGAAAGTTATAATAAAGGACAAAAATATAAATAAAATTCCTCCCCTTAAATTAAGTAATTTATTAAATATATATATATATATATATATATATATATATATATTATGTAATATGTATATGTCAAATGTACTATGAATATTATGTACACTATATGCATATTCACTCATGTATAATCCAAAATAACAAAATAAAAGCTGGAATCCCTGATAGGAAAACAAAAAACAAAAAAATTAAAAAAAATATTGTAAACATAAAATGGTAATGTTTGAAGAAGTCACTGAAACGAAGAATACAAGGCGGTGGGAAGACATGCCTATCTACATATATTTTGATATTAAGCTATAAAAATTATTATAACTAGAATATGCTCACCCTTAATATTTTGAAGATTGGAATAAAAAAAAAATCTTTCGAATACCAACCCCCGCCCAATTGATTCATAATATTACAAGTCATGACATTTCGTAGAGAAGAAAAAATGAATAAAAAAAATTAAAAAAAAAAATTGTTTTATATGAAGGTTTCATTCCATTCCAAACCTATAAATAATAAGTTGCCGGCATCTTAGTTTTGTTTGTTTTTGTTTTTTTTTTCCTTTTTTTTTACATATATTTTGAAAAGGCATAGTTGAAAATTTTATTTTAGATTATAGTGGCAAGGATATTTTGGGGACATTAAAAAAAAAAAAACAAAAAAATACTGAAAAGATAAAAACTAAAGCAAAAAAATATAGAAAAAAAAATATATATAAACAAAAAGAAAAACAAGGAAAATCTTAAATGTAATAATTTACATCAACACATATGACATTCTGACTTTAAGGACATCATAATAGGATACATAATATGTCATACGAAATAATACAAATATTATAAAAAAAATAGAAAAACAAAAAAGAGAAAACAAAATCAAAATAAAATTATAGAATCAAAATTTAAGAAATTATTCTTTCTATGTTTTAAAAAGACTTAAAACAAAAAAAAAATATTCAAAAACAAAAAAAAGAACAAAGACATTTTTGTAAAAAGAAATCAATTTTTTTTATTTTTTTTTTGTATGTAAAAAAAGATTTCTCAAGTTCATTCAATTGAATAACTTTATGTTATTATACTAGTGTGTTTGTATGTGTAAAATCTTATATTTTCTGATTGTGTTAAACTAGGACACTTTCAAGATATAAATAGTAATATTTTATTTAATTTAAAGTGCATCCTTTTTTATGTTAATGTGAAATCAAGTTTTTTTTGTGATAGTTATTTTTATTGTTTTGTTGCAAATGAAATGGGGGTATAAAATATTACAAAATATGGTTAAATAAAATTAATAAATTAATATAATTAATTTTCAAAAAATAAAATATATTTATATATGTGGTAGAATTGAATTTGCTATGTGCAGGGTTTTCTTTGTTCTGGAATCTACAATGTTGCAAAATATTGTATTTTTTAGTTAAATTTGGTAAATATAGTTTCCGAGACATAAAAGTCAAGAGAATAATGTAATTAAAATCAGTACGCTGGGCGACGCAGTAGGTATAGCGTCTAATGCAAACCAAAAGGTCTCAGGTTCGATTCTCGATGAAGCAGAACAAAAAATGCTTTATGGATTTTTCGACCTGGTCCAGTACCCTTTTTCATTGGCATAAAATAAAAGACGAAAAATGATTGAGAGTACAATCTGGTAACAACTTAAATAAAAATGGAGCTATTTTAAGAAGGCTTAGTTCCTGACAATAGTAGTAGTTTTTCACATTCAATGAGTTGACAAACCAGAAATTTGATAAAAACAAATATTCGAAAAAAAATTGTAGTTATAGTATAAAACTTGCAGTGCCGTACTTAATGAAGCCCGAAAATGTGATTCTACCTAAGTTACTGTCAAGAACATAAAAATGAAATAAAAAATAATTATGTCGGTTTCTTCATTTATTTATTTATTTATGCTTAATACAAACATATTACAATATACATAAGTAATGTACAAAAGAAAACAAACAAAATATAATTTTAAGCTTAATCTTATTCTAGATCTTAATACTAAAATTGACATTTATACAATTTTGTAATTTATTGCCACAGAATGTTAGAAAATTATAAATTTATACTAACTCTAAGATATATGTAAGTGTAGCTTTTTTTTTAGTCGGGCTGTGTTTGATGTAAAATCTATCTTGTGTTTTTGTTTATTTATTAACATAAACATTCTATTAACAGGATTATTATTTAAAACTTTAATAATGAATATGATATCAGCAACCTCCCTTCTGGATTCTAATGATTTAAGATCCAATAACTTTAACCGGTTCCTATGAGGTGGCAGAATAACTGGATTTGACCAGTGTAAATCACGCAGTGCGAGTCTCAAAAATTTTTTTGTGCAGCTTCAATTCTTTGGGTATGATTAAGGTAATGAGGCGACCACACTTGACTGGCATATTCAAGATTTGGTCGAACAAGAGACGTAAAAAGTGATTTAAGTTGAATTCTTTAGAAAATCTTTTGACGAAGCCTAGCATGGAGTCAGATTTATTTGTTATGACATTTAAATGTTGTTTGAAACACAATTTATTGTCAAAGAGAACACCAAAGTCTTTAAAGTGTGAGACTGGTTCAATAGATTTATTTTCGTTCAATAGATAAAAGTATAATCAACCGTTAATGATTCAGAAGAGCGAGGAAAAGTATTCAATACTTATAAACAGAATGACGTCACATAATTAACATAAATATTCAATAGTATACTAAGGTTAAGATATACCAAGGAAGAAATCAAACGATACAGGTTTATTTTTTTTTTGCATATAAACAACCAAAGTTCTTTTCCCAACGCTTAAGATTTTAAAAGAATAAAAGCGTAAGATTTTCCAAACGCTTTGAGTGATTATAAAAAAAATTAAAAAAATTAACCTGCATCATTCGGTTTCTTCCATGGTATAGGTTCCAGGTGTCCCAAAGGTAGACTTAATCTTGGTATACTATTGAAGATGTATACCTGTAGCACTTACGTGCACTTATAAATAATTTATGGATATTAAGGAGTTCCAAAGGCAAAAAGACAGCTTAACATCGACAGCAATTTTAATCAAATCATGGTTAATCATGTTAACAATTATTTGTCTTCTACTGTCAATTTCGGTAGTTGTAACATTAGATTTGTGGAGAAAATCGAGCCGCCAGAGTACTATTATCAATAATTTGGCGAAATCAACCTTTCAAAACTAAAATGGACAGATGGACCAATCAAATGTTAAATGTCAAATGTCTCCAAGGGAGAATGAACCGAAACTAGATACTTTTTAGGATGCAAAGGTACCAGTGATTTCACAAATATTTGAAAAACGAATAACAAACAGATTGAACAAAATCGCTATTTAACCTCATATATTTTACCTGGGGTTGAATTCTGTATTGTTTTTTTTTTAGTATTTGAAAATTTAGTTTATGAAATTTACTTTTAAGTTATTTTTTTTAATAATTTTTTTATTTTTATAATTTTACTTTATGATTACACTTGTTGCACTAATAAAATTTAAAACTTTAGTTTTGTTTTCTATTGTTTTGACACTTTGACATTTAATAAATCACTTATGCTGCCATTTCCGAATTGTATTTTTTAAAATGCTGCCGTTTTCTTAAATTATTCAAGTGATCGCAATACAGAATACCAAAAAATTTTAGTGTCATCTTTGACTGTCACAAGGGTGACTATCGTTTATCACAATACAGAATGCCACTCCTGATCATCAGTTCATACCGGCGTTAACTAAGAGAATAGTTAATAATATAAAGAACTCACTGTGAAAGTAAAAAAAAAAATATATAGCTCTATAGCTTTAAGCAAGTTTTATCTTAAAAGTTAACAATTTGTTACGGTAAAATAGATTGTCATCCAATCTGTCAAAAATGGATGACAATCTTTCCTTTTTGCCCCCCCCCCCCATTTTTTTTGAATTAAAACTAAAACTATAATTGGTTTTGAAAATTTTTTTCTTGTTTTAGAAAATAATTATGTAAGATTGTTTTTTCAAAACAAAGATAACTGTGAAATAAAAATTTTGTCAAATTGAAATTATTTTTCCTTTTTTTTTGTTTTTATTTTTTTTTTCTTTTGTATATAAATTTTTAAAATAATTTGTTTCGAAATAGTTACGATTGATTTCCGCATCCGATTTTCTTGAAAATCTGTACATAGAAACTGTTAATTATATAACTGACATTTTGGAAGGATAATAATTTAACTTGGTATTAATGGGTTAAAATGTCGCTTTGACAAAAAATGGTTAAATGCCCCTTTTTTAATTTGATGTAAAAATATAACTTTTAATTTTATTAAACTTTCAAAACGTTTAGATACAATAAACATTTTTTTTAAAATTTTGTATATTGAGAACAGAGTATGTGTTTAAGTACAAGGTGATGAAAAGTTTTTTTTACATAATTTCAAATTTATAGAAAGTATGCAATGTAACGGTATTCTTTTTGACCCGACTACTTTTTAAAAATTAAATCATTTTCTAAAATGAGTTAGAAAATTATAATTCAATATTATTTATTCTAGATTTTTGTAAATGAATTTTATGACAATACTAGCAAAAGCCCATCAGTTGCTAATTGTTGTAATTATTGTTAAAATTACTTTCTAATACAAAATTTACTCAACCTTTACACACGTGGTTCTTAAATAATTATGTTTCTGTTTTGTAACTTCCATATTTAAAACTGCCCATATATAATTTGTCTATCGTGGTTCTTTCTTTTTTTGTTTTTTTATCAATTCAATTCAATTTATTATCAATTTATTATAAAATTAAAATTACAACAAAAATTATAATTAAATTGAAATTGACAAATTTTTTATAAAACTATACAGTAATGGGCTGACCATTAGTCTTCTATTTTTTGTTTTTGTACAATCGCACAGTAACGTTATCCATCATAAATTAGCTAACAGAATTTTATTATAACAAAAATGCTTGGAAAAACAAAAATAAATTTTTTTTAAATCACCCTGTATTCAAACAGTTTTATATTCTCCACATGTTTTATTAGAATGAATTTAATTGTTGTATGCCTTAAAAGATTGTTCTACAGTTTCAGAAATAATGTGTTGAAATAAATCCACCTATTTTCTTAATCATTTTTCAATTACACTAATTGGTTAGGGAAATAAAAATGGTTTTGGATATTAAATTTGAATATAATGTATTACACACTTTTTTGTTGTTGTGATGTAATTGCAAAGATTTACAAGTTTGAATATGGCTATAGTTTTGGCTTCACCGTATTTTTCCGTCATAAAGGTCAAAAGATCACCAGTAGACCTTTTCAACATAACGCCATATTCGCAGTTATTTATAAGACTGTTGCTCTGTAGATATTTTTTGAGTTGAAAGTTAATGATTGTTTCCATCACTTTTGATAGTACTGAAGTCAAAGCAATTGGGCGATAATTAGAAGGGATTGCTTGGGGCACGCTTTTTTGGGATTGGCACGACGTGAGTTATTTTCCATGAAGATGGGTAAATACCAGAAACGAATTATGTATGGAAAAGTTTACTCAGTGGTCCAGCTAGGGTGTTTGCACAAATTTTTTTTATCCACTACTCGATATTACTCCTTTCAATTCATTGCTATGTACACTAAATTACGAATACCTGATATACCTGTCCATAAGTTTCTTATTTATTTTATTTTAAGAGTTTATTTTCTACCAATTGCTATTCTGCTTTCGATTTTGTCAGGCACGATGATTTTAAGAAGTTCGAATTTTTGGCTTCACATCATATGTCTAAATTATGCAATTTCTCTTCGTTTTATTTAATGCCATAAGTTAACGGTTTTGTGTTAATTTTAAAACTTAATCGTTTGTAACTGAATCTATCCATGTTATTTCATTAATTTTTCTATACGATCAAACTTCAAATACTTTGATTCATACGGGTTGTTTTTAAAGTCGAAGTATCGCCTATACTATACAGGCCATTTATAACACTTCATAAGACACAGATCTACTAAATGCAACTCTCACCATTTCGATACAACATCTTATTTCTTTTTCACAGGTCCAATGTTTATTCAACCAATATCCAAGATATTGAAGGCTCCATCCAAATCCAATTGGTAGATTATCGACGGTAAATATTGCTATCAAATATGTATTCTGTTGCATCTAATTTTTGGATAAAAGTTTGTGCTTTGGTGATTAATTCTATCAATTAGGTACTGTAAGTCCATAAACTGGCAGTAAACAGTGATATATCATAGACTTATCGATTGTTATTTATGCAACTGCAATTTGTGTATGATATAATTATATAGTCAAATTCTGTTTCTTAAATGTTTTTGAAATTAACAAATTTCTATAGGTAACTGAAACCATAAACATGTTCCTGCTAATCATTGAATAACTCTGACCGCAACGTTCATTCAATAATTTGTTGTATTCTGGTGACAATGTCTCACATTTTTTATATTTAATAATGAATAATTATCTATATTTTGTATATATTTTGTATAATAAATTGAAATTCGGTGTCATCAACACTGTACTTTATAGTTGATTAAGAAAGGGCAACTACATAATATTATTTACTTCAGTGGAAGGTTGTAATTCGAGTAGCTTTAATAATTTTTTATTTTCTAATATTTAAATCACATTTTTTATTATTATTTACGGTTAGTCTAATGTCAAGACTGTGATGGCGTATTTGTATGCAAGCCAGTCATACTGAATTTTGACAATTATTGCATGACCTTACAA
Source organism: Argyra leucocephala (assembly GCA_963942445.1). Taxonomy (NCBI): domain Eukaryota; kingdom Metazoa; phylum Arthropoda; class Insecta; order Diptera; family Dolichopodidae; genus Argyra; species Argyra leucocephala. Next base: position 109,822,741 of record OZ012680.1, on the reverse strand, counting down.
CATATTTAAGTCAATTTTTTTCTATCTCATTTTAGTAATTTGTGACTAAATTAATTTACTTTTCTATTTATTTTCTAATAATTTCTAAAATTCTATAATTTTCTAATCTGTCTTTTTTAAATAATTTTTATAAGTATCAGTATTTTAACATTAAATGTATTTTTTTCTTTGTTTTACAGGTTAAACCCGGTTACGTTAAATATCATCGACCGATAAAGGATAAAAATGACTTGGAAACATCATATGCTTACATTCAATTTGTTGTAACTGAAGACCATTTTCAACGTGGCAAAATTAAAGTAAGTAAAAATATTGACTAATATCTAAAACATATCGCTTTAAAGTAAAGTAAATTATAGTTTAGAAAATTTATGAAACCGATTAGGCATTTGAATTTGATTTTTAATAATATACGTTCAACTAAAAATATTTGTGCATCTACTTTTAAATATTTTTTAAATTTTAATTAATAATTATTTAAATTTTTATATTATTTAATGCCTATAATATTTTTTTTTATTATTATTATTTTGTTCAGTTTTCATTTTCTTGATAAAAATATTTATTGATTAAACCTAATTAAACTAAAAAAATTTTAATTAAATTAATTTCAATTTAACATTATGTTTACATTACAAAAAAACGTAATAATTATAGATTAAGTAATTGAAATAATTCAAATGAAATATTTTAATTTTAATAAATTAATTTGAAATATTTTACCCATAGAAAAAATAAAAATAAAATATTTTTTATTTATTTTGTAATAGATACGCTGTCGTGCTCACATACATGATATATATTCACAATCGACAGAGAAAAGTATTGAAATTGAACGTCATAAACATAATTCACAAGCGAGTGGAACAAATACAATTAATTTAGTACATGGTTATCCATATGATCAATATTCATTACATGATATTGATAATAATTATGATAAAAAGGATACATATATGACACATATACAAGGTAAAATATTTTTAAATTAATTTTCGCGCATAGATATTTTCTAGGTCCTATTGTATGTATAAAAAAATATTTTAATTAAATTTTTAGAATATGAAGTATTAGTTTAATCAAATTCGAATCAGTGATTTGAAACAATTTTAGTGGCCAATAAGTAAAATGTTCATAAAAATTATCAAAATAATGGTTTAAAACTGCTAATTAATAATTATGCTTGTTGGAAAATGTAATCGACTATGACTATTGTAATCCATAAAACTGTCAATCTATTCACCTAAACGTCATATATTATGGACATCGAGGTTATTTTGTAATATTATCCAACATTCTAATTAGTTCATTTATCATGGATTTATATAAAACATTGTCATATTTTTTCTCTTTTATTGTTAAGTGTGTCCAGTAACTACTAAATAGCTAGACAAATGTTATTTTCATACTCATAAACTATACATATTGATCAAATTTATTTTGAGTATAGAATGGGAACCTAAAGAACACGAAAATTTCACATTTTATTTTATTCATATTTTTATAAGCATAATTAATTAATTAAATATGAAAGCTCTGACTTTTTCTGTATTTATCAACTAGGCTAGTTTTAAATTTTTATTTTACTATATTTAATATTTTTTGTTTTTATAAATTTTTAAATTAAGTGTTAAATATTTAATGTAAGTTAACTTTTGGTTTTGATGAAATAAAATCTTTTATTATTAATATAATTAGACCTTATTTAATTTGACAGTTTTATTATATTTTAGTTATTTAACTTAACTAACTAACTATATAAAGTTGTCAATGTTGGGATATTTGTCAAAAATCTCATATTTTGCAGATAATTCGAAAATCTTTTAATATGAGTACCCGGTATATAATATATAACACTTTTAAAAATATGTAGTACATATATGTAGATGTGGCAAATAGGTGTACAGAATTCATAAATTTTATAAACAGTGACGTAATCTTAAATTTGGTTTTGTTGGTACTTTTTTTTTTTTTTTTTTTTTTTTTTTTTGCGAAAGATAGGAGGTAATCCCCGAAGGACATCAAGAGCTCCAGCCGCGTGTGCATCTTGATAGTGTAGGAATCGAACCCACTAAAGCCCACCTATCTTTTTCCGTTATAACCAATCTACGTAAGATCGACTAATGACTTTTTTTTTCGTAAATTTTCGGTCGCGTCTTTAGGAAATTATTATAGTGATAGTTTCCGTTCTCAGGTCTTGAACTATTTCATTTTCATCGCATGAAGGATGTAATCCCCTGGCCATAACTTTTGTTGGTCTGGTAGATTTGTCCTCATAGGAGTGCCACTGAACTTTCTTCGATGTTAAATCGTTTGTTATACATCTGTATGTGTCACTATCAGTAACATTGATCTTCCAGACGTTATTATTGTAAGATGTGTACTTGCATTCATTTTTAGTGGTTTGCTTCATTAAATTATTTAGCTCACCAAAGGTACCTAACCCATGAACCATAATAGGTGGTGGGTTTTGTTGGTACTGAAATTATTTTTAACAGAAATGGTTCTTTGCCGGTTGTAAATTGAAAGAAAAACTTAAAAAGATGAAAAAAAAAAAAAAATTTATTTATCAAAATTATAAATCAAAATCGCCATTACCAATTCTGCAAACATAAAATCTATAAAAAAAATTGAATTAATCGAATCATAGTTTAGTATATAATTTATTAAATTATATAAATTTCTTATATTGCTAATTTCTTCTCGTCTGTCTTCGTAACGATTCAAATCACCTCAGCGTTGATAGGTATGTGATGAATTAGCCAGGAAACTACATCCTTATGTAGTTGTCATATGAACGTTTAATTCAGTTCATTCGAACTGTCAAAAAATATTTTTTTTTGTTCAAAGCCTCCAGAGTTTGAAATCCGTTTTTTATGCGTTCAGAGCACGCTCAGAGTACCCTATGTGCTCGATTTAAATTAGCAGAGCACGTAGAGTGCTTGAATATTAAATGTCAAAAAGTGATTTTTATTTTAAAGCAAAATAGATGACGCTACTGTACAATAGTAAAAAAGCAAACCATATTCAAAATTTAAAATGGTTTACTTGTGGTTTTTACAATTTAAGAAATAAGGGACGACCATATAAGCTGTGATGGTAAATAATTAATATTTCATTAAAAATAAGAATTTTTTAGTTCAAACTTTTTTAAAATAGATTTTATCATTATTAAATTTTAGTGTTTAAGTAGAGTAATAATTCAACGTTCCTCTTAATAGATTTAATATAGAAAAATTTTTCTAGAAGAGAAAAAGGAGTCAAAAATGTAGTCTACAAAACAGTAGACATTGAAATTGGAAAGAAAATAAGTGAGGCAAATAAAGCCTTACATATCAACAAATCCATTCAAAGTCCTTGTAACCAATACTTGTTGGTATAATCAATATTGGCAGATTCAAGCGCGGCCATTTGATATACTTATTTTGTCGATTTAATTTAATAAGTATATGCCTAACCGATGTTATTATTTTCCACAGAGTGGAAATCGACACTCCAAATCTATCACCAATTGATATAAATTAGATATGACAACTTGCTTACTTAACACGAGTTCAATGTATAAGAAATATATCTCATACATTCCTGGTTTCCTAGATACCACAACGTAATAATCAATTGCTTTGGAATATTTCGTATCATATTTTTTCATATCGTAAACATCAATTGTTTAGGCATTTCGTCCGGCCGCGCATGATGTTAAATACAAATATTTTATATATATATAAGAAATTAAATATATTTCATTACAAAAAATTTCGAAAACCTCTGTATTCATTCTAACCTCTGTATTTGAGCGCTTCGAGCTTAATTGTACATGCTCTGCTCAGAGCGTGGTGCTCATTTGAGTCAGAGCGCGCTCAGATCTATGCTCTGAACTAATAAACGAAAACGCCTAATTTGATGAATAATCGATTTTAGTTTCATCATAACTTATTGATATTATATCTATAAGCATATCAATATCATAGTCATCAACTCTTTTAATAAAGATTCGAATACAAAAACACGTTTATTTATCATTTTAACAATACTCTACAGTTAAGGTTAATTGTACAAATTTTTTAATTATCTTTTAGATTGATATTTGTATAAACTTAATTTATCTTCAATTATTACAAGGCTTCTACAAATTTTTAAACTAATGTTTTATTTCGATTTGGCAATGCTTCTCAAAGAACATATTTTAAAAGCGGGTGTGCCCTACAAAAGATCAATTTTTATTCAATATCAATTTTATTTTTCAGTCAAAATCTGAAGGGATTTATATATATAGATTTGAAGCAAGAGGGCCAAAATTTTTTAAACTTTTTGAATTATAATTAAAGTTTACTTGTTAATTTAATTAAATAATTTATAATTTTAATTTTAAAAATCTAACAAAAAAAAATATTAAAAACAGATTAAAATTGTAATTTCATTTGGCCTAATCACATAAAATTTAAAAAAAAAACATTAAAAAATCGATTATTTTTAGTTATATAACATTTTTTGTTGGTATTTTAAAATTCTATATGAAAAAGTCTAAAAAAAAACTAACTATTAGGCCAAATTAAATTACAATTTTACATTTTTCACATTTCCAATTAAAAAACAATTTCGCCTGTATTGTTCTAAGCACAATGATTTCAATTTCATATATTCAACCATTAAACCTAAATATGTGTCTTGCACCTAATATTTTCATAAGAATCATTCATTCATTACAAATAATGTAATATTACATTTTTTGCTATGTAATATTTTCATATTTTTTGTTTATCTATTTACCCGTTTTGCTTATTATTTGTTTAATTTTCATTTGAATAGTAGTTAGATCAGATCACGTAACATTTTCATCATATCGGTGGAATTAGTTATTTTTAACGATTCTAAAGGGTTAGTAAGTAGCGGTGATTGTCGACACAAAGCGACCGACTTAAACCATAGACGTTCCTTGTGTTACCACTGTTATAATTCGGATATGATTCTACAGTACGTACATTATAGTGACAATTTATTTTATTCTAAGAAAAAAAAATTTTAATTCGCTTAGTTTAAAAATTTCATGTTATCAACAAAAATATCAAAAAAAAAAATATAAAAAAATTTTGTAAAAAAAACGTATATAAATTTAAATTCCATAATTATTGTGTTCATATGAAAATAACATTTACCAAATTTTCTTTTAATTTTTTTGTATTATTTTTTAAAATAATAAATATAAATTTTTTTGGTTCTTTATCGTTTTTTTTTTATTTTGAAGAAATTTTGTATGAAAATATAAAAAGTACCACTCTTAAAGATTCTTTAACATTATAATATATATCTATATACAAGTATATAGAAATAATATAGAATTCTTAATATGGACTACAAAAAAAAATATTCTATAATTTTTTTGCTTTCTGAATTCTAGAAATATTTTATTTTCAAAATGCAGATTTATAAAATCTGAAATTTTATTAGAGATTCTTACACCTCAACCACCCATATACAATAAATGTGAATATATCTATATATAATATATCTATATAGGACTCCACATATTTGGATGCTTTTATATGTTTCTTTCTATCGATATAATATAACATAATAGTAATAGCATATGTTACGGGGATTTTGATAAATTATTGATGATAAAAATATTGAAGAATGTGATAATTTCACGGATATTAATCAAAATTTATCGGTAATATTTGAAAGTAATAATAAAACGTAAACATTTTGTAAAATAAAATGTCAACATTTGTATTGCAAAATATTGAAATATTCACTATACAAAGCATGAGTCTTCTTCGGACTTCAATATCACGATATTGTTGAAGCTTCAAAATTATTTGAACAAAGAAATCTGAAAACAGTAAACCCAGTTCGCCTAAGAAATATAAAAAAAAACAAAGATAGCTTGCTGTCGAAGTCGTACTTTTGCATTTAACCTAAAAAAAGACATTATATTGCATATAAAAATCGCTCGTGGGCTGAATTCGCTATGCGCAATGAACAAAATTAACAGAAAACTAACCTAACGTATATAAAGCTATATGAAATGATAGTATCTAATTTTTTTTTAATTAAATTTGGGAAGTATTTTAACAATTAATTTTTTAAATTAAAAATTCGCTTACCAGATTTTCGTTTATATATCTACCTACCTACCAGGTTTGTAATATGCACATATAAATTTAATTATTTAATAACACAATGTTTATTAACATAATTTATAAGGTTTTAAACATTTTAAACATATCTATTTAGAACCATATTTATTGCGTGCTAAGAATAAGACTTGGTTGCGAGTGTGTAGTGAGCTTTTTTGACACAAAACTCAGTTTTAAGTGAATAATAAATGAATATAGATAAACTGTGGACACATTTGACTTACCATTTTTGACATTTGAGTGAATTTTCCGTTTGGACGTGAACAAAAAGATGGCTGTGTGTTGTGCGGCATATCTTAGGGTGCTTGTCTCTCTCTATTTGAAATCAGTACTGCAACGTTATTTAAAAAAAATGTTCGTAAATAATATTTTAATAAAAAAATGGAAGATATGTATGACTATTTATGAAATTAAGAAACAGCTGAAAAGTCAAAATATAAAAAGGAAAGTAAATTTGGAAGAAGATTTTTGAATTTCTACAGATAGTTCCAACTAACAATCAAATTTTAAATAAACATAAAATCCGAATTCTGCATAATTGTCGGTAGATTTTAATTTGAATTTAAATTGAATTTCTACAGATAGTTCCAACTAACAATCTAATTTTAAATAAACATAAAATCCGAATTCTGCATAATTGTCGGTAGATTTTAATTTGAATTTAAATTGAATTTCTACAGATAGTTCCAACTAACAATCTAATTTTAAATAAACATAAAATCCGAATTCTGCATAATTGTCGGTAGATTTTAATTGCGATTCTTCTTTAGAGTTTCTCATTTCTTCAAGTTCTTATCCTAATAGATCAGCATTCTTTCTGAATTAATTTTTTAAACTCTAGTTTTATATACGAGTATGTCGAGCAATATAATATCTTGAAAAAAAAATGTTCTTCCTTTGGATTTGTGGAAGAATAGCAATTCAGCGAGTTTCTGAATTGTAAACTTTTCTGTATTGAAAAACATTTTCTTTAAATTACATTATAATATTTTCTTTTTGCAAATCATTTTCTTTTAAATATAACCAAATAAAATTAAATTGACAGTTTTAAACTCAATTTGTTAATATTCATTATCAATCAACTCATTATTGCCAGATATATGATGGAATAGCCAGTGGTTCACATACTGATTTAATTTTCATTGCCTTAAGCCTAAGGAAATTTGATTTTATGAAAGTTAACGGTATAGCATTTTCAGTTACAAATTAAATTCATATTGCCGAAATTGCAGAGTTTAACATGAAACAAGCTCTTTGAAATATCTTAACAAATATTCGTATTTAAACACCCGTTTAGTTATTACTTAAATAATGCTCTATAAGTAAGGTTAATAATTGCATATATTTTTGGACGACTTTATCCTTTTGTATTATAGCTTACTGAACTTTGGTAAATTTTCGCCCACAAATGTATTTACCATCTTGCATTCCTACAAGGCTTCTCTACGAATTATTTTATCTGCATTAAGTTATTGTTGTATTTGGATTTCGATTTGGCAATGTTTCTGAAAGAATATTTTAGGAACAGCGTTACGGTACGAAGGATCAATTGTTATTTTGATATTATAAGGTCCATCTTTCAGTCAAAATGTGAAGGGATTTACATAATATGGATTTAAAGCAACGAACGAATTGTTGTAAATTACCAAATAAAATTAAATTGACATTTCTAAGCTCAATTCGTTAATATTTCACGATTGGGAGAATAAATAATTATATTTAAGTGAATTTTTAGAATCTATTACGCTTTAATGAAAAAGAAGAAAGAACAAAAGATGACAAAAAAAAAAAAACTGGAAAGACTCTTGAAAAATATGTTCAAAACCCCGAATTGGACAAAATTTTGAAACAAAAATCCTGAATTTATATCAAAATATATATATATACATACTTTCGAGATTTTTTTTTCCTACTAGCTAGTTTAATATTTGAAAAACAAATGCACACAGGACTTTTTCCAAGAGTAGTTTACACAAAATCTAATTAAAATTTTCTATAAAAATATTTTAGAAAAATATTCGGTTTAATTTGGATATTCGGGATTCGGCTTTTTTTCGGATATTCTAGATAAACTATTTAAAAAAATTACATAAGTACTTATATGTTTTTTGTATTCAACATTCAGGATTGTTTTTTCAAATTTTTGTACCATTCAGCATTTTTTTCATAAAACTCGAATTCGGGATTTTTGGTTTCCGGGCATATTTTTCGGTAATTTCTTTGTTCAGTCGTGTTTTGCAATTAAATTTTTATATTTAAAAGATTTAGAATTCATTTATTTTCTTAAATATAAAATTTTTTACAAACTAGCTAAAATTTAAACTGAATCAAAACATAAAGCTCTTAAATCTAATATAATAATATAATTAATTAAATAAAATTAAAAAAAAGTAAAAACATAACTATAATATAGTTTATTATATTATAAATGTTGATTTTATTATAAATGTCTTAGACCCGAGTTTTATTCACACCAAAATATAGGATTTACTCTTACCGATTCAATATACAAAAGAGAATTCATTCTGAGAGTGTTTCATCAATTTTTATCCACACTACCCACTATTGTGTTGTACCAACTCAAATGTAGCGTTTAACGAATTATCTTTTTTCAATTGAAAATCTAATTTTTTGAAATAAAATCAAATAATTTTTGTTTTTCAATTATGAACACAATATAGCCACCTTGTTATTTGACTTAAAAGCATTATAACCAAATTTATATAACCAATTAGAGCTGGGTAAAATACAAATACTATACTACCCATTGAGTAAAAGTATTTGATATCAAGCATTTGAGTAAAATTATTTAAGTAAAAAAAAATTAAATATTATTTTCAAGTTATTTTTAAATAAAATTACTTGACTTGATTTTTTCAAATACTTTACCTGGATTTGAAAAAATCAACTTAAATTATTTTACTCAAAAATATTTTCGATAGTATTTTAAATATTTTTACTCGAATATGACCCAGCTCTGATTACAATTATTGACATAACTTAAAACATTGACATTAGACTTACACTCGCTGAGTTGAAATCATTGAAATAATTTCAGCCAGTTCACAGTTATTCGTATCAAATTCCCCGTAACATACCTATATATTAAATTTCAAAGTTGACATTTTTTATTTCCTGATATTAAGTTCAGCACTTTATCAAAGGGACTTGCACTACTTTTTTATTGCTTTTTTTGTTAATTTTTTTTTTGTGCTGTTGGTTTCTAAGGATGAAAGCATATTATAAAAAATTCAATAAAATTATCCTTGAAACTATATTATTTATTCTTTATATTATATCGGTAGCTTCTGTTTTTAAATTTGAAAATAAAAAAAACAAACATCTCTAATAGAAATTTCGTTACCTATCGTATATATATATATATATATATATATTATTTCATATAGTCATATAGTATTGGTGATAATATTAGTAGTGTTATGATTCTTAAGATATAAATTTGATGAATGCACTCAAATCTTTTATTTGACATTAGAAATTGTAAGTATGGAAAACATAATCAAAAAACAAAAACAAAAAAAATCCAAATTTTAAAGCTCAGTTTATATTAGCTATTTTGCATTTTGTGTACATATGGGAGTGCTTTTTATTTTATTATATTTTTTTTTTATTATTATTTTTGATCTTTTACACTCTGTACTATAGTTCATAATATATTTACAAAAGAAAAGTAAATATTATTTGCATTTGAAATGAATTCGAGAGGAATAAAAAATAAAAACTATTTTTTTTTTGTCTATACTAACTTCTTTGTAAAAATATTTCAATCATGTGTAATTTATATTAAAAAAGATGAAAAAAAAGAAGAAAAAATGAAAATTTCCATATTCGAAATGAACTAAAAATGACTTCTATTCCTAAAAGATGTTATCACATTAATTTAATATCCAAAAACAAAATTTCTTTGACTTTAATTTAGAAACAAAAATTTTCTTCTTCAAAATTATTGTGATTTCAATGTAGATGAAAATTATTTGAAATAATAAAAAAAAAAATATTCCAAAAAGGATGCGACTAGAAATGTACGTGTCATGAAAAAATTTAGAAATTTAGAATTTTTTTTTAATAATAATTTTATTGAGAAAGGCTAAGGAGGTCTCCATATTATGAAGTCATATAAAAAATGAAAATCCATTTTCAAAATTCACATTTCAATTTATAATGAATGATTTGTCTTAATTTATCAAGGTGTCTTAGAAATGCATACATTAAATTTATTACATATATTTTATAAAATAGTATGATAATATGTTAGAAAAAAAAATAACAAAAACAAAATAAAAACAATTTTTATTCGAATTGAAAAATAAAAATAGTTTTGAAAATTTCAAATAATTTACAAAAAAATATTTCAAATTTTAATTACAGAGATATTAAAATATTTTTAGTTTACAAATTTTCAGAATGTTATGGTAAAAAATTTTAATTATATTATTATTGAAATTTGAAATTTGTTTTCTTGAATAAATAAAGTATGTTATAGCTGTATTTTTGCAATAAAAAATAGTTTGCCTAGTTTATTAAAATTTTTTTAAAATATACAGAAACTAAAATATTAAATAAATTATGTAATAAATCCTATTTTTTTTTTCAATTTGGTTTTTTCTGATTCAATTATATCTATTTTTTAAAATTATTTATTTCGTAATGTTATGACCAAGTCTTTGCAATTGTGTACAAATAAAAAGAATTTAATGTATTAAAAAAAATTTAATACAATTATTGTTCAAAACCAATGCATTAATAAAGACAATACAATTCCAATATATGGGAAAAATAGTACATTACGCCTATGTCTGAAGCCTTATTTCAATATTTCGTGTATACATTTATAATTATATTACAGTAAAATGTGTGACCACGACTTTGTAACTACGTATAAAATACCCCTCATTCAACATTCACTTAAACGAGGATTCATTGGGATATTTTAAAAAATTGTTTTCTACAAGGGGGTTCATTTGTCTTTTGGATATGACTTTCTGTGAGAAACATTAAATCTGACACGAAATTTGTGTATGGCGAAATAATAATTAAAAAAAAATAAATAAATAAAAAAATTATGAATATGTATCATGGCAATAAATATATAAATAAATAAATAAAAAATAAACTAAATTGCCTTGTGTAATGTCTAAACAATACAATTTTTGTAAACGCTTAGACTTATTATTTATCCCGATACTGGTTTTTTCCGGTCTTCCATAAAGCTCTTCCATATAACTGTGTTCTGCGCTAGGTGTTTACTTCCACTCTATGTTCTATTTTTATTCTCTATTTTTTTATTGACTGATCTGCGCCATGTTTGTCATGGTCCTATTTTATCCTGCGGATTCCAATCCAATGCCTGCCTTGTAATAGTGTTTGTAGGTCGCCTAAAGGTGTGTAAAACCTATGCACCTCCATTTTCTCTTTATTTATGTGCTGATTGATTCTTGTTTGGCGATTTCTCAGAGTTCGTTGTTTCTAATAGTTCTGGGCCAGAATACTTTGCATATTATATGCGCAATTATTTGTTAGTGAAGCCCTGCATTTTTCTTGTATAATTCTAGTTAATCAGCTACCCTAATTCTATGTCTCGCTACCCTACAATATGATTGATTTGATCCAGGCATCATAATATTCTAAGCTGTGGCGAGCTCATAGCCCTCCGAAACTAGTTCTGGCTAATTTTAATCGATTTTCCATGTCGTTCTTAGTGCCTTCATTTGCATTATTTATATTACCGAGGTAACGCAATTCGACGATTTATTCATCAAAAACTATTTTTCATTGTACTGACACTATTTCTTGCATTGATTCATAGATGTCTATCCATCTCCTGATACTGTAGTATTGTTATATATTTATTTCTGAATTACACCTGAGACCGGAATTAGATATTTCATTTAGTCATACACAATATATTATGAGTCATATAGAGATGAAAGATGCCGTGTCTGTTATCGAAGATATACATCAATAAATGCCGCTATCGCATCCTAAGCATATATTGGCCTCAAACCAATTATAAACAAGTAAACGTACAAATTCGAAAAATAATTGTTGCTCAACTGGACATATTCTGCAGAAAGGTGATTTCGAAAGGTGTCATGAATAAAGTACTCAATGTAAACATTGACGTAACGACATAAGACGACGCATTGACTTGCTTTCCATTCAATCTATCTTATACACTATAAAAGTTGCAGGATAATGATAATGATGATTAATTTTAGTAATTGCTCATTAAGAAATAAATAAAATTATAAATTAATTTCTGTATTTACTGGTTTTTGCTTGTACTTTGTTCTTGATGTTTGGATGACATTGCTCTTCTCGCCTATTCACAGAATGACATTCAGAAGAAAATAAGAAGTTCGTAAAAAAATGCTTTATAAGTTGGTCTCAAAATCAATACAAACGAACCAAAATGTCTGAGAGTTAACGCAAGAAATAGTGCCCCCGTCAGTACAATCAACAACGAAGTAATACAAGATGACACCGAGTTCTGTTACATCGGTAGTATAATTACTTCTGGTGGAGGCACTAATGAAGACATGGAAAATCAAAAATTTATCCAAAATGAGTTCCGGAAGATTGTGGGCTGTGCGGAGAGAGCCGCACATCGTCAGGGGTACGAAACTTAGACTATATGATGCCTACGTGAAATCACTATAGTATGGTAGCGAGACATGGCTGATATACCAGAACTATACAAGGAAAATGTATGTGTTAACTAACAAATGCTTAGACATAATGTGCAAAATAACTATTAGAAACAATGAACTCTGGAAAATGGCCAAATAAGAACCAATAAGCACACAAATAAAGCAAAAAAAATGGAGGTAAATGAACCACACCCTTAGAAGACACGAAAAATATAGTAAGGCAGGAATCCATGGATTGGAATCCATAGAGTAAAAGAGGATGAGGTAGACCACGGGAAAAATGGTGCAAATCAGTCCATAAAGAAATACAGAATAACAATAGAAAATGCAATAAAATGAAACCCCTAGCACAGAACAAAGTCAGATGGAAGAGCTTCGTGGAAGCACTATGCTCCTATGTGTGAAACAGGAAAAAAATATAATTACTATAATAGTAACGATAATAAAAATACTTCCCTTGAAATAAATTTGTACTGGTACCACGACATGAAATACGGAAATAAACAAATAAACAAATTTAATTATATATAATATATATACATTTAAATTTATTACTAAATTTTAATATTAAAGTTTTAAAATATATTTTAAATTTATTTCTATGGACATAAATACCTGTATTTTAATATTCCTCAAAATCAGAAATTATTTTAAATATCCTTTAAGGAAACAATTTAAAGGAAAAAACAAAGTACAATTATAGCAATAAAATAAACAAAATATGATCTTCCTGTAACCAACATAAAAACAATTTAAATTTTCTCGACGTCCTTCCTAAAAACCAAAAAAAAAAAATTATTACTATCTACTATACTTCACTATTTTGTGTCTTTCTTATTTTTTTAATATTTCTAAAAAAAAAAAAAAAACACATAGTCATACAAAATGTCCTGATATGATATTCCACCAGAGTACATTTCGAATATAAACACATCAAATAGAGAAAAAAAAATTATTTTATATTCATATTTCATACATATTAAAATGAAAATTCAACTTTTTATATGAAAAACGAATTTAATTCTTTTTTTGTTTTTCTCTTTTTTTTTTGTTCTTCTTTTTTTGAAGTTCTGTTCAACCGAACCAAAAATAATACCTTCATAACGTTAATTTTTTTTTATTTTTAAGTAAAATCTTTTGTTATGCAACCAGTGATCCTGGTATACATACTACTTTATTTTAAAAATAATCAGTGTCTAATATACGTTATATATATATATATATATATATATATATATATACATAGAGTATATTATATTGTTAATGTTTAGGGATCACCATAACCAGTTGCGTTTAAAATTTCATTCAGTTTTTAGACGGAACATTTAAAATAGTCCTGTTAAAATCTGAGCTCTAAGGCAGATTTTATAAGATAATATATCTCATAAATGTTTCAAATTTTGTTTTTTTTTTGTGTTTTTGAATGTCCTTCAAGGATATTTAGACTGAAATATTTCTGTAAATATTTATTTCAAATTTATAATAATAAAAAAAAATAAAAAAAAACAGAATCATACATTTAACAATGATTTTTGTTTAGTTATTTTACTGTTGGTTTTTTACATACTCAAATGTTATTCTCTTATCTTGTCTCATTGTTATTATTCAAACCACAAACCACAGGATAAAAGAAAAATTAGCAAAAAAATACATATAACTAGAAATGGCATTGAATAGTTCTGGGAATGTTAGAAAACCACAGTGAGGACATTTTTATATGCCTTTTAGTTACAAAACTATATATTTGGTTTTTCATATTTTTTTGTTTTTGTTTTTTTTTTTTTTTTTTATATTATAGTCTATTTAGTTTATCATGGGAAAATTAAGTTTTATGTTTTTTATTATTATTATGATTTTTGTTTTTTTTGTGGTTGAACAATATCATATAAATGAATAAATATTCAGGACAGGTAATAATATTAGTCAAAAAAAAAAAAATAATAATATTTAACAAACATATTATTATTATCCTTGATGATAGCCTTATATAATAAATTTATTGTTAGGTAAATTAACTAAACTAGTAGTAGAATTAGGTTGATCCTTATACTGATATTTTATATTAATGTGATATTTATTATTGCATTAAGTTAATTTTTTTTGTTTTATTTTTATTACTTTTATAATATGAGAATTATATTTTTGTTGGGAATGGTTCCGAAAAGCTCTTGCTTAGGATTTATTTTTTGAAATTTGATCAATAGTCAATTTTTGTGTTTGTTTTTACTTCTTTTAGCATGATAGGCCTTCTACTTAAAATTTCCATCGTGCTCGATTGCTAGCTGCTGTTATTCGTTACTATGGTATCATTTATTTTTCTAAGGCAATTTCTAATTTCATTGTTAATCAATATACTCTCTGTGTAAGTAGGGTATTTATTGGCCTACTGTAGAACAAAACTCTGATAACTCTATCTGCGCCTACATGGTAAGATGACGTCATAATTCTACAAGATGTTGCTGCGATTTGATCCATCCCTGACGTTAAGATGCCTAACGTTATTATGTTACTGAGTACATCATGTCAATTTTTTGTGTCAGATGTTGTTGTCAATTGTATAATTATTATTATAGGTTATGTCAGTATTAAGTTATTGTATTATTGGTTATTGTATTGTATGAGGCTTACGAATATTGATATAGGTAACTTTATTTGAATATTAATGTTAATAATGTGTATTTTCTTATAAAGTATTGATTATAAATTTTATAGCAGTTACATATTATACTTCATATTTTTTTTTTGTTAAATTATTTTATACCTCTCACTAGAAAATATTCCAAGACTACCACATCATGATTGAAACACATTTCTGTGTGGCACCGATTAAATGGGGTCGTAATTAGCGTATTTGGTAATATTGGACGCTAAAATCTGTTTTAAAAATGTGTCTAAAGTGTAAACAAATATAAATTTGTTTTATTTATAACAAAATTAAACTTGATAATTATTTCAAAATGCCATATATGACTTCGTGTGAAGTAAAGGGTTAATCGATTGAAGCATTTAAAAATATTTTTAGCTTTAAAGACAAAAATTTTCATTAATTTCATTGAACACAATTTACTTTGATGATTTTTTTCTCAAAATTGACACTATTTTCCTAGATATAATAGACATAAATAGTTATCAGAGTGTTAGGTTCTATTAGCCATATCATTTTACTTGAAGTTGAGAATTTTGTTTTATTATTTTCAAATTTTCATGTTTAGAAAATCCTACACATTTTTTAATCACCTATCTATTTAATCTATTTAAATAAAAACCTATATCTAGCTAATCTAACTTAACCTTTTAATTAACCCTATCTAAACTAACCTAATATAAATCTTAAACCTAGTATATAAATGTTTAATACCTATTACCAATAATTGAATGTGCTTTCTAATCACCAATATGCTCTTTTAATGCTTTCATCTCTGTCTGGTATGGACATATCAAATTGAATATTATCTCCGTTACTGTTCGTGTCCAGTTCATATTCTATAGTTTAACATGTGTGTAGACATGATTTCGGTTTTGGATAAAACTATCGTGGTCAAGATATGAAAATTGCTCAGTCGATTTCCAAATATCTTGTTGCTTTTGCACTAGAATTTCTCAGAAGCATTCCAAACAATATTTTTACAAATATTTTTGAATTAACACACTGAATCAATAAAATATAAAAAATATACAAACTGTCTAATGTGTGTTTAATTAAACACTTATTGTAATTCTAATTCCACAGACACCAAATGGATAATTATTTTACAATTTAAATTCACAATAAACAATACAAATTGTCAATCAAATATATATCATCGTTATCATCAATGTTCTGCAACCCCATCTGTGGGGCATAGGGCGGAATATTAAATATTATATTTAAAAAAAATATGTATGTATGTATAAATTAATTTTATCATTGATTTATATGCTTTCAATTAGAATTGAGGTATATCATCAAATAAAAACATTTCGAGTTGGCTAGTTCCAAGACACAATACACCAGAGAAATTAGATTAGTTAATTTTAATTCAAATTTTTATTTTGTATATGAATATCTGTTGCAATTATAATTACTTGTCTCATTAGACACACATTCTTAGATTAAATTTCATATATAAATATGTCATAAAAATGACTACTGGACTACCCCAAAAATTTAATTTTGAAGAACTTTATTGTTGTATGTCCACTAATTTTTACAAGTTTATACTGGAAAAAAAATTCTTTAAATTAAAACCTTCTTTGCATGCCTTCAATTCTATCTGATTATGAATTTCGTAAAAAGATGACCACACCTGGATGTTCTATTCTTAATTATGTCTTACACGAGAAGTATAGAGGGATTAAATGTTGTAATAATTGCTGAATTCCTTAGAGCAGCCATTTGTTTTTAACAAATTCTAACATCGTGTTAGCTTACAATTATCTAATCATAAATTATATTGAAATTTAAATGTAAGCTTATCGTCGCAGTAAACACCTAAATCTGTGGTGGAGGGAAGTCTTGTTCAAATTTTACCATCGATACATAGTTAAGGTACCATCGATACACAGTTTGCCACTGTACTTCAACCTAGGTACATGTGAATTAAAAGTGCGGTGTAATAAATAAACGTTTAAATAAGCAATTAATGATTAATAAACTAAAATCAGAGTGCATAAAAAAAAAAAAAAAAAAACTTAAAATAATAAAAAAATTTAAATTATAAAAACAATTTAAAAATAGTGTCAATAATAAAATTTACTTTAGAATAATAATAAAATGAAATAATACATAACTTAAAAATAGCCAAAACAATTTTTTCTTTTTTCTCTCCTTTATTCAAAATGTTGTTAACTGTTCGTCTTAGTTGACAATAATAAAATCATGATTCAATTCACATTAAAATAATTTTTTTTTTTTTTTTTTTTCTCGTTTTTCTTTTCCGGCTTTCTTTTTCTTCTACAAAATTCTCTCATTATGCACTATAATTTTTTCTTCTTTTTTATTTTGTTATTACCGTAATTTTCTCATTGTTCTAACCTGCAGTGAATGTTTCTGAGAGTATTTCTACACCCAATAAGGTATTAAAAACTGTTGTGTGTAGATATTGGTTTCAGTTGCATTCATTGCAGGGGTGGTATAAGTAAGTGGTACGTGGGCCAAAAAATTTAATTTATATATTTTTTTTTTATATATATATATTTTTTTTTTTTTTCGGTACTTTTTGTTAAGTTTAATTTATTTTCCTTTTCTCTTTGTAAATTGTTCGTTATTATGTTTAAGATAGATTTTTGTAACATTCGCGGTCTATCAACAAATTTCCATTCCGTTGAAAGCCATCTACGGCTCCAAAATCCAGCAATTTTAGCACTAAGTGAAACACAAGTTGTGAATAATGATATTAACTTTAATATCAATAATTATTCGCTTGTGCCACTTTTTATACCCCATAGAGGGATTGTTTGTATATACGAAATGATGTAGCTTATAAGACTCTTCAAAATTTTGAGTGCTCCAATCCAATTTATCAATATAATTGGATGAAAATACACGCCGATAAGCACATCATTCACTTCTGTTTTATTTACAGATCGCCTCAAGCGAATCAGCTAGAAACTGATATGCTTATAGAAAGACTATCCAACCAGATAAACTCAATTCTGGAAACCAATCCCGAGTCTGAGATTATTCTGGCGGGAGACTTCAATATTCATAACAGAGACTGGCTTAATTTTTCTAGTCACAACAGTCCCGAAGGCAAACAAGTTGAACTTTTTTCCAATTTTTTCAACCTTTCTCAACTTGTCAAAAGCCCTACGAGGATACCAGACCGACGCGACCAGAACGGACACCTCCTGGATTTATTCCTAACTACCCATCCAGAGAAATATTCAATCTCTGTTAACTCTCCGCTAGGTGGTTCCGACCACTGTCTTGTAAGCACAAGCTTCGAAGTAGGCACAACAACCAGTTCTTCTAATTCTCCCAAAAGACTAGTTTGGCATTATCACCAAGCTGACTGGGAAGGCTTCAACAACTTTTTAAATGCATCGAACTGGTCGTTGTGTTTCCAATATAAAAATGTCGACTTTGCTGCAGAGGTGATTACCAAGAGGATTCTATTAGGAATGAAAACTTTCATTCCAAATAGCCTTAGAAGTATAAAACGAAATCCCTCAGGTTGGTTCAACGACCTCTGCAGCAAAGCTCTGAAATCCAAAGAAGAAGCTTACAAAAAATACAAGAACAATAAAACAGTCAATACGTATGAGAGTTATAAAGTGGTTAGGAATAAATGTAAAAAAATTATCAATCAGCAAAAATTCCTGCATAACCAAAGATTGAGACGAGAAATCTTTGATCTCCCCAACAACAGCAGGTCTTTCTGGACATTTGCTAAAAATGTTAGGCAAAATTTTTGCAAGTCTTCGTTTCCACCTATGATTGATAATAATAGTACTATTATATCAGATTCTGTTGGAAAGGCTAATCTCTTCGCAAAATTATTTGCAGCTAATTCCACACTCCCTCCTACAGCCCAAAATCCTTCATCAATCCCTGTTCTAAATTATTCCTCCGGAAGGATCTACTTTAGAACAAGAGCTGTAGCAAAAGTCTTGAAGAATCTCGATATAAAAAAATCTACCGGTCCTGATGGTATACCTGCAATTGTGCTGCGACACATTGCCTTCGCTATTTCTAAACCTCTGCGCAACTTATTCCATTTGTCCTTTTCGTCAGGAACTTACCCCTCCTATTGGAAAGTTGCCCAAGTTTATCCTATTCCTAAAAAAGGTGACAAAAGCAATCCTTCAAACTATAGGCCCATAGCTATTACTTCCATTATTTCAAAAACGATGGAAATCTTAATTAATCATAAGCTGAAGAAATATCTTGACAGTAGAGGTATAATTCATGATAGCCAATACGGCTTTCGAGCCCAACGTTCCACCGGTGATCTCATGACATGCCTCTGCGAGAAGCTCAACACCAGCCTGCATCAATCTGGTGAAGCTACTGTTGTAGCTCTGGATATATCTAAGGCTTTTGATCGAGTTTGGCATTCTGCTCTTATAGCAAAATGCAACGCTATAGGCCTTGGTTCAACCTTTTCTAAATGGATTGAAAGTTTTCTTTTAAATCGATCTATCATAGTTTCAGTTGACGGTTCTTTTTCCGACCAACTTCAAATCAATGCTGGTGTTCCACAAGGCTCTGTCCTTTCCCCCACCCTATTTCTCATTTTCATTAATGACCTTCTCAAATTAACTTTCAATCCAATCCATAGTTTTGCTGATGACAGCACTCTAGTAGCATCATATGATTTTCTAAAACAAACTAATGCTACAGCTTCCGCAGTCACCTCCAAAAGAACAATGATGGCCGGCGCGCTCAATCACGACCTTGCCAAAATTGTCGACTGGGGTAAAGCTAACAGAGTCGAGTTTAACACTTCAAAAACTCAAAGCTGTTTTGTTAGTAACAAGCTAACAACATTCGAACCAATTCTCCGGCTTCAAAATGAAGGTATCCAGCGACTCAAAGATCTGAACATTCTCGGAATGCGAGTGAATCAAAATATGCACTGGAATGAGCATATTTTCGATATTGCGAAAAGCGCCGCAAAATGTTTAGGATTTTTGAGCCGCTGCAAAACTTATTTTTCATCTCGAGACCTTTTAAAAATCTATAAAGCATATATACGACCCAAGCTCGAGTATAACTCACATTTATGGGCAGGTGCACCAAAAACCGCTTTAAATTTTTTGGACAAAGTTCAAAACCGCGCCATTCGTCTTATAGGCGACATAAATGTGACCTCATCCCTTATACCACTTGGTCATCGTCGTATTGTTGGAGCACTTACTCTATTTTATAGATATCTGCTTGGTGTTGGCACTTGTTCCGAGGAATTAAAATCACTTCTTCCTCCTCTTAAGCAATTCAATCGCACAACACGAGAGGCATCAAGTGCCCACCCTTTCACAGTGGAAATTCCGAGATGGTTTAAGTCCGGCTATGGAAATTCTTTTATAGTAAGAACATCCCGATTGTGGAACCGCGTCCCAATCGAAGCATTCCCAATGAGAGAAGGATTTTTTATTTATGACTTACAGAGGTTTAAGACGAATATTAACAACATTGTTCGCTCTTTCCCACAAAACTTTTCTTCTTCCATTTTCTTTCCTTTCCTCTAACTATCCCTTCCTTTTTCAAATAGTCAACGGTACGCAAGTACTTAAAGGTTCAAAACCTAAGTTTTGGCTATAATATAAAAAAAAAAAAAAAAAAAAAAAAAAGCGTGTGTATATTATAAGCGCACATTTATATACGTTTATTAAAATATTGATATTTAAGCTCCATAGAAATAAATTATTAAAGCTTTTTTGAAATAAGTCTAAGTTTTCATAATATCATCATTGTATTTTTGCAAGACACTATATTAGCAATTATAAATACTAAATTTTTGATTTGCAATAATAAACAAAATTTGATCTAAATAGTTTGCCTGAGGAGCTCCAGAATTAGCTATGAGTAGTTTAGATATTAAAATTATCAAAATTAGTTATCACAGAGTGAAATAATGTACACTATAATTATCTATTGGTCAAATTAGAGTTAATCACTTGATAACGAAATTTGGGAATCCTAGCTTTCAACAATTTAGTAAGATAATGGGGCGTAAATGCTATAAAGTTTTTCTGAAGCCGCTATAAACCGTATCAGTTTGGTACTGTTCTTCAGTTTTTTTTAACTAACATTGATATCAATTCAATTAGATTAGTAGTTTTGGATTTTACGGTGAATTAGTTAGACATCTGTACGGTACTGCAGAGTGATTATAAAACTAATTAAAAAAACAATTGGGATTTCCGATAGCTTAACAATTGAATGATAATTTAATTACATGGCATTTAACCATATTTTTAATTTTTTTTATGAATTTGTCTGACAAACACCTTTTTCGAAGTTAATGGAAGAGTTCAGAAGAAAAAAATTAAAAATTAGGCTGCAAAATGATTTTATGATGAATGTTTTCAATTCAAACTTTTTTTTCAGTATTTCATTTTTAATCACTATATGTAGCTTAATTGAACGCTCTGTATACAGTAGATAAATTTGAAAGTCTTTTTTTAAACTAAAATCCTTTTTAATAACTTAAATTGCTTATACAGTATAGAATACCTAATCAGACTGATTATGATATGTACATTATTTTTCTTAAAAACTTTTATATTTTATGTTATAGTTTAAAAATCTGAAATAAAATTTCTTATTTCAGTTGAAAACACTTAGCTTGATCTAAACTCTGTAAAAACACTATCTACACTGTTGCAAACACATATTTTCAAATATAACATAAATAAATAAAAAAAAACAAAATTAAATTAGTCTATACAATTTTCAACGAAGCTTAAATTCCTTTAATGTCAAACAATTACCGGGATTAATACTTTAGGTTCACTTTATATCGTGTACAGTTTCTTTGTGCAAAAATTTTTTAAAATATAGGACACTGCAGCTATTCGGAACTATCATCATTTTAATTTTTGTATGTGCATATTATGTGAATGTATCTGGTTATTACATTTTGTGGCTTATAATATTGTCATCATTTTGTAGCTTATCAAAATGAATTTAGAAATAGATGAGTGATTATAAAATGTTAAATTTGGATAATAGTTTGGATAAAATATTTTAAAAGTTTAAAATAAATAAATAGGACAGTTAATTTGCTTGCATTTTTTCAGATAAGAATAATAATGGAAACGGTTTTCTATAAAAAAATACAGTTTACTTTAAAATATTTAAATGCAATAAATGTTGTTAAAATTGTCATTTTCTGTCAAACTCCTCATATATCTTTTTTATAATATATAGTTCAAAAACTCTACATGTCCGCGTTCTGTTTTATGGTTTTAATTCGTGTATTTTTTTTTTTGTTGTTATAATTGTAAGAATATTGGATAAATTGGGATTATGGGATACAAATTATGGATTACACAAACACAGAAAATCATTTTTGTTTTTGAATTGTTGATATATTTATAGCTATTAATTTAACTGTACAAAACTACATTTACTGTAGAGTATCTAACTTCGATAACCTTTATAATAGCTCAGTTCGATATTATTTTAAATTTTAACAAAACTGTACTCCAAATTAATTTCAAAGGATAATTTCAAGTTTTTGCTGTAATATTCTCGAATCCATATAATATAATTAAAATCTGAACAAAATTCTACGGCGTAGTTAGCTAAATACAACGTTTGCGTAATTTAAAGATCTCAGAAAAAAAACCAAAAAATGGTGGTTGATGTTAGGTGGCTTGTCCCAAATAATTTTGCTTACAACGGCTTAGGTACAGGTTTTTTAAGTACATGTGAAAATATTAAAATATTGTACAACATACAGAAGTAAATTGGAAATACATCCCAACATTCCAGCAAATAATTTTATGGGTTACCCTAGCCGCATGACATTGAAATGTAACATGAAATGTAACCTGCAATATTATAAAATACGTAGTGAAGCGTTATCATAGGGTAGTTTTTTTTATACCACTATAGTCTTGAAGAACATGGTAAATATTAAGTGGGGGAAAAAACAAACTACTAACCTCCACATTTGCAAATGACACCGCATAAAAGTAAATTTATCAACAAAATTAAAAAAAAAAGGTCACAGGAATACCTGCCCCACAAACAAATTATGTTAAATATTTTGTAGTCTATTTTGACTTGGAAAACTTGCTCTATACACCAAACTATGTCATATAAACCAAACCAATTTTGAAAATTTTTCAAAATGTGTTACGTGAAGCAAAAATGATATCGCATGGCTGCAAGTCGGTTCCATTTTGAATTTCAGCGATAACAGCATTCGAGTCGGCATCACCGAAAACTCTCAAAATCACTACAAATTAAAAAAAAAAAGGTTTTGGCGCAAAACGATAATGGTGCGACGAATTATTTACAATGTGCGTTCATTGTCACATAGGAATGCAGTAAATAAATGATATAACAAATCAGACAACCGTAATACACTGGGAAAAGTACATGCTTAAAAGTCAAGACAGTTAAAACCAAAATCATACTCACCACTCGCACGTCCATGAGAGAGAATAAGTCGAGAAGGAGGGTAAAATTAATTTTTTGGACAGCATCTTATCATCACATAGGCCTCCAAGCAGCAAATAAGAGACAATAGAACGACTTTGTTTTATATACCTCACTGAGAAGGTTGCACATCATTATGATTGATTTATATTAAAAAAGTTATTTCAAAGGATAATTGAAAAAAACTTGTTACAACATCAATACCCTGAGTAGAAAGCGAGCTTTTCACCATTATGTTATTGATGAGAATTAGGCATAAAGAGTTAGTTTATGTATAAATAGTTAATTTAAATAAATAAATAAAAAATAAATACTGGTCAGGCAATGTCGTTCCCTCAATGGCAAACTCGCGAATGTGTAAATTTTACAATTTTCAGGAGGACAAAAACAAACTTTAACCTTTCGTGTAAAATCAGGTTTTATACTTTTCGCTTTGATTTTTTCGGCATAGGCTTCATTATTAATATTTGTTTATTAATTTATTGTTGAAGTGTGAAAAATATTTGGGTAAAGCAAAGATTTGCGAAAGAGACGAAAAGCAATTGCAGTTTCGTTAGTTTGCTGTTGTTAGTTTTTCAGAGTTTCTCAAAATTTCGAGTAAAATTTTTTGCATAAAGTAGCGAATCTGCATATAATTTTTGAAAAACTTGAAATTAATATTTAAAAAATTAGCAAAAAGTATATAAGTAATAAAATGTAATAGAATTTATTTTGTATTGGAATAGAAAATACAAAATAAATTTTATTCCAAAACATTTTATATAAAAATAAATGAAAACAACAATTAAAATTTTTATTTATAACTAGCAAAGTTACCCGACGTTGTCCGGGTCGACCACAAAATGAATCGAATTTATTTCAATGAAGTTTGATTTATGAATCGAATTGAAAAAAATTGGTTTATCAAAAATATTCTAATATTCTTTTCACTACGATAAAAAAATATCAACAATACTCCAACTTAAGCTATACTTATATTAAAATTATTTCTTAATAAACAATATTTTGGTGATCTTTTCTGATGAAGTATAAGCAAATACGCTCCTTGCTGTTGAGGTATTCTTGAAATAAAGAAATTTTCGTTTTTTCCACAATCAATTGGAATTTGTACTTAAATGAAATGAGGATGCCAAGTTCTTATTCTTAATCTAGTACCATAATTTTGGTTTCTTCAATTTTCGTAGAAGCAATATTGAAGCTACTACTTTTAATTACAATTGATGAGGAACAACAACTTCATTTTCATCGATAACTGTATCTATCGATTTGTACACATGGACCCCCTAGAACACTGCAGTATTTTCTGATTAATAAAACGAATCGTCACATTTTTGTGGCTAATTTACATAGCCATGTCATGTAAAAATTTTATACTGATTCCTAAATTCGAAAATACATTTTCAGGAAAATACATGTTTTTTTATTTTTCATAGAATACCTATGAATAAATTTTCAAGTCTGTAACACAATTTTTTTTTTGAAACATTTCTGATAGAGTATGTAAGTGTAAATTTTCATGCCTGTAACACTATTGGTTTTTATTCCTGAGACATACATGCTAAGAGTTGTACGGCAGCAACCCAAACCAGTCCAAATTTTTGAAATCGGTAACAGTCGAATTTCTGTATTTGTGAAAGAGTATCTAAGTGTAAGTTTTCATGCCTGTAACACAATTGGTTTTTGAAATATTCCTGAAACCTACGTGCTAGGAGTTGTACGACAGCAACCCGAACCAGTCCAAATTTTTGAAATCGGTAACAGTCGAATTTCTGTATTTGTGAAAGAGTATCTAAGTGTAAGTTTTCATGCCTGTAACACAATTGGTTTTTGAAATAGTCCCGGGACGTACGTGCTGGGAGTTGTACGGCAGTAACCTGAACCAGTCCAAATTTTCGAAATCGGTAACAGTCGAATTTCTTTATTTGTGAAAGAGTATCTAAGTGTAAGTTTTCATGCCTGTAACACAATTGGTTTTTGAAATATTCCTGAAACCTACGTGCTAGGAGTTGTACGACAGCAACCCGAACCAGTCTAAATTTTTGAAATCGGTAACAGTCGAATTTCTTTATTTGTGAAAGAGTATCTAAGTGTAAGTTTTCATGCCTGTAACACAATTGGTTTTTGAAATATTCCTGAAACCTACGAGCTAGGAGTTGTACGACAGCAAGCCGAACCAATCCAAATTTTTTAAATCGGTAACAGTCGAATTTCTTTATTTGTGAAAGAGTATCTAAGTGTAAGTTTTTATGCCTGTAACACAATTGGTTTTTGAAATATTCCTGAAACCTACGTGCTAGGAGTTGTACGACAGCAACCCGAACCAGCCCAAATTTTCGAAATCGGTAACAGTCAAATTTCTTTATTTGTGAAAGAGTATCTAAGTGTAAGTTTTCATGCCTGTAACACAATTGGTTTTTGAAATAGTCCCGGGACGTACGTGCTGGGAGTTGAACGGCAGTAACCTGAACCAGTCCAAATTTTCGAAATCGGTAACAGTCGAATTTCTTTATTTGTGAAAGAGAATCTAAATGTAAATTTTCATATCTGTCACAGACATGGTTTTTAAAATATTCCTGAGTCTTGGTAAGAGTTGTACGGCAGCAACCCGAACCTGTCATCTGATGGCTTTACCGCGTTATTTGCATACCGGTACCATGAATAACTGTGCAAAATTTCAGAACTCTATCTTTAAAACTGTGGGCGTGTATAGCGAACAAACAAACAAACAAACAAATAAACAAACAAACAAACAAACTTTCCCTTTTATAAGTATAGATAACGAATAAAAAACAAAACATAACAATTCATTTTATTAAGTATACAAGTTAAATAAGTTTATTTATAAAAGGGCTAAAATTTTTAAGCTGTTTATAATCAGATTCTTCAGAAATATCTGGTATTGAAAAAGCATGTCTTACTGAACCAGAGGGCGTCAAATTCTCATAAAATGCGTGATAGGCTCCAGGAATTTGCAATTCATCGCACAGTTTTTCTAAATCCCATTTTTTACCATCAGATATTGAAAATGTTATCGAATAGGCTCGTATTTGTTGTAAGTTCAAAGTTCTCTCCTTTGCTTTAAGCTGTATTGTTTAAAAACTTGCTCATAATCAGTTTTTATATGCAATTTAACCGGGGGGACCTTCGAATACTGAAACCAAAACAAAAATTTTGAAAGGGAATGTGTTGTTTTCATCAAAAAACTTTCTCTGAATTATACATAGTCTATAAATTATTATTGTATGGATAGGCAACTTGATCTTATTTTTGTAACAGATTGGGCTAATTATACTTTTAGTGTTCCTATTATGCCATTAGTAAATGTTGATAATTTTCATCCTCCTATATTTCTTTCATATTGTTATAATAGCCCAGTATTACCTGCTTATGAACTATCTTATAAATATAATTTTGCCAACGCTAATTTTTCTGCGCTAAATAATTTTCTTTTATCAATTGACTTTAATTTTATAGTTGAAGATGATGACATCAATAAGGTGGTTTCTAAATTCTACGAAATTCTATCTAAAGGTTTGGAATTGTATGTACCCTTGGCTCGTAATAGAGACCTTAGTTCTAGTCCTCCTTGGTTTAATCATGAAGTAAAAAAATTAAGAAATAAAAAGAATAAAGCTTGGAATAAGTACTTAAAAGAGAAAACCACTAAAAACTATCATGAGTTTGTAATTTTGTTCAACTCCTACAAACTGACATTAGATTTCAGTTATAACAACTATTTAATAAATGTTAGCTCTCAGCTAAGGATTAATCCTAAGTCCTTTTGGAAATTTGTTAACTCCAAACGTAAATCTGATCAATTTCCCGTCACCATGTCCTATAATGATGTTAGTGCTAACTCTCCGAAATCTATTGCACATCTCTTCAAGCTATTTTTCTGTAGTTCTTATTCAGAAAATCTCTTTGAAGTTGATGAAAATAATTTTAATCACATGATAAACCAACCTGAAAACCAAGTTATCTCAATAGATTTCTCTACTCAGAAAATAAAGAGTTATTTGAATAATCTCAACAGTGATGTATTTCCTGGACCTGACAAAGTACCATCTTTAATCTTAAAAAACTGTTCTGAATCTTTTGCGTTACCATTATCCCTTTTATTCAATCGATCGTTTACTTCTGGAATATTTCCACAATATTGGAAAAATTCATTTATTCGCCCTGTTTATAAAAAAGGTGCTAAAAATATGGTCACAAATTACCGTCCAATAGCAAAACTTTCATGCATACCTAAACTTTTCGAATTAATAGTTTTTGATTCAATTTATGATATTTGTTCTAAACATTTATCAATTAATCACCATGGTTTTGTAAAGAAAAAATCTACGGTTACAAATTTAGTTGAGTCTTGCTCACACTTCCTGAACACTATGGAGGCTGGCTTTCAGACTGATGTCATTTACACAGATTTGAGCAAGGCATTCGATTTACTGCCTCATAGTGTTATTTTATTAAAACTTAAAAAACTGGGATTTCCTAAATTTTTTATAATGTGGATTAAATCATTTTTATCCAATAGATCTTATAGTGTAATGTTTAGATCAGCTTTTTCTGAATCATTTTCTGCCACCTCTGGTGTACCACAAGGCAGCCATCTAGGTCCCTTACTATTCATTATCTCAATTAATGATGTCAACAATCTCATTAACAATAGTAACGTGATCATATATGCTGATGATATGAAAATTTATAAAAAAATATCTTCATATAATGATTGTACTGTACTACAGAACGATCTTGATTCGTTTTTTAAGTGGTGCGGCTATAATAATCTTCTCCTTAATATTGATAAATGCGCTGTTATTTCCTTTACTCGTAGATTGATTCCAATAATAACTGATTATACTTTTAATTCTAAACTAATCAACCGAGTTTCTCATTTTAAAGACCTTGGCGTACTTTTTGACGATAAACTGACATTTAAACTTCACTTTAATAGCATAATTAACAAGGCAAATTCTATGTTAGGTTTTATTAAAAGATGGTCTAAGGAATTTGATGATCCATACATTACCAAATCTTTATTCACTACTCTTGTTCGCCCCCACCTTGAGTACGCAAGCCCTGTCTGGTCACCTCACTATTCCACTCATATTAATAGAATTGAATCTATTCAAAAAAATTTTTTGCGATATGCTCTACGTAATCTTCCCTGGTCTAACCCAATAATCCTACCTCCATACATAAATCGTCTGAAGCTTCTTCAGATGAACACATTGCAATCAAGAAGGGTTGTTGCAGATATCTTATTCATATCCCAAGTATACAATGGTGAAATTGATTCCAAAATTATAAAAGATCAGATTAACTCGTACATTAACACCAGTACGCGTTTTCGTATAGAACATCTTTTTAATCTTCCTTTCCATAGAACTAATTATGGTAAATTTGAGCCAATTAATAGAATGTTAATGGCAGTTAATCAATACAAAAACAGTGTTGACTTTTCTTTGAACAAAACCAGTTTAAAGAAAACCTTGTTTCACTTGCTTCCTTAGTCCTCCTAATTAATCTTGTTTTTCCGCTACTAATATTAACTAATTTGTAGTGTTATAATTAACTTTTAATACTTTTAATAACTTTACATCTTCTCTTTTTTTCTGATGAAATTTATTATATCTAATTTTGTTTTTTGTTTTTTATAAAAACTATGTTGTATTAAATTTCAAAGTAATTTAAACTTTAAATAATAAATCTTATTTGATACATTGTGTTAATTCAAAATTTTAATAATTAAATTGTATTATATTTTGTAAACTGTTTGAACTAAATAGTAAATCAATAAAAAAAAAAAAAAAAAAAAAAAAAAAAAAAAATCTGTGTGTGCTAGTGAAGAAACACTATACAGAGATGGATTTTTCCGTGCATTTCTTATTTGCTGAACCCATTCTTCTGGTGTATACACCGGAAGTCATTTTGCCGTCATAAATTTTTTTTGATGTATTGAATAGCATTGTATGAAGCTTTTTCTTGATTCAAAATATATGTGATTTATTATTTTAACGTAGCGTGGGTGTCTCCTAACTCTAAACACATACACACAAATTTGGTATTCTTCTGTTGTCGTCCACAATTATCAGACATCATAGATACAGTTTCAACTTCAGGATACTGCGAAATATATTTATATATGCTAGTAGATTTCAATGCTTCCACTTTTTCCTTCGGTTTCCTTCCAGAAAAAGCATTCTAATGAAGCATCCCTTAATTGCATACTGTTAAATTATATACTGTTAGCTTTCTGACGTAGAAAAATGGACTAGTAACTCCCTTAGGGGTACTAAAAACGGCTTGCAAATCAAATTCAAACACCAAAAATGTATTATATTTTTGAGCCATTTCCTTTTGAATATTTTTTAAATTACAAGCAGCTTCTTTTCTTTTTATGTGAATGTCAAGTTGGTATTTTTCTTTCGATTTTTAATTAATAATAATTTTTTCATTACCTGAATTTGGTAAACTTAATGAATAAAAATTTCTAAAATTTTTAATCGGAATAAATTTCACTCAAACTTTTAAAATTTATAAATTTTCACTTGACATTTAATTATAACTCGATCACAATCGATCACAATTCAGTTTTATAAACTGAATATTAGCTAGCCCCACAACATCTATTTATAATGTTCATTATTCTTTGTAAATCACAATGTTTAACGCGATATTTTTCATGCTGTAACAAAATTTGTGCATTCTGGGCTCTATTTAAAATCAACTAAACATTTTAAAACAATTTTTAAATACATAAATAAGATCAAAGTAATAATAATAGCTATTTATTATGCATAAATAGGAATTATTGTAGAAATATAATGATTGAATTGAAAGATTCGTTACTTTACTGATTGTAGATTAAGTAAATTTTAAGTTTAAATTAAAAATTCACAACGACAAAGACAATTCTGACACTTTCGCTACTTTTTCAAAGTGAAAATTAGCATTTTAAAAAATAATGATAAAAGTAAATTAACGCAAAAACACATTCGACAGTTTGTTGTAGTGATAAATGTTAGATATGTACTTTCACCAAAATACAACAGGCAATTAAATCGATTTAGAGACAAGATAGAGATTCGGGGCTTTGTCACAGTAAAGAACTTAAATAAACATGTAAAACTACGATGTCAGCTCAAATTCGCTGATTTTGCAGATTCGATAGTTTGTCATTGCGGGGACGATGTAATACCATACCATATCAGTTGGCTTGTAATAAACTAGATGTGCGAAGCCTTATAATTTCACAATATTTCCATCCTAGACTGTTATTCTAATTTAAATGTTTTACAGTTTGATAAACTGACGTTCTTTAAGATATCATGTTCAGTAACTTTTGTACAATGTTCTTTTATTTCAGTGATCCTGTCTTCTTATAATTGAAATTCCAGATATTGTAATAATACCTATTTGCTTGTTTAACTTTGAAAATCTTCATAACGAAAAACATTTACTTTAAATAAAAAAAATAATTTTCTTTAAAATTAGAAATTGTGTTAATAAAATAAAAAATCTTTATTTCTTACTTAACTCAAATAAATTAAATAATTTATTATTTTTTTCTATTTTTATCTTTCTTAGGTGACGTGTCATCATTAAATTCAGGTGGTAGTAGCAGTTATAGTATAGTAGCTTCAGGTGGTGGTTTATACCCTTTGGTATTAGTTGCTTGTTTATTGCAATTATCATTTTTAGTCGTCCTATTTTCATCACCATTCAATTATGAACAACAGCAGCAGCCCCAACGGCATAACAATGGCAATTATCAGGAAATTTATTATCAGGAAGTGCAAATAACTCGAAGGAACTTGATGAATTCATTTTATTTATCATGACTACAATTACAACAGCACTAAATATATATATGTATATATATATATAAATATTTAAAAAAATATATATATTTTACTTTATTTTTGTATATTCGTTTTATATATATATATATATATATAAAAAAAAAAATACAATACAAAAAATATAAAAAAGAAAAACACAAAATTTAGAATGCAAAAGATAAAGGATTTTAAAAAGGACCTTTTCATCTTATCTAGGTACTGATTTCTTTTGTTTTAATTTTATTTTGCTTTTTTTTTGTAAGTAGAGCCTGCCTATTTAGGATAGCGTAAAAATTTTATTCTTTTATATTAAACTCTATAGTTTTCTTCAAGCATTTACTTATTTTATTTTATTTAAAATGTTTTATTATAAAGAATATAATTTTTTTTTATATATTATATTCCCTTCTATTTTTATGTTTTTATTTTTTTTATACATAATAGAATAGCTCCTATGTATTTTTTTGAACTTAGAAAGAGTTATGCAGTTATAATATATAATGCAAGAAATGTAAAAAAAAAAAAAAAAATAAAAATAAAACAAAACCAAAATGAATTCATAATTAAGAAAATTGACAAAAAAAAATAATAATAAAAATTAAACAAAATGGAGATTTTGTCCTGTATATTTCAGTGTATTAAATGTGTTTAATTAGACTTTTTAGTTTATTTTTATAAAAAACGAAAAAAGCAAAAAAATATAAACTAAAAAAAAAAACATATTATAAAAATAAATGATATTATAATTTTAAAATAAATAATAATAAGAGTTAAAAAATTTGTATAGTAAAAAACTAATTACAAAAAAAAAAAAATTATTTTTTAAGTTTATTCATTAATAATTTAATACTAGAATACTCGTATAATTAAAAATAATTTTAAAATTTTTTATATAAAACGGTATAATAAATTAAATTGAAACGAGGTAAATTTTTATTTTGAAAAATCGAACATGATTTCTAATTGTAATAGAATCGGTCAAACAAAATTCATATTGATGTTGGTAAATAAGTCCTAATCCACATATTGCCAGTTTGTTTTTTATTTGATAAATCTACTTAATTATTCTGTCTTGACAACAACAGATACTTTCATTTTATAATATTTTCCAATATATTTATCTAAATACTAAATTTATATTTTTAATAATATTTTAATGATAAATATTTTAATGTTTTTTTTATCACATTGTAGAATTAGCTTTTTGTGGATTAGTACCAGAGCTTAGTAGTATTTGACTAAAAGTATTTAAAATACTATTAATAATTCGTTTTTTGTGCTTAGATAGCTAAATTTCAAATACTTTATTTGAAATGATATTTTGTCAGCTGACATTCTTTAATAAATAGTGACTAATTTTTTTTTCCACTTTGTAAGTAAAATATCTCTATATGAAATTGATAAGGTTAATATTTTACTTGATTACTATTTATAAGTTTGTTATTTTTATTTTACACACATTAACATATATATGAATATAAAAACAAAAATAAATATGAATATAAATTTATTATATTAATTTATTATATAAATAAATATTAATATAAAAACAAAAATTATATTATGTTTTCATCCTATAGTTCTTTAATAATTTTATATATTCGATATTTACACATTTGTATTTAATTTTTTATTGTTACAACAAGCTAAAACAAAATATTATCATTATCAGAGAGACATTCTACTTACAAAATGAATAAAAGAAAGTTAATGACTATTTTTTATTGATTAATCGCCTAACAAAATGTCACTACTGTATTTGAATACTTGAAATCAAATAATTAATTAGTATTTTAACCAGCTTTGACTAATATGCATATCGCCATCAATCTGTTTTTGTATAAGATATTACAAAATATCAATTGACATTGATTCATGTAGGATGAGCTCATTAATTCAATTGAATATTGTTGGTATAATGAAATCAGTTCGTTATTAACATACAAAATCTGTTGTACCACAATCTATGAATATTGGTGCATACCAACAGCCACAACTACCACCTAACTACCTTGTATATAAAATCAAAACATCAATGTAAACAATTAAATATAATCATTGATATTCGCTCAGATAATTAATTTAATCTGTAATTAAATTTCTTAATATCTGTTGGTCTCATCAAATTAATTTCGATGTTAGTATTATTATAAACGTTGTTTTAGTTGCGAATCGAATATTCATTAGTTTTTTTTTAAATTCGGGATTATCTTAAAACATGGTTTTCCTAAATGGAATTTCCTAGATATATTAGGAATATTTTTATATGTCAGTGGCTTAGTTCGCAAAATTTTTATGTCAAACTGTACTTTTGCCTAATGTTATTTGACATAATTTTCAATTTAGCGAAGTGACCATTTTATAAATAGTATGTTTATCAAATATGATATTACGCAAATATGACACCTTAATTTCACAACATCAAACATTACAACTAGTTATTTTACATTATTTAAACACAAAGTCAATAACATTTTTGTATACACTGTTTCATTTTTAATTCGGACATCAAATTGTAATTGTATTTTCTAAAATAGAATATTAAGTTAAGATGGTAGCCTGGTATAATACCCTTTTGATTCGATATAACGACTTCTAGGCGGTTTATCATGTCCAAACCAATAAATTTGAGGTGAATTATTATTTGATCGAGAACAAGTCAATCAATTTTATGCAGAAGATTTCTCACTATTTGGGCATTACAACTTTTTCCAGGTCAATTGTTAATTTTGACAGTAAATTTTGAAATTGAAGTTTTAGGTTAATTTTTTACAATTTTCATAATATGTCGTTCTTGCCTAACAGAAAATATTTTTTGACATCCAGTTCGTGACTTTACTTACAATTTTCTGGTATTTCTATATTTTATCATATATTGGACAGTAGAATGTATACATATATATATATTTGAGTGACGCAGTAGGTAGAGCGCCTACCTTTCAACCGAAAGGTCACAGGTTCGATTC
Source organism: Argyra leucocephala (assembly GCA_963942445.1). Lineage (NCBI taxonomy): Eukaryota > Metazoa > Arthropoda > Insecta > Diptera > Dolichopodidae > Argyra > Argyra leucocephala. Next base: position 109,788,022 of record OZ012680.1, on the reverse strand, counting down.
CCAACGAAGGCAAAAAAAAAAATGCTTTTTGGATTTTTTGACCTGGTTTAGTACCCTTTATCATTGGGATAAAATAAATGATAAATAGTTGAGAGTTTTGGTTATCACTAAAAATAAAATGGAACTATTATGAAGGCGAATTACAATATAGTAGATATAGTTTTCCACATTTAAATCAGTAGATATACCATAAAAATTATACAGAAAAAACTATTGTATGTAATTGTGTATTCTAAATCTCCTACTTAAAGCAGTTAGGGTGTTAATCCCATAGACTTGGATTTATATAAAAAAAGAAAATCTATTCCACAAATTCTGGAAAATCGATCTGGAATAAGAGAATAAACTTGTTGCCCTAATTATTATAATAAAACACTCATAACAGTGGTTGACGAACTAAAGACGTAAATAAAGCTTTAAATGTGTAAGGATCTGAAATATTGCAAATGCTATGAAATCGATATGGGGATTAAAAGTTAATTTATTATCAATAATAACCTCGTGAGTCGTGATCTTTCATTTCATTGACAAAAGTTATTTTTGAGATATTTATTTTATACTCATATACTATAGGTTGCTTTTTTTTATTGACAGACATAAATTTGCATTTACTGATGTTTAATTCAAAACCCTTTGAGGTAGACCAAGAGAAAATGATCTATTTAGATCATTTTGCAGGGAAATACAATCATTTAATGACTTAATAATGGCAAAAAAATTTGGTGTCATCAACAAACGATAAAAGCATATTTCGCATACCAATATCTACGTCATTCATAAAGAGTAAAAAAAGTAAAGATCCCATATGGGTGCCTCGAGTAAAATCTGAAGAAGTAATAAATATGTAAGATCTAGTATTATCAATACTAATAGATATTTTATGTTCAATTAAATAGGATTCATTCCATTCGGGCATACTACCATAGATTCGTAAAGATTCAATCTATGAGAGCAGCGTGACGTGATTGACTTTATCAAATGCTTTAGATATATCAGTAAAAATGGTATCAATTTGATAACCATTTTGAACTGAATTGAAAACTGTATACAAAAATAATGAGAGATTTGTAGTAGTAGATTATCCTTCCATAAAGCCATGTTGATTAGGTAAAATGCTATTTTTTACCAGAAAATATATTTTATCTGTCATAATGGCCTTAAAGAGTTTTGGGATCGCTAATAATTTTGCTATATTCTCTACAACCAGTTTAGATCAGTGTTGGTAAAGTAAAATACTTCTAGTTTCTTACACATTTGTTTATATGTAAAGAACTTAGTAATTTACTAGGATGTTTTTATGTTGTAAGTGTGTAAATAATGTAAGTAAGGTAAACAACTGAAAATAAATAATTTAGCTGAAACATTTGTATTATAATAAATGAAAACTTACGAATATGAAGTGATTATGTTCAAAAAATAGTTAAAATCATAATTAGCTAAGAACCTACCTTACAATTTATTGATATATTTAACCTAACAATCTATATTCTATATACATCAATCATTGTCAAAACTTTTATAGAATTTTTGGTATGGCGCATAGATATTATAATAAATATATGTAGATTGGCAGCTTGGTATAGCTTGATATAGCTCTTTCTCTCTAATGCATTGTTTTGATAATCATTAAATGCCATTTCCAGCTAAAAATTAACACAAAAATTGAAGTTTTGTTAATTTTAATTGTTACTGTTTTAAATCAGTTGATCTTTTAAATCAATATTATTAACAAGCATTTAATTGAAAATTAAATTCAGCTAATGGAAAGGAAAAGACATTAAAAATATATGATTGTATTTATGAATCGATGAATCGATGAAGCAAATTTAAGTTAATTAAAATTATAAGCGCAAAACTTTTGCATTGTCTTACCATTGGCCTGCCAGTAATTTTATTTTATTTTATTTTTATTTAATATTTTATTTAGTTTATATAAAACTATTTATAATTACAATAATATTCATTCATTAATAAAAAAAATTTAAATCGTTAAAATTTCTGATCATTCTGAACATTCGTTTCTGAACAATTGATGAAGAATTCTATTGAAACAATAGGCAATATTATAGGCAATCAAAACTATTAACAAATAAAATTTTAAAGATCAACATGAAGTTGACTATTATAATGATTCTAAACCAGATGGGGTATGAGTCAAAAATTTTAATGTAAGGATAGTTTCATGAGTTATGGCTGTCAAAAATGGAAAAAAAATAAAATTTTAATAACCACTTCTTTTCTTCTTCTTTTGGGTGAAAGTACATCAAATATCTGAATAAAGTTATTGAATACTCCTTTTACTGTTATTTATTGTGCTTGCTTTGAATACGAAGTTTTTATACAATTATTTAAAAATTGAACAATAGTTCGGAAAAAACAGGACATTTTTCCGGAATAAATATCCAGACTATTGTCCAATTTTTATTTTCGAAAACACATTTTATTATTTGCGATTTCCATACGATTTTTCCGGTGTATAATATCCATTTTCTTTACAGATCAATGTCCGACCTTTCATGTGTCCGATCAATGTGACACCTTTTTTTTAGCTTTATTTTATTTTTTTTTATTAAATTCTGTATAATTCTCAAAAATTTGCAATTTAATAAAATAAAAATAAATATTTCTCAGTGTTTGTTTATTTTTCATGCTCACTTTAATGTACATAGCCATATACACAATTTATCGCTAATAATTTTGCTATATTCTCTACAACCAGTTTAGATCAGTGTTGGTAAAGTAAAATACTTCTAGTTTCTTACACAGTTGTTTATATGTAAAGAACTTAGTAATTTACTAGGATGTTTTTATGTTGTAAGTGTGTAAATAATGTAAGTAAGGTAAACAACTGAAAATAAATAATTTAGCTGAAACATTTGTATTATAATAAATGAAAACTTACGAATATGAAGTGATTATGTTCAAAAAATAGTTAAAATCATAATTAGCTAAGAACTTACCTTACAATTTATTGATATATTTAACCTTACAATCTATATTCTATATACATCAATCATTGTCAAAACTTTTATAGAATTTTTGGTATGGCGCATAGATATTATAATAAATATATGTAGATTGGCAGCTTGGTATAGCTTGATATAGCTCTTTCTCTCTAATACATTGTTTTGATAATCATTAAATGCCATTTCCAGCTAAAAATGAACATGTTTTGCGAATTTCACATTTATATGATTACGAAGTATGTACATATTTTTTTGAAGTTGAAGTTTTGTTAATTTTAATTGTTACTGTTTTAAATCAGTTGATTTTTTAAATCAATATTATTAACAAGCATTTAATTGAAAATTAAATCCAGCTAAAGAAAACTTGAAAAAGGTCTACTAAAAGACTTCGAAATATTAGAAATTAAACCTGACGTTTTTACATACATCGGATTATTTTGATTAAATGTTGGAGTACTATAAAGAAAATAATTAAAGAAAGAAAAGCTTATGTAGATGACACAGAACCTGAACAAATGAAATACAAAGGGAAGCAAAGGCACTTAAAAAAATTGGAACGAAAAATAATATAATGAAAATTATAATGAAAATTGTATTAACGAAATATTAATTAATTTGCAGTGGATGAAGATATTAATTAAGACAACGAACATTTTTACTAACCTTTATTCATCTATAATTTTGTTCGTTATGTTAATGAATATTTTTCATTGAACTACAAATTAATTTCTTTCGCAGATTAATTAAAACGTTTATAAATTAATGTAGGTACATAATCCATTAGAACTAGATTTGAACAAAACACTTTCAAAATTTTTGTCGAACCATCAAAAATAAAAAATAATTTTACAGCAATAATATAATAATAATAATAATTCTTTATTTCATTAACAACTTAAGCTAACTTGCATACTAAATTTACAAAATTATATAACAAATTAGTTCAGATTTCTTAGCCTAGTATTTTAATGAAATAGCTAGGTTCAATCTGTTATCCAAACGATAAGTGGCGGTTTTTTTAATGATTTACAGTTGTTTACAGTTATTTACAGGTATTTTTAGTTGTTTACTTGTATTTTACACTTTCTTACGTAAAATATGTAAAAAATTATAAAAAACATTAATTTACGCGTGAAATGCCAACACTGGTTTAGATTGAGATTTTGAAAATAGGCACAACTAATGAGTATTTCCGCTCATCCAAAAAAATACCTTCTTTTCACGATCTATTAAAAATACAGCATAGACGTTGAGCTTTTTTAAGGATTAAATTATGTATGCCATCTGGTCCTGCAGGTAGATTCAGACTTTTTGGCACTGCTCAATGATTTCGATTGTGGTTGTGATTTATCGTAGACTGATTCAAAGTACTGGGCGCATATAAGCTACATGTCGATTCTAGATCAGTAGTAATAATGCCATTATATGAAATACCTTGCCAAAAATATTAAAATTAATAATTGTGTTTTGCCATTTGTAATTCGGTTAACTAAAACCGGTGAACCATTTAAGTATACAATAGCAAACCCAGCCACTATTATTAACTTGAAAGTTATTTTTTTAGACTCGTCAGCTTCTCAGTAACTATATTCAAATAAAAAGTTCTTCTATAATTTCAAATTTAAATTTTATGTTTTTACTTTAACCTAATTATAATTTAATGCTTTGAAAATATAACAAAAATTGTTCTCTAAAAATATAAAAATAAAAAATTAAAACCTATTAAATTATTAAATGAAATTTTTTAAATAATAATTAAAAATTTAAATATTAATTTAATCAACAAAAAAAAAAATTATTTTTAATTTTTGGTAAATTTAATTTGAGATAAATTTAAGAAAATATGTATATTTTTTTTATAATAATTTGAGAAGTTTTCTACTTTTTAATTATTCATAAAAATTTATTTGAAGATTCATAAGAACACCCATTAAAATTAACAACAATTATACAAGATAATTATTATGGTTAAAGAAAAACAAAAAATTTATAATTTAAAAAATAAAAATATTTATAAAGGATTTTATTAAAGAAGTTATTTGTAGACAACTATAACAATATTTTGGACAATTTTGCTATTTGATATTTCATTTAAGACAGTTTGTTTGAAAACTTTCCACTATTATTATTGTGACACAACAATAATATTCCTATTTAATTGGAATTTGTTTCAGCAAAAAATTCATGTGAAATTTTCCAATCTACACAAACACATACCTTTTAATGATGCTGATTACAATGTGTCATACTGTCTGTCTGAAGATTAAATACGCATAGTAATTATTATAGTAAAATTACATTTTTTAAAGAATTTAAAAAAAAAAATATCTATCAAAATTTTTTAAAAATTTATACCGTTTTTCAATAACGTGAAAAATGAAAGGGAAAAATTGGACATTAAGCCGAACAATTGCATTTATGAACTAATATCCAAAAGTACTGATAAACTTGAAATAAATTGGACACTGGTCCTGACAAAATTGAATATTAACCCGTGGAACAAAATGTTTCTAAAATTTGTTCCAGAATTTTTCTTAAAGCAACACATATTGAAATTTGTTTCCAATTTTATGCCCATTCAAAGTTTAAAAATCAAATGCAGCTATTTTTTGCCCATCAAATTTATATCAATAATAAAAAATAAGATTTATTTTAAAAAAAATAAATAATATATGTATATATATATATATATAAATATATGATGATACTTTGAATAGGTGTTATGCAAGTTGGACATAGTATTGGACATTGGACATTGCTTCAAAAGTATCGATATTTGCAATCAAATACTAAAATAATTATTAGTGAATGGAAACCTGACTATAATTATATTATTTAATAGTGTGAGTGTTCCGTTCCGTCACACAATGAGTCGTAGCATTCTTTGCAAGCACTTAACGACAAAGCGTAAAACCGACATTTAACATTTTTGTAAAACAATTAAACAGAAAAACTCAGAATTAATTGACGTTGTGAAAATTATGATCTAGCGTTGATTGTGATGTTGATGAGCATTCTGCATCATCACCACAGTTAGCTATCAATAGTGAAATTCATAGTGAAATTCAGATTTCAATATGGGAAGTCAATAAAATCTTATAAACAATCAATCATATTTGTTGTTAACTCAATAACTCTGATACAATAATTATTGTTTCTGAATGTTCTGTTCAGTTGATTCAGTTATGTTTTGGACTAATGGTTTTAATTTTCTAAAACAACAACGGTTTTAATAAATTTTTTGAATTATTTTAATTTACTGAATTTCAGATCACTAACGGAATGGCCACACGAGACAATAACACTGTCTGTGTGATGTAGATTTCTAAACAATACAGTTTATAATATTTAATTTCTTCTCCATATTGTATTATTATTATGTTTTGAAAAACAAAAATTATATAGGCTTTTAATTATTTTAAGAAAATCAAATCAATATTATTTTTTCTTATTTATTATTATCTACCCCAAAAATATAGAAATTGTTTTACATAATCACCTTTATAATTACACGAAATGTCAAATTTACGAACAAAATAAAAGTTACTATCGTAAATTACTGGCTGAATAATAGTCAAAACAGTGGAAAAGATATTAAAAATATATGATTGTATTTATGAATCGATGAATCGATGAAGCAAATTTAAGTTAATTAAAATTATAAGCGCAAAACTTGTGCATTGTCTTACCATTCGCCTGCCAGTAATTTTATTTTATTTTATTTTTATTTAATATTTTATTTAGTTTATATAAAACTATTTATAATTACAATAATATTCATTCATTAATAAAAAAAATTTAAATCGTTAAAATTTCTGATCATTCTGAACATTCGTTTCTGAACAATTGATGAAGAATTTTATTGAAACAATAGGCAATATTATAGGTAATTAAAACTATTAACAAATAAAATTTTACAGATAAACATGAAGTTGACTACTATAATTTGATTCTAAACCAGATGGGGTATGAGTCAAAAAAATTAATGTAAGGATAGTTTCATGAGTTATGGCTGTCAAAAATGAAAAAAAAAAATAAAATTTTAATAACCACTTCTTTTCTTCTTCTTTTGGGTGAAGTTATATCAAATATCTGAATAAAGTTATTGAATACTCCTTTTACTGTTATTTATTGTGCTTGCTTTGAATTTTTATACAATTATTTAAAAATTGAACAATAGTTCGGAAAAAACAGGACATTTTTCCGGAATAAATATCCAGACTATTGTCCAATTTTTATTTTCGAAAACACATTTTATTATTTGCGATTTCCATACGATTTTTCCGGTGTATAATATCCATTTTCTTTACATATCAATGTCCGACCTTTCATGTGTCCGATCAATGTGACACCTTTTTTTTAGCTTTATTTTATTTTTTTTATTAAATTCTGTATAATTCTGAAAAATTTGCAATTCAATAAAATAATAATAAATATTTCTCAGTGTTTGTTTATTTTTCATACTCACTTTAATGTACATAGCCATATACACAATTTATTACTATTACAAATATAGAACTGGTCCATTTATATTTATTTTTATTTAATTCATAAAAATTCAATTTCAATATAGTAAATATAACATTTTTGTTTTTGTAATAAGAAAAAAAAAATAAATTTTTTTTTATTTTTAAAAGGATGTACTCAGTAATTATTAAATTCCATTCCAATAAAAGAAAATTCTTTTAGCTGTAAATATTTTAATAAAATCTAAAAGGACTTATAATCATTATTTTATCTGGATTATAATGTAAAAATTAAGGAATTAAGATACAAAAAATTTAAATCTATTGAAATAATTATTTTTGACTCAAATTGGGGGAATATTTGGCTTCCATTTTCATATATACTAACGTATTAATACTAACATATAGGTGTATTTCATTCAATTAATTTTCTTCTAATATTATTATTAAAAGTACTTAAAACTACTCATTAATTTAAAGAGTGACGTTTTCATACAATTTGTATTTCGGTTAATAACAATTTTGAGCTCCGAATTTTTTTTCTAGGACATATAAGAAAGAACTGCTTGGTTAGCCATTCTATTTCTGATTCATAACAAATGTTAAGTATTTATTTCCCAAAATACGGTCACTGATGCAATTATTGACCATATAACTACAATTAATAAATATTCGGAAAATTGTTTCTGAATGCTTCAAACAGAATAGTATAGAAAAACCTGCCGACAAATTTTTTTTTGGCGAAATCTAAACCTTTGTTTTCTACTTTTTTCCCCATTGCTGTGTGATCAAATTATTAGGTTTACAAGAATTCTTTTTACAGAATTATAAATTAACAATTATTATTATTATTATTAGTTTTTTTATTATTATTATGTACAATTATTACTATTATTGTTTATTTTTACTATTATCGGCCTTAAAATATATTTTTTGATTTGTTTTTTAAATATCCGAATTTCGTTTTTTGTTCTTATTTTTTTTTTGTTTTGCATACGGATAAAAATTAGCAACAAACCAACAAATAACGCAAGAACAAATTTTCTTTAATTTTTTCAAATTTACATACTCGTATAAATAGAACATAATATAGAACTAGTACAATGCAATTGCTAATCTAGTAAAGTTTGCGTTCAGTTTCAAAAGAGTATGCACATTACAACTCATAACACCAACAACAATGTAAAATAAATATGTATGCACACTACATTTTACTTCTACCTACACCTAGACGTACTTCCATGTTAGTGGTTTTCATAAGCAAGCGATATTGGGAATAGTGCTTATACTGACAAGTATTTTATTCAACAAAAACATTATGCAGCAAATGAATTTTGTTCATATAAACATTTTTAACTTTGTAGGAAAACTGAAAAGTATAGTAAATAGCGCATGACAATGAGTTGTGCTGCTGTTCATATAACCCAAAACTGCAAATGCATATATATTCAAATTTTAATAAATGATTAAATTTTAATCAACCTTGCCAAAAGAACAGTGTGTTTCTATAGTCCTTGGAATGGAAGACTGATGGGTCACTCGAGTAGTTGTATCGAAAATTCATAAAGAAGTGCTAATTGGTTGTCCATCATAACCAACACTGGAATGGTTACTTCTACCTACGTAGGTTATAAGAAAATATTTATGTATATATTATGTAATTTTCGAAAAATGGGGATAGACTATAGATCACCATAAGTCAGAATAAATTCATAGATATTGGACATCACTCTGATACGTTATAAAAAAATTATACAAGATATTCTGCGAAGAGAAATAGCGGTTTTTTTTATTTATTTACTTATTGATATGAAGGTAATATCTTAAAATAAACAAAAAATTAGAAATAAAATATCACCCATTGATGAATTTCAACAATAATTGTACAACATAATAATAAAATGCCATCTTCAATATAAATTTAATGGATTCAGACTACAACACTGCCAGTTTTTAAAATATCAAAATAAAAAACATATTATAATTAAGACGACATAAATAAATAAATAAATAAATATCAATATACCAAATTTTTTTATATGGCGATGCAATGTGATGCTCTGTCGATAAGACGTAACGAAAAAGTTATTAGCTTCTCAGAATAAAGCTCAATTTCTATTCTTGGGGTTGAGTTAAAGTGAAAATTTGATTGAAGAAGAAGAAAAGCATAAGTCATATTTCACCAGTCTTTAAATTTTATTTTTTAATAAAATTTTATTAATAACTTGTTTTTATCATCTTCTACTGCTATTTTCATTTTCATTTTTTTTAATCGTCATACATGAACCTAATTGTTATAGAGGGGATGCTTAAGCTTGTTTTATAGTTCTTCATATTTTTTGGTTTCGATATACAAAAACACCTATCACTTTATTTATGTATGTATGCAGGGCTTTGCAGAGTTGAGAGAGGGTCCAGGACAATAAAAAATATGAGGCCTCTTGTTTGTGTAAAAAGACAAATTTACATAGTTATTTTATTATTTTTAATTTATTTAAACAAAATGAAATAAATAATTACAAATAAGCTTTTCGAGCTTTAATGTTAGCAAAAGCTTTTATAATAATTGAAAAGTCAATATTTCGTGCAATTGGTAGTCCATTCAAACGTTCTTCGTTCATTACAGATCTGTTAACATTTGTAACCTTTTTCAACACACTGAAACTGTAACGCAGTCAAGCAACTCGTGCTCAAGCAACGGAGGCGGGTAGATTTAAAAATATTCTTAAAGCTGTTACTAACATATATGTTGGATTGATATATTAGGAAACAATTTAATTAGTTTTTTTTCTAAAATGTTGAGCAGTAACTTCGCTGGAGATGAAGGTGATTTTATATCAAAGTTTACTTCAAAAATATTTTTTAAAAATATCGTTTCATCACATATTTCATTTTTCCTGTTGGATACTAAGTGCATATTTTTTGCTCTCGATCTTATTTCCTCGTCTGATAAAGTTTGAAAAGTCTGGTAAATTTCGCGTAAAGACTCAAAGCGACGTCAAGTCAAGTCTGAAATAACTGAATCATTAATGTATACAAAAACATTAATTCTATAATGTTCTTCAGGAGTAAACTGTGACGTAATAAATGACGAGTTAATTGAAAATCAGTTGACATTTTGGAGAGTACGGTTTTTATTTTTTTAAAACATAAGAGTAATCTGTCCCACTCTTCACTTTTGTCTTCATCCTTGCAATAAGAGTGTTAATATTTTTCATTTCGACGTCAAGTGTTGCATTGCGTGCTTCAATAATTAAATTAGTTTGTTGCAATAACGTTAAAATTTCAAGCCATATTGTTGTCAAAAGAATGCATTTAAATGTATCTAAATATTGAAAAATTTACTGAAGTTCGGTACAGGCATGTGCGTGAATTTTTACTCTAATTTTTGTATCGTTACATAATCTTCTGATATATTTTATAAATCATTGGTTAAAATAAATTTATTGTTGAACTCAAAATACTATTTCAACTTAATTTTTTTGCACCTACTGTGACCAAATTAGGAAATCAATGGAGACCCTTCCACAATTCGCGGCCTGAGTCTATGGCCTGTATGTATGTATATGCTGATTACCACATGCTGACTTATCAATGGAATGAAAAATAAAAAAGAATAGAAATATTGAGCGGATTTAAAAATAATTTTGTTTTTGTTGTTGATTTTGATTCAACCGGGCATTTCCAATTTTTCATTGTAAGTTGTTTTCATTGTATTTATGTTACCATCGTGAACAATAATAATAAAAATTATATTAAATTGTATGCTAATAAATAAAAGAATAATTGTAAGCGCTATCTCAACATGCTCATACATGTTGCTGATAAATCAGCAGCTGGTAATCAGCATAATGTAAACCAGGCATAAACGATGCAAAAGCTACGATTTTTATAGATCTTAGAGACCAAACACCTTAATGGATATTGTGATCTATGTCATTTTATTCCTTCTTTTTTCAAAATTTAATGATTTAATGACAAAATAGTTTTAATAAACTCAAGTATTTTGGTTCGAAATTCCCTTCATACCTTTAAAAAAATATTTTCCCAACAACAAAGTAAAATTATTTTATGTATTATTTGTATATTTTTTTTTTGTTTGTGGTTTTGTAATAAAAAATTATGATTATTATCACAACTACTTATGATTATGTGTTAAAATGTAATTAAGAAATTATCATTTTTATATAAAAAATAAAAATAATAACAATAACAATAATAATATTATATTAATATTAAATTAGTTTCAGAGGAGTTTTCTAATTTGTATTTTGAATAAACTAATATAGAAATGTCAACAATAATAATATCATTACTTTGAAATATTGTAACAAAATGAAAATGTCATAATAGAATTTTATTTTTGTTAATTATTATTAATGATGGTAGTAGATATATAGTAAAAAAAAAAATTATAATATCTAAAATTCTATAGCGTGGAAAGGTATTTTAATTAAAACATGACATTAAAATATTAATTGAAATTATTAAAATCTAGTAGAATTTTTTTTGTTTTTGTAATTTTAATTAACTTGATTTAACTAATCATGTACAATATTATGAAATCTGCATAATATCAAGAGTGTTTGAGATATCAGTACGGGTCACTGTTTGCCGATGCAGCAAAATTAAATTATTATGATTGTCGCACCAGCAATGATGTAGACGAGAGGCAAACTCTTGAAAATTTTGTTTACAGTTTTCCAGCTTTTAGATTGAACCAGAGATTTTGTTGAGTTTCCCTAACTGTGCAAGTTAATTTCTATCGATTTTAAATGAATAATCGTTTGTAAAAAAACAAACTATAATAATAACAATTTTGGTCACTAGATTTGATCACAACATTTTAATCATAACATTTGTGTAATCTCTCTTTTAATAGGCATCTATTCTACCTACTAGGTACTTTTTTTGGGTACTTTTAATTTGACAAATCTTCATTATTATTAATGGTTTTGCTATTATTAAGATCAACTGCTTTGGCTCTAGTATTAAATATTTTGTTTTCCTATATGGTTTTAGAACTTGAATATAATACTAGAATACTAGAAAAACTTCTCATAGGTTCATAAGATGTAGATTGGATGAAGGACTAAAAATGTTTACCCACTTTTTGTCAGCTGTTTTTGAAACATCTGATTTGAAATAATTTAGTTTCTACTGGAAATAATTTTGCTGTAAATGGAAACTTCGTCCCAATATGATATGAAAAATGTTATAATAAAATAATTATAAAATTATAATAATTTTTATAAATGGATTATTTTAACGTAGATTCTATGTTTTAATTTAAATAATTATTTTCAAAGTTTCTTTTAAAAAAAATTTATTTAATATGTATTTTCATACAAAATTCAAAATAAAAAATAAATAAAAATGTTAAAAAGTAAATTCAAAAAAAGATGTTTTGGTATACACATAAGTAGATTTATGATTTTGATAACAATTAGTTATTTAAATTTATGTATATATTTAAGTTAATTAAATTTATACATGGTTGATACGGCTTAATGTTGAACTAAAATGAAATGACCAAGGGTCGAACATTGATAAAAATCGCAAATATTTTATTTTATCAAATTACACAATAAATATTAACAATATGTAGATAATATGAATTATTTATCCATGAATTAGCGCGTCGGAGAAATTAAATATATCTATTTTTTAATATATACCTATATTTAAAATATTAATAAAAACATATATATTGCATTTATAATATTAATTATTATCATCAAATTTCCAGGTTTCTCCTCTATTTGTTCTATTAATGGTTATTTAATAAAAATATATTATGTTCATTTAAAAACCAAAAAAAAGAAAGAGAGAGCAATACCAAGCTGGCAATCTATATTTCATTAAACCTATTATTTTTCTATATAAATGATTTACTTAAAAGATAGTAGGGCACAAAAAAATTAGTAGATACTTTATAAGGTTTTAACAGGTAATTAAATTAACATAGGAAATTAAAAAAAATGTAGTTTCTTAATAGGTAATATTTTGGAAAAGCTTCACATTTAAATTTTTGGGTTCTTGTCATTGCGTTTTGCATTAATTCACTGAAGAGAAAAGTTTGACAGACATTGTGAGCGTATTAATAATAAAGGGTGGTCCGGTTTAGAGCAAAAAGTTTTTAAGGGGTGATTCCTTGGAGTATTTAAGGAAAAAAATTGTTCTAGAAGAGGGGTCTATCTTTAAGTTTACCTGGGCTACAGAGGGTTAAAGAAAATCGGATTAGAAAAATTATGTCTAAAGAATATCCACTGAAACTAGAGCAACATCTTCTTCATAGCTTTTTTTTTAGAATTAATACACCTAATTAACGGTATATGTTGAATTTTGTAAAAAACGTTGATTATCTCGAAAAAATTCGCTAATTGTTTTTTTTTGTTTATTGTGTTGATGCGCTACATCATCCCCTACAACTTCTTCATACACAACTTTCATATCAGACATTGCCGGCCACACTGTTTTATTAGCATTCGTGCGGTATGTACATAATAATAGTATTGAAGAAGATTTACTAATGTGCGAAAATCTGCAAGAAAAAACGACTGGAGAAGATATATTTAATTGTATTAACAATTACATTACAAAACACGAAATCGAATGGAAGAAATGCACTGATATTTGTACAGATGGTGCACAAGCCATGGTAGGAAAGACGAAGGCAGTTGTAACACATATTCTGCAAGTAGCTACAAGTGCAACAAAAAGCCACTGTGTTTTGCATAGACAAGCATTAGTATAACCAAAAAATGTCGCCTTATTTAAAAACTATTTTGGATGAAGCTGTAAAAATAATCAATTTTGTAAAATCACGACCACTTCAATTGAGATTATTTAAAGGTTTATGCGATGAAATTGGTAGCGACCACGTAGCACTTTTATTACATACCGAAGTTAGGTGGCTGTCCAGAGGAAAAGCATTGGCGAGACTTTTTGAACTACGAAGTGAATTATTAGTTTTCTTCTCGTCGAACAATTTGGCAAAGAATTTTATTGACTAATTAACCACTCCTTCATTATGGATAATTGTTGCATATTTAACAGATATTTAGTGCAATGCAATTAACTTATCATTACAAGGAAGAAATATTACTATTTTTAACGTACAAGATAAGATTGCATTTTTTAATAAAAAAATTAAACTACTGGATTTCTGAAGTTGAACAAAATAATTTTGATTGTTTCCCCACATTAGAAGAGTTTTTAGTTGAAATAAATTGTAAAGTAAATGATAAAGCCTTCAAAGAAATTTTAGAACATTTGGATAACTTACAGTCGAGCCTATTACAATATTTTTCAAATTCCCCTGAAGATAACTCTTGGATTAAAAATATGTAATGCAAAGAATCAAAAACACCGCAGTCATTAATAATAAAAATGATTTTTTTTTACTTATTCATTTTATTATTTTTATGTTTTTGTAATTGAATTTCAGAAAAATATACTGTTTATTTTGTTTGTAACTCTTATATATATATATGTATATTTCTAAATACACAAACTTATAGCTTATATAAATAAACATGTGCTCCTCTGGAATTATTAGTTTTGCAATGTGATCCACGACCCCAAAAGTTTGTGAACCGCTGAAATAGATAATGGATAATTCTTTTTTGTTTATTAAAATTAATAAAATCGAAAAATTTCTCTATTTGAAAAAAAGTTTATAATAAAATAGCTAAAGAAAACAAAATGACTCAAACACTTATTTTTATCAATAATTTGGACTAGCGTCATGTGCAATTATTATAATGCAATATTATTATAATATATTTATCAGAGCAAGTAAAAAAAACAAAAGAAGATAAAGAGAATAAAAATCTATTTGTCTCTGGTCAAAATCTGGTGTTGAAATTATTAGAAATATATTTTTAGAGTAAGCTCAGTTTATTCACGTTATCTTTATCAAAAATGGTGAAAAGTGTGGATGACTACGGTACCTTTCGATTTTAACAAACATTACTAAAAACGATCCATTGATAAGAAATGTACGCCATGAGTAACTGTAAAACGTTAAAAAAAGTATGTATAATTATATCTTCTCACTTATTATGATTTTTGTTTTTACAAATTTCAAAAACAAACTTAAAACGGAACTAAGTTATTATTATAATAGTTTTAATGATCTTTGTAGGATACTAAAAAACTTACTTCTAATTGTAATGATAATTAATTAAATGTTTAATTATTTTTATACATAATATATGTATTGATTTCAAATCACATATTATCCTGTTTTAATATTTTGGATGTATTGATGGTTTTACACGTAAAATTTTATTTATAAATTTATTTATATAGGACTTATTACATTAGGGTTTATCAAGCCCGACATGTAATATTAAATATTTAATTTATTTTCGAGATTTTATTTCACAAGTAAACCAAATATTTTAGAGAATTCATGCAAAATAACACATTCTAGGAATTCAATTTTAAAAACATTACATTAAAAAAAAAAATACATTATAATAATTATGACTGGAATTAAAATTATAGCAAAGTTTGTAAATGATAATAAGCCCTAATTATTGTAATAATTTTTTGTGAAGTATTTTCCAATTATCTCAAATATTATTTTCAATTTTTTTGTATTCAAAACTTTAAATGAAATCATTATAATTATTAGTCAATTTTATTAAATTATATAACACTGATTTTATTTATTAACTGAATAATATAAATAATGTATTGAGTACATTCTCATAAAATAGGATCATAGTGTATACAATTTTAAAAGTTTATATATTTGATTTTTCTTTCTTTTTCATTTGAAATCATTTACTATTCAATATTCATAGATTATTTTCAAATTAATTTAAATTTTTTAATTCGAATTGGAATACATTCAAAATTATAAATTTAAATTAAAAAAAAAAAATAACAAAAAAAAGTAAATAAAACGAAATAAAATTTTAACATTAAAATTATTATTAAATTAACTATAATAATATATAATATATATATACATAAATATATATTTACAATAAATTAAATAAAAAGCTTTTGTAAATAAAAAAAATTAATAATTTAAATTAATAAATGTAAGCTTCGTTGCAAAAAACAGATAAACTAATTATATATAATATATATATATTAATATAAATTTACTATTAATTAATATTAAAACAAAATATATAACAAAATGATTTATAATCAAAATTGGTATAAGAAATTGTTAAAACTAAATTATGCTGTACTTAACAAAAAAAAAAAAAAATAAAAAACTAAAAAAATATAAAATTGTAAAAAATTTAGTAAACATTAAATAAAATCTGAGAAAAAAAAACAAAAAAAACATTTTTTGAATTGAAAGTTATTATATATTTATTAAAAAAAAATAAAATATTTAATAATGAAAAAAAAAAAAAAATGTTGTTATATTATTATATGCTACAATAGGTTTCCATTTAAACAAAATATATTTAAAATACATTTTTTATATACATGAAAAAAAAAAAACAAAACATATTTCTTATATTATTATCCAATACATAATAACACACATTTTTACACTCACATTACTAAAATTTTAACTAATTTGAAATATCGGTTATTAATTTGAAAATTATTGCAAGTAACTTCGAAAAAATTTTGAGCTGATTTAGCACAATTTTTTGAATTGTGAAATTTCTATTAATTTTTAAAACTGGCCTTTACTAGACTATAATCATTAAGATTTCGCTTAGAATTGTTTTAGAAAGGAGAAGAAGTGGTGTTCTAGCTACGTATACAAAATTGAATTGAATTTACTCACTTACTTAAACTTACTAAGGATGTTACCAGACCGTATATGGTACTGGGCATGACTCATCAGCGCCCTGCAAAGCAAAAATGAAATATGTCTTATACCCAAAATTGGGATTGCTCTTTTATTTATTACTTTTTGACGTTATTTCATCAATTTTAAAATAAAGCCCCAACAATATTTATTTACCTATTCTTATTTATTTTATTTATACTCATTTGTTTATTTTAGAAATCAAGTATTCGTCTTTTTCCCAAAATTCAAAATAAACTGCGTCTTCAATATATTATGTATGTAGGTATTTTTGGAGACTTACATATTTAATGAAAGTGAAATAGAATAGACTTTCAAAAGTCGATAAAAAAGTCATGTAATCATGAAAGTCTACTGAAATGAATAGATTTGACTATAAAAATGTTGCCATAAATTTACGGTGTCCAAAAAACATGAATGATCTCATATTTATGAAATCGTAACTATTTTGTGTTTTAAGTTGATTGGTATTTATTTGTATATGTACATTTTTAAATAATAATTCAATTTTTAAATAATAAAAATTAACAAATAACTTTATACAAATTGTGTTTTTAATTTTTTTTTGGATTTTATCTTGATTTCATTTAGACAATATTTTGTCAAGCTGTCCTTTTTTACTGAATATTTTTCTAAAAATTTTTTAGAGACAAATAAATAAATGTGTTTTAATTTAATTTTTTGAAATTTGCAAATAAATATTTTTTTAATATTTGTTACTTACTTCCATCATTATTGTTGAATGTTTATTGATATGTTGAGTAAAAATTTAAAATATTGATACATGTAAGCCCAGTAGACTTTCGTGATAGCGAAAGTTAAATTTCTATCTTAGAAAAAAGTCTATTCCGAGTAGACTCTCTTGATTGGTCCCATAATGGAAATAAAACCAAATAAAAGTCATTTAATGTTTTTTGAGGGTATTATGGTTTTATCTCATTTCCATTCCCAGAGTCTTGTAATTGATGGTTGTTTTATTTTTTGTTTTTGATAATCAGATTTGTTTTTAGTGATATGTTTAGATTTATGGAATAAAAGTCGAGTTTCCTTTCACTAATCATTTGTATTTATTTTGCAAATATCGATATTTCGGAAGCAACTTACTTCCTTCATCAGTGCTTTGCGACTAATTAATGAGATAATCGTTTTTTTTTTTTCAAAATTATTTTTATCAATCCATTGTAATGCGTTGTCGCTGTTGGATACAAAACGAATCAGTCTACGGAAAAGTTGTCTAATATCCAAATGTAAAATTTTTTGCTAATTGTTTATTTGCTAAGTATCGATTTTGTCAACCGTTTCTTCGCCAAATAAGTTTTTTTTGTGAAATATTTACAATTTGTTTGTTCATTCCCAATTCCATGAAATTTGCCAATAATGTACTATACCCATTCTATATCTTTAATTATTTATACATTTTTTTTCACTATTTCTTAAATATTAATATGTTTGACTTATTACTTCCCTTTCAGTCCAGAATTATAACTATATAGACTATATAGAAAAACATGAAAAATTCAAAAAAATCAGTGAAATATTTAACATTTATAATAAAATTAAAACAAATGTAATGTCCTGGTAATGGCTTTCAATATTAAATTTAGAGTAAGTAATATTTTGTATCTACATAATAAAGGGAAGATAATCTATAGATATATAGATACGTATACTATATTGTAACTTATGATTTAATAATAATTGAAACTTAATTATTTCATTGCAAATAATTTGAAACAAGTCAAAAATATAATTCATACAATAATCCTTGAAATCGTATTTGTCTCAACACAAAGTTGAATACAATATCCTCATGGTCTTAAATGTATACAAAAGCTCACAAAAGCTTGAGACATTGTTTACATGATCACAGCATGATCACAGTTGTTGTTGATGATATCGCCCCGACCGATTTGACAGGTATTTGGGTTTATAAAAATGTTTAAAAACTCAATGTTGTACAGTGTTAATAAAAACTGTATGTTCATTTTAATTAATCACTAATGAATTAAAACACAATGTCTCAGAAAGCTCTTATTACACAATGTTGCTAACTTATTTTTTGGATAAAATTGACAACTTAGTTTTTTTTATCTTAAGCACAGTTAATTAGAGCCAATTCTTTTTTTCCTTGCTTCAAATTTTCGCTGAATATAAAGTTAGTCTTATTTGAAAATAACTTCACTATAAAAATGTCCTAGAGAATGTGTATTAAAAAATATTAATTAATATTCGATTATTCTGTAATTTTAAACATATAGATTTATAAATAAAAAATTAAACAAAATTGAAACAAAAAAAAATATTTTTAAAATAGATTAAAATTTTCATCATCATCATTACTGTAATCCTATCCGTGGGTCACAGGGCGGAGATAAAGTCCTTACATTATCTTCTATCTACGGCTAACATTTTCAACTTTGACCATTTGATTTGTTGGATACTTACTTACTGACTTCGGTAAAACTGTTTTTTTTTTTGGTTCGACAATTAAACACCTATCTTGTGAAAATAGAAATGGTACCTATTCAATATTGTAAAATGTGATCACAAAACTTAAAAATACCGATAGAAAAAAGTGGCTCTAATTAAAATGTAGCTGTATGTTATACGATATTTATTCATGTGGCACACAGTTCAATTGTTCTATTATTATACGATCACAGATTTTTTTTATTGATCTGCCATGTAGGTAGAAATGGCCATTTCAGTTGCTTCTGGACTTAATTGTGCCATTTTATCTGTTCTATTGATGATATAAAGTTAATTTCTCAGATGTTAGAATTTTTTTTTATTTTTATTATATTCAAGTGAGCTTAGGATGTGTGTATGAAAAAAAACAGTTTTAAGCATAACAATTTGCATAACTCCCATATGAATTATTAAAAAATTTGAAAATAAATATATTCCTATTTATTTTACTAAATGTGCTTATAATAATATAAGCGTATTTTGTTTACTACTTCCAGGGTTTTTCAGTGTTTTGTACTCGACTACAAGATAGTTTAAAAAGTTATTTCTTTTATTAGTTTACACCTATTCTATATAAAAACAATACGAACGTTGTAGATTTTTAAAGATATTAAGTAATTTTCATGTCTATACAAATTTTATCAACATAAAGAAGAACCATTGAACCGGATACTCGTATTTGATTTTTATTTACGTTTTCAAAGTAACTCTGGTGTTAAATATTTTATTCCACAACCAGTCTTGTTTGTAGTTTTGAAAGCTTGAAAGTATTCAAGATTTGACTTACTCACTTACTTATTGAGATTAGCAACATACCATATATGGTCCTAAGCCTGGCTCATCAGCGTCCTTTAAAGCAAAAATAAAACTTTTAAATTTTGTTGTATTAAAAACAATATTAGGAAAATTATGAAAAATAATTATTGAGAAAAATAGTTGTAAAACTACAGGACTACAAATTATATTCGCAATGCTCGTTGAGATTTCAATATTTAAAAAAAAATTTGTTCAACTTATTATAATTATCAAATTTTAGAATCATTGGAAAAAATAGAACATTTCTATTTTGCAAATAGGTGCACGTGCAATCTAGTCTGAATTTTAATGTCAATAAAAAATAATGTGACAATCAAATAATATATCTTTTATTGGAATGTCACAATATGTTTTTTGTTGTTTTTTTTATAATAAAAAAACGTGGTTGACATTAAAATATTGATTTATTTGTATAAAATTCACCAAAACCCGAAATATATCATTCTCAAACTACTTATTATTATAAAATAATATTAAGTAAAAACAAAACAATTCCAAATTATTTTCCAATTGTTTTAAAACTAAATACAATTGAAATTTTCTTGAAAGCAATAATTTTAGAAACTCTCTGCAATTTTTCATTTTCTGTCTTTTAATAATAACATTTCATGTTTGAATTTCATTTTGAAAGATTATTTATAGGTCTATTAAATCTATATTTTTTCAGTCTCTGTATATAAACAAAAAAAAAATAAAATAAAATTGAAAAATTGAAATATTATAAATACATTTCCATTAATCAAAAATCAATTTTCCATTTCAAGTAGAAAATTAAATCTATACATACGTACATACCTATATATTTACCCAAAAACAAAATAAAAACACATACACACACACACAAATTTTTGATTTTGCTTTTGCTTAAAGGAATTCGACTTATTTTTATTTTTTTTGTTTATTTTTTTATACTGAAATGTAAATTTTATAAAAAAGAAGTTATTAAACTACAACCATTTAAGGTAGTTTACTTTTATTATTAGAAAAATAATAATAAAATAACAAAAAAGAATAATATTTAAATGTATATTTTATGCCTATTATGTATATTTATATATAAATATATATATATATATTGTGTGTATATAAAATAAATATATATATATAATAAATAGAAAATTGTAATTAAAACTATACTAAAATATAAAAAGAAAAAAAACAAAAATAAAAGAAAATTAATTTTTTTTTTCTATTTCATAATTTTTGTTTAATCGATAATTTAAATTAGTTAAGTTAATTATAATAAAAATAATAATACTGAAAATATTATAAGAAAATAAAATGTGTATAAATTAAATTAAAAATATAATTCTAATATATACATATATATAATATATATACATATAATATATATAAAATTGAATTGAATTTGTTTGATTTCTTTTGATAAATTCGTAAAAATAAAACTGATTTTCAATAATTTTTCTGAAAATATGATGTGTGATCTGGACTTGATTTTCTTTTTTGTGATTCTTCAACAATTATGACTGGAATATAATAGTAGAAATAACTATTGGAAATAAATTGTAGAATTTCTAACTTAATTTGAAATTTTCCCATGGAAATGTTTAATGTTTTTGTAGCATTTGAATCGAATTTTTCCATACAATAATTTTCGGCTCAATTTTCTACAGTTGTTTCGAAAAAAATCCGAAAAAAGAAATATTAATTGTTTCCCTTTTCTAAATTTTTATTTTGGAAAATTAAATTTTCTGCAAATATTAAACTTCTGTTGCGTCATACTTAATTTTGTACAATGTTATACTTAATTTTTGTACTACCATCTTGCTATTAAAAAATTTACAGACTTTCAATTAGCAGACCAGATGTAGACTAGTCGGGAATATTTATCATCCAGATATCTCCAAAATACGTTAATCCTAAACTACTTCATTATTGTAAGGTGAATAAAAAATTTTGATTTATATTTTTTATTATAGGCTGTTACATACCGGTTGCCTTAGATATTAAAGGGTGGCGAAGGTAAAAATATTATATAAAGTATATGGATTTGAAGCCAAAAACGGTTAATGTTTGTTTTGAATTTTTGATTCTTATGATTCTTATAATAGTGTGGAATTATTATTTTTTGATTGTAGAAACATGATGACAAACATGAAACATGAATTTCTGAATTTAGTTTTTTACCATTTTGGCATTTCTACTATTCAGAGGTTGTTGTTTATCCCAACTGTTGTTTCGTGTTAGAGCTATTTTTGAAAAGACCTAGCAGTATTTTGATTATGCCTACAAAGTATACAATACAAAATATCTATAAAGCAGGAGAAGTACTTCAGCTGTACGTTTTGTTAATCACTTGAATTTAATTTAAAGGCACCTTTAAATATCCAACTATTCAGATGATATCTATTGCTCTTTTGCACTAAAATTGATATAGAAAAGTAAAGTAAATCAGTAATTGAAAAATATTGAGTTGGGTCCGAAATCCCAAAATCAAAATCTCAAGCCCAAAATCCTAAAAAAAAATCCCAAATTTAAAAATCCTAATATTAGAAAATCCCAATATCACAAAATCCGAATGTTACAAAATCCCAAATTAGAAAAAAAATAAGTTTTATGCATTTAAAAATTAAAAATTAATTTAAAATTAACCGAGCTACAGTATTGTCATTTCTATTCTTGTCTATGTTACTGTTATCTAGAAAAAGATTTTTGTATTTGGTATATTAGAAATATAAAGCCACATATTAATTAAATGTTTGTACTCATTTCATTTTAAGTTTGAATAAAATTCTTGTGGTTCTGAGAATCATTAAATGACAGAACGGCTTTACGAGACTCCCTAAAACCAAAAACGAACACATAATTTGTGTTATTCGAATTTTAATCTGGATAATTGCTTTTTCTAGAAATGAACAAATAATTAAGATAAGTGTTCTGGAAAATGTGATATATCTATTTTTGCATCCAACAGCGGCCACTCATAAAATTAATTAAGATAAATATTCGGGAAAAAGGGCCAACCATGATTTTTAACTCCAAATCTAAATACGGCATAGTTTAAGTAAAAAATATAAAAAATATAATTATTTTATTTTTAACGTCGCAGGCTACTGCCGCCAAACCTTCGCTACTCATTTATTGGAACCCTATTTTTGCCGAATTGATTTCATGTATTAAGTATATAATTTTAAATTTGAAATAAATTTTCAATTTTTAAAATATTAATAGTTCTTTCGGATTTTGTTATTTAGAATTTTTTTTTTTGGGATTTTGATTTATTTGGGATTTTTTTGTTTGGGATTTAGGTGGACTCAAAAGAATATTTAATACAAATGGAATTGGTTATAAACCTAAGATGAGATGTATTGAGAATGTCTACACAGCAATTCCGTAAAATGTGCGACTCGGTGATGAAAATGTAGAGGAAATTAGTTCATTGTGCTATTTTGACAGCTTTGTTACTGTTGATGGCGGAGCAGAATGATTGTTAAAACCATATGGCATGGTATTTTGTAAAATTTTTGATATCTCCAAATATAAAATAAAATAACAAGAGATTTGAATTGTTCAAATAAAACATTTCAACTTAATATAAAAAAATTCCTAATAAATTTTAGGGCGTCCGGAATCATTGCACTAAATTAGCTGATCGCACTTGATTTATTGTCAAAATTTTTTTCTTTTAACCAAACAGGAACAATAAAATGACAATAATGACATTTGCTTAAAATATAAAATTTATATAGTTACCATAGTCATGATAATAATAAATATTACTAAATGCTGCTAAATATTGCTGGAATAAAGCACTTTTTTGTGCTTTTTTCAAAATAAATTTGACATAAAAAATAAAAAAAAATATGTATAATGCCAATATTGATTTTACTCCTAACACATTATTAATTGTCATAAATTTATTAATACTAGTTAAATACCCGTTACTACGTACCTTTTTTCTACAGTCATATATAGTGAAAAATCAAAATTAGACCATCCTAGGTTGTACTACATTATAAATTATTAAAATCAAAAATTCCCCTATCAACAATATTTTAGTAATATGTAATACTTTAGTTTAATTGGTAGGTTATCAGACAGACTATATAATTGGATTGATATAGATTGAAATATTTAATCAACTAATATTTCATTAAAAACTATATTTCTAATAGTTATAATATTCTTTTCGGTTACAATTTTCAAATGATTTCTATTCATAGTGCGCGACATCCCGACATATTATAGTTGTCCATGTGAAAAAACTGATGTATGAAGTAAAAGACCAACCTTATTGAGAGCTTGATCTTGCGATTTGTTCATGATCATTGCAAAGGCAGATCGGACGGGAAACTGGCGTCCCTTAAAAGCGAATGGTGTAGCTCCAGTATTCGATGGGATCATAGGAATTCTGGGTATTAACAAAAAATTTCCCTTCTTATTTCTAGTACAAATTTTCGCTTCAATTATATTGGGCTTAAACTAATTATTATTAATTTTGTCCCATTACTAAGTTCAACCGATGGGTCTAAATTTCTTAGGAGAATTATTGAACAATCCACTTTCAAGAGTAATTTTTGGGGTGGTAAGCTCGAGACTTCAAGTGAGTATAAAAACTCTGTTGGATATATTTATATTTATCAGTAAATTTTTATTTCTCCGATTAATTTATTTAGGATGTACGTATTCATGGAATAATCATTTTTAGGGGATAAAATAGCATTTTCTAGGAATGCTGATTTATTGAGTTGATTGGAGTTTTCAAAGTAAATAAATTTAACTAAATTTTTCATATAATTTATTGAAAGTGTTAGTTTTTTAGGTATTTGAATGATGTTTTTACAACCATCAGTAATCTCTCCACCTTCACCAATTAAACTAAATAAATACTCTGAAAACTCCTTGCCATCTGTTGAATTCAATGATCTTTTATATTTATTCATAATTTAAATTTTTCAACTCCCTCACTTTTTTATGGATGTGTTCACGATTTCCTTCCAGCATGAAGTAACAAAATTTGTCGGAAATCCCCACCCAGCACGATAATTTTTAACCCAAACAAATCATTGAATTTTAACAAATCTTTAAATGTTCTATCAACAGCTTCAAAAATGTATTTGTTTGCCATCATTATTTCTGCGTTTCTAATTAATTCTGCCGTGTCAGACCGATAAAAAATATTGCATGTTGATGTTTCATGAATATTAAGTGGAATTTTAAACCGCCTATGACCATTACTAAATAACTGAGCAACGATGCCGGACGATGCTACAGCTAATGCTATTTTACTTTCAGACCTAATTTGATCTAATAATTTGTTAAATATAAATGATTTCCCAGTTCACCAGGACCATCAATAAAAAATAAATTTTTTCCAACGAAATTTGACTCTAAGGATTTTTTTTCGAAAGATAGGAGGTAATCCCCGAAGAATATCAAGAGCTCCAGCCGCGTGTGCGTCTTGATAGTGTAGGACTCTAAGGATGATATAATAGTTTTAAAAGCGTATTTCTGGCCATTTAGTGGAATGAAATTCATTTCTTCTTGTATTTGTCATGCTAATCTAGGCAATCTTGGAAATTTTGAAAGAGAATGACTCTTCTGATTTAAAAACAATCTATTTCGAGCAAAGTGGAACTTATATCAGAACTATTCTTCTTCGTTTGTGTTAAAAACAAAATGTATGCATAAAACAGAAACAATTTCTCTTTAAAACAAAAAATTATAACGGTACATGCTGACACCGTCGAAGAATTATAAATAGATAGTGCGACTATTTAGTGTAAATCTATTATGACAAAAACTAAATTAAAATTATAATTCTAATGCATACAAACATGTAATGTATAAAATTGAATCGCTTGCAGGTTAGCCAAGATCAAAACGTCTAACAGGATGATCACAAAAAAAATCAACATTATTCCAATATTGAAACGGAATTAGTAACTACGAACTAACATGTCATATTATTGTCTATTACAATAATAAGTTCAACACTTAAACAACAGTAAAACAGTTCTTTTATAATATTACGTGGTTCCAAAAAATTAACAATTTAATTTATTCAGTTTATATTTTAGCTTAATTATGTCCGTACAGTATTGATTCAGAATCAATTAAAATAACTACAATATCTTTAATAAATTAATGATTTATCGACCAAACGACCGCAAAATTTTGAGATTGTAACAACTTTATTATGGTCGTATGTAGTAATTGAAAACTTAAAGAAAATATAGTCAAATTTTCTAATTTCGAATACTAATTGAATTATAAATAGGTATTATATGCTACTGACAGACTTGTAATATCGATATTGAGTATTACCAAAATCAAAACGTAGTTTAAAATTGAAAATTATTTGTTTGGGTATAAGAAAAATAATTTGGTTATTAAACTAGAAAATTATTTGTTATTTAATACAATGCATACATAGTTTTGTTGTTTTACGGGACTTTAATTATTAATTTTTTTAGTTTTATCAAAACATTCATAATTAAAATATTCATTCTCAAAAACTGTACTAAAAACAATTTCAATTCATGTGAAACAAAAATAGCTTATATACATATATATTTTTTTAAAGCATATATTGTGTGCCTTGAATATTATTTTTGATTTTATTTTTACTAAACTACTTTCGACTTCATTTTATTTTATTATTTTTATTTTAACTTGAAATAATTTTAAATAAAACAAAGTATTTTATTTATAATGGAATAACTTTATTTTTGTTTAATATATATTCAAACAACACTAATAATATTACTCTAATAAGTAGTGCCGAGCTCTATGACCCTACTCAATTCTACATCATAATGAAATTTTCTTCACTAAGTATATTATAAATTTTTAGAATTTTTTCCAAAGAATTCCATACAAAAAAAAAAAAAAAAAAAAAACAACAACAAAAAAAATCTTCATCAAATATAAAGAAATCATCATTATCATTCACATCAATTTCATTATTGACCTCTCTATTTCTTCTCTTTAAAACATCTTTATATCTATTTCATCTAATTTAAAATTAAAGAACATAAAAAAAAACAAAAATTGAAAAAAAATAATAACAAATTTAACATTGGCCAAATATCGCTTCTTTGTTAGTAGTAAATTTCCCAAGAGTTGATATCAAACTATCAATTTTTATTTTACTTTTGAATTTTTTTCAGAATTTTCCATTTCAATTTTCTCTAAAAACAAATCAAGAACAAAATAAAAAGAGAAATAAATTTAAAATAAAAAAAAACAACAAAATAAAGTTAAAATAAAAAAAATATACCATTACGAATCCTTTTAAGAAAGTCAAAAATATTAAAAATAAAACAAACAAAATACAAAATAAAAACAAAACAAATTTTTTTTTTTTTTTTTGCAAAAAAGGACGATACAAACTGCGCTCTGATATAAAATCTAAAATATGTTGATGGCTTTTAAATTGGTTCCTTAAGCAATAAAATAACAGTTACAAAGAAAAAAGAAAAAAAAAAAACAACCGACAGAAATAGATGAAATAAAAAACAAATAAATAGAAGAAAATATTTATAGTAAAAAGTTTCAATAACACATCTACACATCGTTTTGTATTAAAAATCAAGCGAATAAAATTTTAGGCCTAAAATTTTAGGTCGAATATGGAAAAAAAATGTATATGTATTTTATAAGTTTGTAGTGTATCAAAAAGGATGATGTATATCTATATCCTTTTTATAAGAGATGATAAATGTAAAATGAATAAAAGAAAGGAATTTTATAACAACGTAATACGAATTGCCTAAAATGAAGTATTATTAAATATAAGAGTATTCTGTAGTTCAGATATTATCTGTAGTGTTTTTCTTCAGGATAGTTAGTTCGAATTGTTTTAACAAATACAAAAAAAAACCTAAACAAGCGTTTTTGAATAATCGAATAAAATTCAAATTTAATTTGGCTAATAAAGTCGTAAGCTCTGATGAAGAAAGTATGTTGCTTCCGGAATATTGGTATTAGCAAAATAATAATAACAAATTTTTTTAACATACATAGTTTCAAACATATACCGGGTTTTTCAGAGCTTGCATATCAGTTTTTTAACATATAAAAAAAATTTATTAACTAAATCAAGGATGTTCTATCGATTGGTGATATTTTCAACTTTCGGGTAGGACCAGGAAAAGGTTTTTTAAACCCGAAAAATTCGCCGGAATCAAGATTTTAAAATGGGAAGAAGTAGTTTTTATGCAAATTCGGATTTGACGGGGAAAAATAAAAAAATTTCGTCTTTACTAATAAGTTAATTTTTATTAGCTAACTGATGATAACACTTCTGTTATGGATCGTATTTTCATAGTGTTCCTGATTATGATATTTCTAACCCACCATGGCAAGTTTAACAAAGTAGATACCATTGACTAAATACAGCCTTTTTGTTAAATAAAATAAAAAGTTTAGTAAATAAGAAAAATACACAGAAGTACAGGAACCTACAGATTCAATAAGTTTAAAATCAACTTATTTATTTAAAAATGAATAAGAAGACAAATGTAAAATTTCACGACTTAATCACAATTTTCGAACAAAAATATTTATTAAAAAAAAAAGAATCTACCCAATTATGGTCGACTACAGTGCTATCATTGTCCCAAAATGAGCTACCAAATTATATAAATTCAAATCTATTCATAAATTAATTTCACTACGGTAAGGTGGGCATAATACAGAAATACAATATACTTTCACAAATATTTCTCTTTGTTTTCTGCTAGTCGTCTACATTCACTTCTGAACTAAAACATACAATAAAACACAACAGAAAGCACAATAGACAAATTATTGAAGTATTTTTCAATATCTATGTCACAAAACAGTAATAAAAATATTTAAGTATTACGAGAGTAAAGAATGAGAGTAAGGATTGAGTAAATTTCATATTAGAAATTCATTTCAGCTTTTGATACAACAATCACCTGTTCAATTGCTGGCATAGAACAAAACTTAAGAATAACCGAGAAAGTTCTTTATCCACCACTTCCCCCACCACCTTCCCTAACACTGCATGTAGAATTTTGTTGAGTTTATCAGGCGGCTACGAGTCCTAAACTGAGAAAAAAAGTTCTTTGTAAAAAAGTTCGGTTGTGATAGTTTCAGACAATTATTGGCTATGATAACCATCGCTTATGGCTTTTATATCTTCAAATAAGTTAATATAAACACAAACAAAATAATTGCTGTTACAATAACAAATATTCGGTTGTGATAACCGACTGATAGCCGACTGATAGGTGGCTTTCAACTAAAGGTTACAATAGACTCAAAGCTGGTTATAATAACTGTCGCGAAGAAGCTACTTCACCCAAATGCATGCCTTCATTTCTCCTTGAAAATCTTCAGAACCTTGCAGTAACGGTTACGATAACTAAATTAAAGTTGGCGTAGCCGAATTTTCACATCACATAACACAAAATTTGAGGCTTCAGCAGCCGTAAAATTGGGAGAGGCCCTTTTGGAAGTTGTGATAACCTTCACAGAATTCTCCGTGTATCATCAACTCTTGTCATCATATTTGTCAAATAACCTTCTTTCTTAAATCAATGGTGCACTGTTAACTGCACTAAGACGAATTGGCTACTTTAAAGTATGACACCGCTGTTATGGCGTCATCCGATTCACGTTTGGCTTCCGAGAAACTGCAAAATAACCTGCTAGGCAATCAAAACTGGCTACTGAAAAACTTTTAGAATCTTAAACTCGTTGACTTACAGTCGTTGTCTGATCGTCGAATAATTGCAGATATCTCTTTTATTCACCAGATCCTTTCGGGTGTAACGGTAGCCCCTAAAATTTCAAATTATTTGGTTGCAAGATCCAATCGGAATATTCTCAGAACCGTTGAGTTGTTCCACATTCCCTTCCACCCTACTGAATATGGTAGATTCGAGTCAATCACTAGAATGCTCCGTGAAGTAAATTCTAACTCTAGTTCTTTTGATCGTCAACTAAGTGTTTTTACTATTAAAAAACGATTACGTCTTAATGTAAGTTCAACTGAGATAAACTAACAACTGTTTTTCTTTTTAGCTTTGATACTTTCGGCCTAACTTTTTGAAGTGTTTTTATTAAATGTATAGCTATTAACATAGGTATTAATTTATGACTTTTTACCCTTCTACTAACAGCATGTACCTGGTTTAGTTTATTTTTAAATATTTTAATCAAAGGTGGCGGTGACTTACTAACCCTACTGGATGATGAGTTATTGCACAATTAAATAAAGCAAGCCTTCGTCTAGTAATAGACGTCTGATGTGCTTGCTCTAAGCATAAATCTGACAGTATAAAATAAATGAATCCAAATCTTACCATATTACTTGTTCGAACCCGGAAAGGCAGTTATACTTCTGGCCAATTCAACAACAGACAGTTAGCATATTGTAAGTTGAGTTGGTTAAATACTTTGACAGACGCTTCACTTGGGTAACTCACATTTGGCAAAAACAAAGAGTTAAGAATAAATTTCAATCAACTTCACTACTACTGACTGACAGGACGCTACTCCAACCTGTCATTAGAAAGTAAATTAGGAGTATATAAAGTTATTTTCAGACAAATCTGATGTTACAGAGTTATGTTGAACCACTAGTTACTCCAACATTGCAATAATTAAATATTTGCAGTCCAAAGTACTGAAATCTATTTTCAATATTATTTCCTGGTACGTGCTAATGACAGAATAAGGTTAGATTTTAATATTTCATCTGTTGATAACTTAATAAAAACGAAAATTCCAAAATATTGATTTCGCCTATAGAGATTTACTCAAATTTATTTATTTATTTTTTTTTATTTATTTTTATCTCAAAAAGAGCAATTTGCTTATATAAAGTATATATATATTGTAGTTTACAATTCAGTGTTTTAAGATTAATAAGTGCGTTTAAAGAATAAAAAGAACAAAAGAGCGAAGTTATAATAAAGAGCTAAATTTACAAAAAAAAAATATTCTGTAGATGAGAGAAAAAATAATATACTTACAATTTAATTTTTTTTTTTTTTATATATTAATTTAATAAAATATTTGTTTATTAAAATATTATTTTTTAAATAGTGTTGTTCATAATTTTCAAATTCATCGGCAGCTTGTTGTATTCTTTGACAGCATTATTGTAAATCGCATCATTTCTGATACTACTGGCTATTGTGTACTTCTATATTGTCCTTCGTTTATTGTTCTTAGAATTGTATTTGTAATGATGGTCCCAGTAAGTATTTTATGTATTTGTGTGCAGAGCATTTTCTGTATATACAACTGCAGCGGCAATATTTTGTATGTTTTATCTATTTGTTGTGTTGATGTTTTTGTTTTAGTCCATATATATTTTTTATTTCTTAGTTTTGAATTATTGGCATTTCTTGGTTTTTGGTTTTGTTCATATTTCCCCATCCCACAATGGCATATACACATGAACTATGGAATACGCTAAAAAACAGAGTTCTCTTCCATTGAAATGGATGTGCTATTATTCTGAATATACCTGCTATTTTCCTAAGTTTTTCAATTTGAATATTAATTTGTGTTTTTCAGCTAAATTCAACATCTATTACGAATCCTAAATATTTATATTCGTCAGGTTTTTGAATTTTCATGTTGTTATATAGTAGATTTAAGGACTCAAAATGTTTAGACTTAAAATAAATATACTTTGTTTTTTTTTAATGTTTATCGTCAATTTGCACATCCATTTATATATTGTGGTTAGGTCAAAATTCATGTTTATCTCTAAATTCGTATTACTATTAGCGTCATATATAACTACAGCATATCGATTATCAGCATATAGAAACCGTTGCGCCTGTAGATTTAGTTCAGCAAAACTGTTCATGTAGCAATTTAAAAGTGTAGGACCTTGTATATTATGCCACAGTCCGTTTTTTCGATTGTATTTATGTATTGATGTGTTCTGTGCATGCATATTGCTTCCTTTCAATTAGATAGCTCCTAAACTATTTTTATTCGACACCACTTATTCCATATTCATATAAAATTGGCTAAGAGAATATTCCTATCCACCACATCGAATGCTTTCGTGAGTTCAAAAACATCGCTGCCACCTTTTTATTATTCCCTAGTCTATTTAGAATGTTGGTTAGGACATCAAAAATAAATCAACTAATCAATAACGAGGCATCAAGCAAGCGTAGACTAAAACGTTTCAGAACGACAAATTTGCTTGAGTCTCTATAAATTTCAAAATTCTATTAAGGCTAAAAGTCCTTGCACTTTTCACTTAGATACATGTTATCTACTACTCTCAAATACACTACTCTCAAATACTCTACATAATACGTTTGTTAATGGTTAAGATACTGTTGTACAGAATAAGTATACAAAAAAAAAATGAATTGAAAGAACAACAGTCGTCCAAATATAAAATAACATGTATAAAATCTAAATATTTTATAAATTTCGAAATGCAAAATCACCAAAAATTCAAATAAAATTATTTGAAAAAGGATACAAAATTTTAAAATCAAAAATTTTAAAAATCCTAAAAACAAAAATAAAAAGCAAAAAAATGAAGCTACACAGATTAAGTTTTATTTTGGAGCCGACGAAAAAAACAACGATGTTTTTTTTTCGATATCGTTGTACAAATTTTTTTTATAATTTTTGTTTATTCTCAGAAAACAAATATAAATGTAGTTATGTTGTACAGTGATTACTTTTTTTTTTTTACATTTTTTTGTTTTTTGTTTTTTTTTTTTTGAATTCATATATTTTTATTTCGTTTTAAGAATATTTGTATACAAAACGGTGCTTAAGGATTTCAAGCGACGTTAAATCAACCAGCTATTTTTAAAATAAAAAATTACAATTATAATAACATTTCAAATAGAATTAAAATAAAAAAAATAATTTCTACGAAATTGTCATTCTATAATATTGCCCCCGTAAGTGCTTAGAGTTTACATGATCCACCAAAAAAAATATATATTATATACAAAGATACATTTTCACAAAATATGAAAAAAAAAACCGATTTATACAGTTTACAAAATAAGCAAACAAGGGATAAAAAAAAAGGAATTCAACAATGAATTTTATAACAGGATAATAAGTTAAGAGCACACTCAAGGACACTCACTTTACAAAAATAAAGAAGAAAAAAAAACAAACAATATAGTTTTCAAATCATAATGCAAGGATTTGAAGAAAAACGAATTATCTTTGGTGTATAGTACTACTACTACTATACAATACAAAATGTTATGTAAATGTTGAATTGATGTTTGGTGAAGATCCTTAAAAAAACATTTTCTATTTCATTTTCCATTTATGTATGTAAAATATCTAAAAACAGAAGCCTATAATAATAAAAATGGAGAAAAAAATTGAAATGAAATGAAATGAAAGGGCAAAAACATCCTTTCTAAATAAAACTAGGTTATTTTAAAATATATGCAATGATAGAGAAGGAAATCAAGTAAAGTTTCTTAAACAGACATCTTAATGAATAAAAGAGATAGAAATAGTATTAAAATGACTTTGTAAATTGTAAAGATGAAATAATAAAAAAAAAATAATAAAAATATATAAATTTCTTTTTTATTTAAATAAAAATAGTTGAATATTAAAAAAAAAAAATATATCCCTTTTAATCAAATTAAAAGGAAGTAGGGTACATACTTGAACTTTATGTTTTTAACAAAATACTTTTTTTTATAAAAAAAAAGTACAGACATGGATAAGTTATCAAGTCTTATAAAATAACTAGTTTTGTAACCCGCCATAAATGACGGAAGCAAAATAAATTCTAGCATTTCTTCCTTCATTAGAGTTTAAATTTCAAGTTTAGGAAAAATACGAATTTGCTTACTAATTTGTCATACCATTATTTTTTTATTATAACGCTTTTAATTACCATATAAACATAATATTCATAGTAAGGTGCAAAATTTTCAATTCCCTAAGTATTATTTACTCGATCATTTTAACGACATCTTATTTGCCCTCATTGGAAATTTAAACATATATTATCCTAAGACCTTAATAATTCTAAATAATCAATATTCTTAGACATTCTATTGTATTCAATTAATTATAATATAAATTAGTCAAAAAGATAATTTCAATTTAAATTAATATAGAAATACTAAATTCAAATAATATTTTTAATGAAAATAAAATCTAACTAAATAATATAAACTTACAATAATTTTATATTTTTACAATCATAGCAGCGTTCTACTGTAAAATTCAAATTGTAAAATGAAATTAATTAAGACATAATAAAAGTAAAAGTAAAGTTCTATGGCGCCATCTAAATTTAACACTTGAATGACATGACGATCATTATGAAATGATGGGTAAATGACACAGATGACAGATGACAGATGACAGATGACAGATGACAGATGACAGATGACAGATGACAGATGACAAATGACAGATGACAGATGACAGATGACAAATGACAAATGACAAATGACAAATGACAAATGACAAATGACAAATGACAAAAGACAAATGACAAATGACAAATGACAAATGACAAATGACAAATGACAAATGACAAATGACAAATGACAAATGACAAATGACAAATGACAAATGACAAATGACAAATGACAAATGACAAATGACAAATGACAAATGACAAATGACAAATGACAAATGACAAATGACAAATGACAAATGACAAATGACAAATGACAAATGACAAATAACAAATGACAAATGACAAATGACAAATGACAAATCACAAATCACATATGGTATATCTAAGCAATAAAAAACAGATACTATACTTATGACAATTACATGATGTTACAATTTGTATATATATTTCAATTTGTATATGTGTTGGACTATTCCGTCGAACTTACAAACATCCAGATAAATGCAGAAAATTATATATATAATACTGAGTCTGTAAAACTTTGGTTGTTCTAAAATACAATAAGGCAGTAGACAATTATCTTAATTTGCAAAAAACAAAACAAAATAATTCCAGAATTAATACAAAACGTTCTGTTACTGGTGTAAATAAAGGCTTACGATTATTTGTAAGTTAGCAGGTAAGTAACAATTTAACAGGTTTTTCTAGTTTCAGAAAAAAAAAATATTCAAAGTTTAAATTTTAAATATAATTTTTTAACACTACCAATTCTATAGTGATCTGTTCGTAGACTAGTAAATAAATCGTTAACACTTTTTAATATTAACAAAGTCAGTGATCTCTTGGACAATGTGGATTTGTGCTTGGGTGGGCTGAAAATTTAAAACTAAATTATATTTTTTTTGATGCTAACAGCTCTATTGGTATGGTAAAAAAATATGAATTGTTGCTTAGGTGATATAAGAATTATTTACTGTCATTTTAAGATGAAAACTATAATGTGATGATGATTTATGACACATGATGATTTATGTATAGTGTATTTACAGTGATAACACATTGTTTGATATATACCTACTGTTACGATAATGCTTAGAACATGCATGTTAAACGTTTATTAATTAACGAAAGCTTGTTTCAATTGATTGTGCAATATATTGTCAACCAGCAGTGCTTATAGTTAATAAAAAAATGTTACTAAACCATATATGATGTTCGCAGAGAAGTGAAAAATCATATTTATTTATTTCAACGATTTATGCCTGAAGAGATAATTCTCATAAGAAGGCTATATAATGTACATATAGAATTTGTAAATATACAAATTAGAATGTTTTAAGCTAATTGTCTACAAAAAAAAATTTAAAGTTAAGTAGCAAGTGAACCAAAAGTATAAATAAAAGTTTACAATCAAGAACCATAAAAAAAAGAATAAAAAAATAAGAAAAAATAAAAAATAGTTTTACATTAATTTAAAATTAAAGCAAATTAGATTGACTACTAGGAGCCCCTGTTGAGTAATTATATTTCAAGTTGAAGTCAAATTTAAAGTTTTTAAAAAAACAGTAATTTACGTACTGACATAGACTTCGCACGATATAGCAGAAACCACTCGTGTTTAATAAAAAGTTTTGTGGTTAGTAAGTTTGATTTAGCACACATTAATACACGTCCCTCATATACTGCTTCGTTTCCGATATTTTCCCTATAGTAAGTGGCATTTAGTGGATAAAGTTACTAAAAATAAAAAATTTTGTCATTAAAGAGGTTTGTAATTTGTATATACCTACATAATACATAATTTTAATAAAAAATGTATTATTACTACAAATAACCAAAATTTAGAAACAGTTAGTTAAAAAGATAAAAATGAAGAATTCATGTTTTTTTGTTGTTTTTATATTTTTTATTTTAGATGAATTTGCATGTACATATGTAAATTGTTATAACTGATTTGTTTGCTTTTGTTTATTATTATGTTAATAAGATCTCACATCCCACATAACATTTTATTGTTATAAAAACAAAATTAGTGCTACAAGAGTTCTATATGACTCTGATAAATCAATGAAATTCCCAGCCAAATTTTGCATTTTGTTCACAATAATTATAAATATTAATACAATTATTTTTGACCGAAACATATTATTTATTAGTAAGACATTTTTTATATTATTAACTAATATCTATCTCTCTTTCTCAGAAAATAAATAGAAACTCCATAAAATTATTATTTGAAAATAAAAAATAATTCCCTTCTCACTTTCGCATACATAAATTATTTCAAATGAATATCATTTCAAAATGAAAACATATACACTAATACATGTATACTAATCCTATAAAAAATATTACAGCACTTGCTCCGGTGCCTTATAGGATTCTCCATTTTAGTGCTATAACGTATTTATAACCTTTCGCAGCAATTGCAGAGCACTCAAATTAACACTAATACTGCTATAAGAGTGTTTATAATAGTGTTATAAGAGTGCTTAAGAGTCTTATACCGATAAAATTGTTACGTGGGATATGCATAATGTATTTGCTCAATAATGAAACCATATGAGTAAAAAATTTTCAACTGTGTGCGCAATATTGTTTTATATACAACTTATATAATTATATTAGAAGTTCATTAGGGAGTAGGAGAATCGAAATAAAATGAAAAGGTGTCTGCTGCGCAGGTCCCTAAATGCTTGTCAATTATAATTATAGATAATTATTCAAATATGATTCTGTAAGCTTTTAATGTTACTGTACGTCTTAATGATTTAAACTGAGTATTTATATTATATGTTATATAATTTAATGCCAGTATATAAAGTTGTAGATGTGCCGAATTGTGTGGTTTTTTAACGATCTAAGTGAAGTAAAATTTGACTTCTAGCATCATTTACTTTATGAATGTCTTGCCGTTTATTTAACGTAGCGGTTGTATGTATTTTTTTAGATGGAACTTCGTGAATGTTGATAACTAGTTTTAGTTTTATTAAGTCTTTTATAAGCAGTATCTACTTTTCGCTATGGATAAGATCAGTACTTTCTCTCCAGTTATAACTATTTAAATTTTTTTTAGCTCTATTTTGAATCACCTGTAGCTCTTCTATCTTTTGAAGTTGTTCCCCATAATTTTATACCATAACTAAGATGCCTGTGAAATAGCGAGTAATAAGTAGATAGTTTTTGTTGTTTTCGGTATTAATTCACGAATTGATGATGTGAGAATTGATGTTTGAGTATTCCATTTCAATTGAGCATCGATCCAGAGCCCTAGGTACTGAAAAACTGTTTCTTGCTCTAATTTATCATTACCTATTTTAATATTTAACGGTGGTACAACTCGATTAGTTATCATATATTTAGTTTTTTTTTGTGTTTATTGTTAATTTTTGAGCTAATAACCATTCATTGACCCTTTTGATGTTTTCAGTCATAATATTTTAGTGAAGTTTTCAGATTCAAAGATTAAACATATATCGTCTGAAAATAAATAAATTTCTGCTTTAAGATCAATGTTGTCTATACTATCAATGTAAATCAAAAATAATAGAGGACCAAGAACGCTTCATTGTGGCACACCGAATTTAACATTTTCTTTTTCACTTTTTGTTTCAGATATTTGAGTATATTGGCAACGATTGTGTAAATAAGAACAGAACCACTTGAATGCAACTCCTTTTACACCATAACTTTGAACTTTTTTTAACAATTTTTCATGATCTAGCATGTCAAATGTCTTAGTTAAATCCACAAATAAAAGAGAGACGATTTTCCCTTTTTCTTTCAATTTTTGAACATAACTTAACATATCATCAATGACATATCTTATTATATAGATAATATTTGTTAGTAATTATACACTTTAATTGAAATATTCTAAAAACCTAGGCCAAACAAGTAAATAATTAAAAAGCTAAAAAAAAAAAATAAAAGTTATTAGTTAGTCTTAGCCATACGTACATTATTTAACAATATTTTTTTAGGAGATTGGCTCAACTCTGCCATATTCAAATCTTATACTCAGAGAATGTAGAACAACTCAATGGTTCTAACATAATTCCGATTTTGAATTGCTAATTTTTGTAACTTCTTTATTGTATTTACTTTCACTAATAATCTATTTTTATTGTGTAAATATCGGTATTTCGGAAGGAATTTACTCCCTTCATCAGTGTTTGCGACTGATTAGTCTTTCCTGAATCAAATAATTAAGAAAGTAAGTTGTTTCCGAAATATCGATATTTGCACAATAAAAATAAATTATTATTGAGAGAAAATTCGACTTTTAATTAATAAATTAAATATATCACTGAAAAATAAATTTGATTATCAAATATAATTCTTTATTGAATAACGGTATTTTTCCGGCTACCTAATCTAAAATAGTAGCGGTTTTTAATTTAAAATCTGAACAATCAATTTGATCATAACATAGGCTAGCTCGCATTGAATAAAATTGAATGAAATTTGAACTCATCCTGTTTCACCGTAGTTATGACCAGGTTTAAAAATCTTAAATATTTCGATCAGCTCTAATATTTTGTACACACCGCTCAAAATCAAATCCATATGTCCTTTTCCAATTTTATTTACAAATCAGGCTCTAAATATAAATGAATAAAGCAGTACACTATTATTAGATTAACATAATGTAAATAAATATTTTTAAAATAAAAAATGTAGTTAAATATTTTCATCGTGTTCATTTCCTAATAAAAACAATTTACGATAAGACAAACAAAATAATGAAATACATACATTAGATCAATAAAATTTCAATATTCGTTTTTAGTTTTTTTTTTGTATTTTTTTTCATTTTCATATTTTTCTTAAGGCATATAAAAATGCGGAATTCCTTTGGGTTATTTATTTTATTCGGAAAAAGAAGGAAAATAATTTTTTTTATATATATATCCTTATTAGGTCCTTTATTAAAAATAAAAAAAAACACACACACAATTTTGGAAACAAAAACAAAAATTATAAATCAATCGTATATCGAGAGTAGAAAATGTATATAAGCGATATGTGAGGGTTTAATGTAAAATAACATGTAGAGTATGTAATTCTGCTTTAAAATGTCTGAGTTTTGTATTTGTAAAATCTTTCAACTTACTTAGTTATTTTTTTGTTTTTATTTTTCAATATCAATTTATTCCACTGATATGACGTCATCATGAAAAATTAATTTAATTGATTTTTATTATTAAAAAATGCAAATTACGGATAATAATGATAAAAATGAATTTTTATGTTTGTTAATTCGCCAATTTTTTTTATTTATCAATCAATTTATCCCATATAGTTAAAATTATAATGAGTTTTCGTTTGGATGACGTAAGTCTTGAAATATATTCATAGAGGGTGTAATACAGGCTGAAATGAATGTGAGATTTTTACTAACTTTATATATAAACCTTTAAAATGTTACAAAAAAAAAAAATTGCATAGCCATAAAGCCAAACTCTATAAAATTTAATTACTATATCTATTTTGACACTTTGTATAATGTAATGTTGTGAATTCCGTGATAAATTACGAAGGTTTTCGGTGACGACTATTTTCTTTTTAATTTTTAACTGATTAATTTTCCGACACATTGACATGTTAGTTGAAGTGGGTCTCATCTTTTGCAACATCGCGTCTTATTTCATCAATAACAAAATAAGATATTCAATAGGTTAATATCGCTATTATATATATATATATATATATATATATATATATATATATATATATACCGTATATGACATTAACGATGTCTCAAAGTACTTAACTTTGAAAAAAAAGAACACTACAAAAAGACATTTTTTGCAATTTATACAATATTGAAAACTATTGATTCAAGTAAATATTTTAGTTACAATAATAATAATAATTACAGTGACTTCAAAGAAGTGATTAGTAATGAATACAATTTTGTGTTTCAAAAAAAAAAAATTTAAATCCTTTTTCAGCAAAAATAAACATTTTATAATTTTGACTTTAAAAAAGCATAGAATTTTAAAACAAAAATAAGTAGCAATCAAAATACTTCAAAATGATCCCAACTGAGGTACAAATATCAATAATAAACTTAGAATTTGAACCAAAAGACAAACAAAAGACAAGACAAGATCATAAACGGAAGCCCAAAAGAAAAATGATTTGCCTAAAAATAGGCAACAAATGAAAAACCTTAAAACGATAAACGGCCGACTCGCCGCAAAGATGGTGTTCAAAATATCGAAAAAGCTTATGTTGAAGTTGCAACACTTTCTCCATCAATAGCAAATATTTTTAAAAAGCATGACAAAATAAAATCTAACCCTTCAAACAAATAGTTTAAATAGCAAAAACACAAAAAAATAATTACGGTTCGAATTAAAGACAAAGAATAGCAACACAGACTCGCACAAAAACAAGCATTAAAAAAGAGAAACAACCATACAATTACAAAATTTGAAATTAACCTGATATCTAAAACAAAGAAATTTATATTTGCACTATGAATCCTAGAACTCACATTAGAATTGATCAATTACGATTATATTAAACGACATTAATTGGGCTATCAAAGACACAGTTTTATGACGAACGAATTATAAAATAAAAGGATGGTAATTAGAGTGAACGGAAAAGTATGGTTTTTGTTAGAGGAGTGAAAGAAAATGTATGTATGTTTGGTCACTGTTGTTGGTTTTGTAACAAAAGGTTAATAAGAACACGATTGCAGATATAAGTAATACAATTGTTTTTGATAATTAGATTTGTTTTTAGTGATATGTTTAGATTTATGGAATAAAAGTCGAGTTTCCTTTCACTAATCATTAGTATTTATTTTGCAAATATCGATATTTCGGAAGCAACTTACTTCCTTCATCAGTGCTTTGCGACTAATATTAGTATCGAAATATCGATATTTGCAAAATAAATACTAATGATTAGTGAAAGGAAACTCGACTTTTATTCCATAAATCTAAGTAATACAATCCTACTGTCCTACTGCTCACCGTACGATATTCGGTTTTAGCTATCTTGAATATTTTGTTATCAAATTTATTTTGAGACAACTTAACTGAAGATTTCCAGCATAAGATAACTGTCTTAAGATAAGTTGAAAGCCTTTAAGGAGTAGCTAAGTGATTACCTTCAGAATTGGTTTTGGTTTTTACTGCTCTTTCAACTGGTTTTATGTGATAATCTTTTAATGTGTTATTCAAGTGATATCTGCCCCCCAAATTTAAATTTTTTATATTAAAAATTGACATTTTTGTAAGAAATATTTAATAACTCGGAAAAGTTTACTTAATTGTTGTTGTTAATGTATTGGAATATCCTCTACTACTTCGTAATATATAACTTTCATATTCATTATTTTTAAAAATATAAAAAATAAATAGATAAATAGGTTTTTAAATTATTTAATATTTTATTTCTTTTTATTCTTTTTTGGCTACATAATCCAATATTGCAACATTAATTTTGTTCTTGTTATTAAGTATAGCTACTAATTCTTCTTTAGGTGTCATCAAACATTCATCCAAATAACTCTCATACTCATATCCCACAAATCGTCTTTATGTTACATATATAAGGCTTTTGCTTGAATATTTTAGTCAATTATGGTCCCCTCAATATACTTTACTGAAATTAATCGGATGGAATCCGTTTAGGGAAATGTTTTACGTTTTGTACTTTGATTGATATCGTGCAATGATCCATTGAGATTTTCACCTTATTTTCAGCATTGAGTTATGGTTATTATATGATCATTGGATAATAGCAGAAGGGCTTTTTTATCCGCCACCTTCTTATCATCATTCAGAGAGGTTATATTAGAACTGAAAACCGTTAATTATAAAAATTAAAGACACGCTGTTACTAGAGTAGTTATATCACACTATTGAATAAAAAAACCAATTGGTTTAATCTTAAGGCCGATGAGATGTTTCATATTCCATTTCACCATATTATATATGAACAACAGACTTGATATGACAGATGACAGATTTTGATATGACAGATGACAGATGACCATGATATGACAGATTTGAGCCAATTAGTAGAATGCTTCGTAAATTCTAATTCAAGCTCTTTTCACCGTTACGTTCACGTTGGGACTATTAAAAGTAGCATGCGCAATAATAGCGTATGTAATGCTAACTAGCTAGTAAATAATTTGTTTTTGTCATGTCCTTTGGTTATTTTTTTGTTTTGACTCTTTTTCATTTTATTCATTTTTTTTTAAATTTTATAACAGTATTGACTTTACTCTTTTAACATATTTTAAATTTTTCGTAATTGTATAGTTTATAATTTTGTATATTTTAAATTTTTTGGATATTTCAATAGTGTGATGTAACTACTCTAGTAACAGCGTGTCTTTAATTTTTATAATTAACAGTTTTATAGCAGTTAGTAGCTATATATGATAAGTTAACAGTTAGTAGCTATATAGTAGCTTTATAACAGTTAGTAGCTATATATGATAAGTATTGCATAACACTTAAGTGGGCTTTCGTCTATAACAGACGTCTAATATTGTGCTTGTTCTAAGCATTACATGTGACACTATAATATGTGTACATATTACAGTTCTTATTGCTAAATATTTCAACTAAAACCCATGACTTTTTACTTTTGTTAAACAACTGTTGTAAACATTTTTCACCTTATAACCTCTAACTATAAGATTTTCG
Source organism: Argyra leucocephala (assembly GCA_963942445.1). Taxonomy (NCBI): domain Eukaryota; kingdom Metazoa; phylum Arthropoda; class Insecta; order Diptera; family Dolichopodidae; genus Argyra; species Argyra leucocephala. Next base: position 109,744,490 of record OZ012680.1, on the reverse strand, counting down.
CTCTATTCATGTCCCCATTGTACGTTTTTGAAATACTTTGATGATAATGATGATAATAACTATTTGCTATAAGTGTTGTCGTATAACGTATGTGCCTGAAAACTTCCACTTATGTTAAATACAAGGATTAAAAGGTTTTTGAAATTTTTAAAATGAGTTATAGGCTCTTTAAAAAATTTGTTCTAATAAAATATTTGTGGAATCGAAAGATTATAAATTACAGCAACAGCAATTCATCATCAGTGGTACTTCAATATTTTCATATAATTTTTATAAAGTTAATTGCTTTCGCTGATATTATGCAATGATTATTAAGTGGTAAAGGATAGAGTAAACACACTTGATTTGGTAAAAAATCAACAAAATTTAAAAAACAGCAGAATAGAATATAAAAAGTAATATTAAAAATCTATTTTGTTGAGTAGCCTAAAAAATTCGAATATTATTGTCTATAAAGAAAATTAATATGAAAATTTATTTTCCACATTAAGCGTTTAAACATGAACATTTTCAAATTTATTTTATTAAAGAAAATTTAAAAGAATTTGATGGTTAAAATATGAGTTTATCGAATGAAAAACAACAAAAACAAAAAAAAAAAAATTGGAATATAGTTTTTTTTTTGTTGTTGCTTCATAATAGAAAAAATATTTTATATCTATCGTTCAATTTTCTTTTAGTTACCAATATAATAATAATATATAATATTTATTTATATATATAACATATATATATACATATATAATAATATAATACGTATTTTGTGTGTATTTTCTTTTTTCTTTGATAATATTTTAATAACAAATATTAAATTGAGTTCTGATTTTTCAAAGGATTATAAATAAAATTTTCGTTTTTTTTTTCGATTTTAATTTTTTTATTTTGTTTTCCAGAATTTTTGAATAAACAGAGATTTTGGTTTTAATTTTGATAATATTAAAAATTTGATTTTAAATAAATTTGTTATTTATAAGGATTTTTGATTTTTTTTTTTTAAGGATCAATAAAAGATTTTATAACATAAGTAAACTTATTTCGATTAGTTTTTATTGACTTTTGTATAAATACGATAGATAATACTAGTAATACTGTATATATAGTATATATATATAAGTATATATATACTACAAGCTTTTATAATTTATATTTAAAGAATAAATTCGGCGGCAATTAACATAGAAGCTGTTTTTATGGTATATTTTGTCGAATATCCTGTAGGGTCTATGGGTGAACATTTTTAATAATAAAAATTAGAAACACTAGGTATGTTTCACTACATAGAAAACTGTCTTCTAATAATGGTGTAACAACCGAAATCGATCCAGATATTAATTAAGCTTAAAACAAAGACTTAATTATTTTATTGGGTCAACATTAAAATTTTGAGTCGATATTATTTACTTTGAAATATCATAGAGTGAAATAATTAAAGCCCTTGAACAAAATCTATGAAATCAAATTGTAGATTTGTTGATGGCCTATTGAAAAATTTTTTTTCTACTGAAGCAAAATATTTCATTATAATTTCAATATGTTTGTAGTGAAATTGAAAATGACATGAAAGTGATTCGATTAAAGTAAAATGATGTTTAGTTTTGGAAACTTGCATAAAAAAATAAAATATTGTAATAGGTACGAATGAAGTGGAGTTTATACTTTTTATACTGTTGTTATGAAATTTCCGGTAAAAAATAGCTTTCTAATAAATCCGGGTAGGTGCATATTGAAACAGAATAAATATTGAATCACAAAAAATTCTTGATTTCTTTTACTTAAGATGATATTATCTCAATAATTGTGAATAAGGACAACTAAATTGTTGAATTAAGATGTTAAAATAACTTAAAATAATACAGAAGATTATAAGATTCAAAAGAGGGAGACAAAACATAATGAAACCATGAAGACAAAATATTATTCGACATTTATAGGAAAATATGACCACAGTACCACACAGTGAACATCCTATTATGAATGAAATCACTATATTTCGATTAGATTTGGTAATTTTGGGAGTAGATCTAGTCTATATATAGCCGCAGTTGGAAAAGGGGTTATTGTGATTAGTCGTGTTAATCTGTGTTTCACGGAATCACTTCTTTGGACAAAAGATCAAAGCTTATCACACAATGTTTAATCATAATAGCAACAGATTGAAAACAGCATATTTTGCGAAAGAAAAGGACGAAATATAGAAGCTTTTGTGTAATATTTAAATTTTGTGTAATATTTATTATCATTCAAGTAAAACCCCACACCGTTACATAAAAAAAATAAATGACATGATATTAGTAAATTACAAAAAATTAAAATATATTAAAAGACTATGTTAATACTAAATACAAATTCAAAAATAAAACTAAATACAAAAAAAAAAAATTAAAAAAAAACGACAATGAAAAAATAACCAAATGGATAATAAGAAAAAATGAAAACAATTAATTGAACTAATTAACATTAGGCACATTATTACGCAGTCTACTTTAAACAGCCCCAACGCTTAATTGGTAGGCAAAAAGCTTGACGCTGTCCTGAAATGATTCCAATTGGTTCCTTCAATCAAAATATTTGAAATCACGGATACAAGAGACGTCTGCAATTGTCCGACGATCAGATAATGACTCTAACTCTAAAAGTTTAAGACGGTAGGAATAAGGTTTAAATCTAAGTGGAGCATTTCACCAAGGCCCCACCTATGTAAGATAAAAATATTTTGTAAGGTAGGGGCTTGAGAAATGCCTAAAGCATTGAAATAATGGAAAAGGGCATTCCACTACAGTTTCTATACAGTGTTGAACAATTAAATCAGTTTTTTTACCAATGGATTCAACACAATTAATACTACTTAAAAATTGATTTTTAAATAGCGTAGAGCCATAATACTTTTTTATGAAAAGTGTTACCACACGTTTTCGTTTCTTGTATTTCGTTATTTATAAAGAAAAAACAGAGATATTGTTATAATGGTAAAAAAACAGAACATTCTTGCAAAATACAGAACAAATGGTAAGCATATAGGTATATAATGTACTGAAATAATTTGGGACAACAAGAAAGTTTTACGACAGACCTAATTAATTAGATATGATAAAATTAGAACAATAAATATTCGGAAAACACATTATGTAGTAAAAAATTACAGTAACGTTATAATGTTCGAAAAGTAAAGTCTATATAAATGACTGCCTCAAACATGAATAAAAAATGTCAAGATTATTTACACAAATTAAAAAAAAAAAACTAAAAGACTTTGTGGTACTATGTAACATTATCATTTAGTGGAGAAAAGAGTATTTAAAAAGTATAATTTAAAAAAAGTAACAGCCAGCAGAAACGAAAAATGAACTTATAATGACCAGTTAAGGCCTAGCCAAGAGAGCATGGAAAAATTTAGAAGCATCCTATCTATACCACCAATATCCCAGAGTACCAGAGTCAGAAAATTCAACGATGGAAGCTTTTGTAGATAATACGGCATAATTAGCGGTCGGTAATAATAATAATGAAGCAACAAATAAACTACATTAAGCTAACAACCAAATCTTAAAATGGTACAACGGTTGAAATTCGCATACGTTAATTTCATAGACAAAAAAATATAGTCGTCCGCTAAATTAAAGATTCTGGTCAATTTATTTAATCAATTATAAAATAGAAATATAAAGAGTAACTATAAAATTAAAATTTAATTAGTCTCAAGCCAGGCAGGCATTTTTCATCCAAAATATTTATGTATAGGTATATGAAAAATATACAACAACTTTTGATAAATAAAATTTATACATCACCAAAAATAAAATTCGAAATAAAAGAAAAATGGATCATAATAACGATAATCGGCTTAATCAATAGCTGATGTAATGTTATGAAATATGCAACAACAAAATTTATTAAAATCTTAAAATTCAATATTTTCTGATAACATTTTTTAAAATTTAGCAAACTATATCTAAAAATATTATTTTTATAACAAACAGAAATTCCAATACCTATTTGTATGAATATCTGTTAAAATGAGATTGAATTTCACAAGGACATTATTTTAATTATGTATTAACAGTACTTAACCTAGGATAACAAATATATCTTCTTTTAATTATTTTAATTTGTAATTAAATACTATGAGGGTTAGTACTGCATTAAATTTATACACCAAATACATAAAAAGGATTTTCATTCCATTATTTTTTTTGTTTTTGTATTATTAAATTCTGTGTGTTAAATCTAATTACAGGGATATGAGCAATTTACAATATTTTTATTTTGAATAATTTTTTTAAGCAGATGGCAGATATATATCTGTATACAATATATAAAATATATATTATTTCTATATAAAATGTCCTTTGATATTTCATCTAGAAATTAAAACAGAAATCATGTATGAAGGATTCGATGTTGAGTGCAACAGAAAATAAAAATGTAATTGTAAATACATAATACACACTTTTTAATTGTTATTATTACTATTTTTCAATATTTTTGTTTTAACCCATTAATGCCTAAAATTGCAAAAACGCCAAATCGTATGGAATATAATTTGATTATCATACTTAAATTAGTATAAAGTGCAACTATTCAATTACAAAAGCTACATTACCTTACAATAGAGGCAGTTTTCTGCATTTAAATTAGTTGATATATCTTTCACAAATTCAAAAAAAAAAAAGTATTATTGTGATCGGGTATGCCAAGTCTCCCGCAGTGATTGCAGAGTATAATCATGCCATGATAGTGGCACTATAGATTCAAAATGATGGGTAACAACTGGTGACTCTTTTCATAAACTTGTTAACTGTAATTAAATTTCAATAATATTCGAAAAGCGTTGTTTTCGAATATTTCGTTGTTTTTGTTAAAATATTTTTGGCTTATAATCCGAAACAGCACGGTTCAAATTTTACAAAATTGTCATACTGACAATTTTGCTCTATGGACCAGAATCATATATGGACAATGTCCAAGTAAGTGAGCATACATTTGGTGTCTTTAAAAAAAAATTCTTTACCTTTGCTGTTGAATTCTTTGAAAATTATGATGTAGTCTGCAGGAGAAGATATAAAGCCGTAGTCTATATAATGAAGTGGACCTACTAACTAAAATTAAATTCAAGAAACTACTCTGTGGATCAGACACTTTAAGCGTATGGATAAAAATGCTCGGGTCAAAAAATTCTTCAAATCCAGCCCCAAAGATACAAGATTCCATTGCAGTCCAACCTTTAAAATATTACAACTTAAATTTCGTTTATATTATTGTTTTCCACGCCAAAATGAAATGAAAGCTTTGATTAGTAAAAGTGCATTATGTAGATGAAAAGCAATTAAATACTAAAAAATATAAGCCAAATTACCATAAAAAGTGCAATATGATAAAAAAGTTCATGAAAGAAAAAATTATTATAGGTGATTGGGTGTGTCGCATAGCAAATAAAGCAAGATACAAAGTAATACGACAATTTTTAAATACAAAAAAATCTGTTCTGTATCTACGATTCTAAAAAATAATCAATGGCAATGGTAGTTGTATAAATTTCTTAATATTTTAAAAATAATTTTTAATAATAGAATCGATTTTTTTTTTCCTTACTCCGCTTGAGAGCATAGGGTTTACACTTGACATTTCCATCGTACTCGATTTCTAGCTGCTATACTATGGTATCATCATTTCTATTTCCGAGGCAATGTCTAATTTCATTTTTAATCTGTTTATACTGTCTAAGTAGGGAATTGGCCTTCTCTAGAAGACCACTTTGATAACTCTATCTGCGCCTACGTGTTAAGACGATGTCATATTTTCTGCAAGTTGTTGCTGCGATTTTATCCATCTTTGACGTTAAGATTCCTGACGTTACTATCTTTTACTGCGTACGTCATGTCACATACTTTTGTCAGTTGTTGACAATTGTGTAATTATTATTAGTGTTTGTCCAATATTTATTTATTATGTTGTATGATATGTATGAGTATTGATATAGATATTGATATAGGTAATATTTTTGGTTATAAAGTATTGATTATTAATTATTTTTTATTGATTATAAATTTTATATGTAATATTTTTGCTATTTTTTTTTAGTTATATTTTATGCTCCCCACGAGGATCGAATCCGTGACACATTTTTAAACACATTTCTGTGCTCCAACCGATTAGGCCACGGAAGTGAAAATAATAGAATGGGTGAAATTCAATAAATCAGCATTGGGATCAAAATCTAAGCAGAAAAACCTTAGCTTAATAATGAACTCCAGAAAAAAACAATTGCTTAATTTCAATTCTGTATGGAAAAAAAATACGCTAAAGCTCTTTAAAAATTGTAAAATTTACAATAATATTCAATCTTTTGTAACTACACTCATAAGCTCCAGGAAATTTTATTTATCAAACAAGATATCACTGTCTTAGAAAATGCTCCAAGTATAGTGTTAAAATATATAGTTAAAACTTGCAGTTCTTGCATGTCAAAATCAATTTTTGCTTGAACATATTATTAGATTTCATCAGTTCCAAATTTTATTTATTCCACTTAATAGTTCCATTTAAAAATTTTTATTATTTCCACATTTGGCCACTAATGGGTTAAATTTCAATAAAGATAATAATATAATACAACTATTAGATGGATTATAAAATAATCGATGAGTTGATATTATTATTATTATTATTACTCACCAATTAGCAAATCTAAATTCCCTAATAAGGTTGGCTAATGGTAATTATAAAAATTTATGAAAATTTGGATTAATGTATTGAACTCGACTCTGGCAATTAATTAAAATATTTCATAGTAAAGTAAAATACATAATAATTATAATATTATTTTTTATCAATACAAAAGCATTTTGGGATTTAGTGTTTATGCTGAGAAGAGTGTAGATAAGTTTAGGTGATTATTTTTGATATTTGTACACGTTTTATGACCATAAACGCTGTATATTTGATATCATTAGATATGCTTCTAAAATTGTGCTTGACTTTATATTTAACAAAAATGGTTTAAACTATAAATAGATCTGTTTCATAAAAAAAAAAATATTATTTTTTGCGGTGATTTTTTAAAATCAAAATTGTTTGAATTTTGCAGCAAAACTGAAGAAAATATATAATTTTTTTAATTCCAATTATTTATTATGTTTGATTGCAAAAAATGATCATAACATAAACAAATCACTTGTTAATTTTAAGTAATATTAAAACTATTTTGTTTTTATATTTACATTATGTTAACATACCTTTTAAAATAAATGTATACGTATAACATAGCTTTGTCAACTATGTTGAGTATTGAACACAAGGGTCGCATGTTATAATAGATACATAATATATAAATAATATTTAAACTGATAATGTTAACTCAAAACAACTCCAAATTTTATTGATACAAAATATGACTTTATTATAATTATAAGGTATAAAATAATATAAATTTATTAAGAAATATAAAATAAATAACATGAAAGAAATATTTTGTATACCTAGTGTTATATTTATTTGTTTACTATAAAAAAATCTTAATATTTACATCAAAGCTGTTGCTAGTCTCTTACTTAATTTTCCTGCAACTTTAAGTCTTTTCTTATTTCTCTATAGAGATACGGAACTCACCAGAACTATATATGTCCCTGTTAATATGATAAGCTCCATATCCTCGATTATTTTCAAATATTAAATTATAATTAATAATTTTATAAAAATAATCAATTCCTGTTATTACACTGAAAAAAAAACTAGGTAATATTGACAAAAATCTGGGTTAAAATGACAAAATTTAGGAAAATGTAGCGTCAACAAAAATGACTAGTTTATATGACAGAAAAATAAAAAAAAAATTCATTCTGTAAATATGACAAGCAGTTGTCTTTATAGCAATTTAAATCTGTAGAAATCACAAAACTAAATTTCTTAATATGACGAAATGAATTTTCATTATGCTAAAAATTTTTGTCAATGTAATAAAATAATAGCTATGTTGAAATAAAAATAATATTTTGTTGATTGGAGAAAAAAATAAATCAATTTAAATGAAGTTAAAGTAAAATAACCTGTATTTGTTGTCAAATTAATAGAATTATTTCGTTAACAGGGTTTTGTATGCATATACAAATAAATAACTTTACAGATTAGTTTGTCATCAAAAAATGTTAAAACCAAAATAGGTGCTATTCGATATAGTATTTCTAACTTGAAAATAATTTGCTTGATATTTTATTATAATATTTGTTACTGCTAACAAATTATAGCTATTATTATATATAGCTATAGCTATATTTGCAAAAATGCATTTGTAACTTAAAACTACATATTCAAAAAAGCGTTATACGGACTACCTCCTAGTTTTGTTTTAACATTTTTTGATGATAAATTAAACTTTAAGTTAACTTACAGTACCGTACAAGATAACGTGGAACCACATTATGCAGACTTTATAAGCACTATATAATGTGCGTCTGAAAAATAAATGCATGATATTTTTACAGTTAGAAATAAATAATTGACTTGTTTATTAACAATTAATTTATTTTATAGCATTTCTGTTATTTAACAACAAAAAAAATTAAATTCTTTATTTTTTACATTACATTTTTCAAAATTATACAAATAAAGTTCAAAATATTTTAAAAAAAGTTCAAACTTCAGCTTTTGATTGTTCCAGCTCTTTGGTTCATACTGTTTCTTGAAATTATTTATATAATAAAATAGTAAAATTTATTTTTTTTTTCTTCTTCAAATTTTTTACTATTTTTAATAAATTTTTTAGTTGCAAGATTCAAATAAAACTAAACAAATTCATTAACAACGCAAATTAAATAATTCCCAAGTTCTATTAAATTACATAAGTAAATAAATTTTAGCTTTAAATATTTTATATTAATTAGTTTTTTTTAACTTTATTCTAATATCTTTTTTTAATTTAATTCTTTAAAATATCTTTTTTTATTTCATTTTTAATTTTTTTTTTAATTGATAATTATATTTTTTTAATTTAATTTTTCAAATGTTTTTTTATTTAACTCTTCACTTTTTGTTAATTGAAATCTTTAATAAGCAAATTCAAAACTGCAACTTTATTTTTATATTTTTAACTATAATAGAAAAAAAAATTGTTTGTCAACTGTTTACAAAATTATTTTGTCAATCTTACTAGGAAAATTTTTTTCAGTGTAATATTAAATATAAAATTTTTCCCGAAGTAAAATCGTAAAATTATATTTTGTTTGCTCGCAATAAATCGCCCGTTCGCCTTCTGTGTAACCGTGGCCTAAGACATTTATGCTTCTTTTTCTTTGTAAGGGCAATTCGACCTATCCAAAGCAAAATATGACAACTCGACTTATCTGCAAATTGAGTTATGGTATACATCTGATTGCCCATATTCCAATCTATAACTTGTCAAAATTTCACAGCGATTGCCCTAAAATTAAGGAAGCTATGCTCATAAACATATTTTAACTAAAAGTAAAAACTGAAAAATCTTCCGAGCAAAAGTAATCTAAGTCCAGTTGTATTAATTCTAGTTAAATTAAACATAAAAAACAATCAGACAAGGCCATATGTAATACTTTAAGGCAAATTTTTTTTTTTTTTAGTAATACATTTCGATTTGTCATACTTTTATTTATAACATTATGTATCAAATTCATCTATATTTACCGTTTGTATTTTTTTTACTGATTGTGGAGAAATGTTTTTTTACGTCAAATTCGGGTTGTCTCTTTCTTAAATGGATATTTTGGCGCGAATTGCTACTTGTCATAAACAATTCTCATAAGTAAATAAAGCTTTTCCAGATCAATGAGAAAGAAATGAGTCTAAAAAAGCGTTAAATTTTGGTTTAGAATATAAGTGAATTGAAGGAAAAATTAGAGCTGCTCGACTCTTAAAGGATAGCTAGCTGTTCTTGCCAATTGAAGTGTTATAAAAATTTAAATTTGATGAATGTCTTAAGATTTTTGATGGTTTTTGGAAATTAGGTAGTGAGATGATGCAGTGGCAATTTATTTTAGAGCGTACAAAAACATTATAAAATTAATATAAAATTTATAAGAAACTATTTTTTAAAAAAGAGGAGATTCGGGTTTGCCAGTTAATGTTTATGAATACTTTGAATACTAATAAGTAATAGATAACAACAGCTTTCAAGAAACTTGAGAATCATCTTGGAATTTTATTACCTGATTTAAGAGGGAGACGTAAAAGAACTGTAAATGAGGTCAATGAGATTGCCGTATAATATAAATATGACACACCGTTTTTTAGAGCAAGGTCATTAATAAGACGAAGCTAATGCTCATGCCAATAGAGAAAGAGAAAAAAAGGGAAGCAAATATATGTACCTAGTCAATGGTTTATGTTAATACAATGTTAAAAAAAAACTGGAAAACCATACATGGTTATAGAATGGTTCAAGACAAAATTTATAAGTTTAAGAATTTAACTCAATGTTTACATTTAGATAAGGACATCAATTCAGAAAAGGTTTTATGAAGCCAACTAAGCAAATATGATTTAAAAGATGAATAAAACGCTATAAATTTAAACAATAAAAAATGAGCCAAAAAAAGAAAGCATTTGTAATGAAAACATTACATACATCAGTTTTACCAATTAGTAAAGTTAAATTCGAGGACACACATAATTCGGAAATAGAAAAGGAAAATTAAAATGTGAAAATTAAATTGAAGAAACAAAATTTTGTACCAAAGTTAATAATCTGATCTATTGTATGTAATATAAAATTAAAATTAAATACCTATATGTGACCAAAATTAAAATGAAGCATGTGATGAAAAAAAATCAAAGTTAGTATAAAAGTATGCAAACATTAAGTAAGATTGAAATAGATATTGAAATAGAAGAAGTGGATTTCTGCTAATTTAATGTTATTAATTTTTTTTGCTAATATTCTAATTTTTCTTAAAATATACCTAAACTTTTTTATTATGACTTTACAATTTAAAACTTTTATATATTATTTTATAGCATTTTGTTGAATTATTAATGTAAAACCAGTTCGAACTATTATATTAAGAGATGTAATAAAAATCCCGTAAAATTATCCATGTAACTTTACTACGTTGAGAGATATAACAAAGTAAGGGATTATTGTTCCCAGCAAAACTATGACATCTAGGCTTGATCGAACTTTTGTTTTCCAATTATTCCATGTTAAAGTATTACATCTCAAGATGTTATTATGTTAATAAAAAACACGGGTAAAAATTGAACTAGTATAATAATTCAAATATCTCGAACTTAACTAATTTTGAAATTAAACCTAGTGCCTCAAAATAATATGCTAACAAAAATTTGGATCATATTACGCATCACTTAATACTTTTAAAATAGATTCCAAATATGACAAAAATTTTAAATTGCTCCTCCTGTAAAATTGCCTTTTCTGAGTTGTCATACTTTACTTTGGATAGGTCGATTGTATTGTGGGTTTCTTTGTAAAATGTTGTTTGGTATGAATTATTTCTAAATTCTTTGAGCGTTGTTGATTGTAGTTAAGAAGAAATAAAGATTGTATCAGTAATTTGAAAAATATTCAAATATGTCAAATATGTGTAGGATAATATTTGTTACGATTGCGAGAAGAATATTTTTCATATTTTTCATATTTTTTTATATTATTGAATTTTTTTATTTTCTTATAGTTTTTGTTAACATTATTAATTTTTTGATTTCAGAACAATATATTTTATAACTCATATACTCTCATATACTCTTATAGGGAGTCTCCGTCTTATTTATAATGTACGACATAAAATAAATAAATATATTTTTAAATATTTTTAATACAATAAAAGTTTACAACAAAAACGTTTAAATAAATGTATTGAGTAAAGTTAATAAAATTTAAAGATGAAAATATCAACAACTTCTAAATAATTATTATAGATTTACAAAACATAGAACTTATTTTAAATCTATTTTAAGACGAATCTACTTTCCTTGTTTATTTTTTTAATTCTATCTAATTTAAAAAAAAAAAATGTACCTAAATAACTTTCATAAAAAAATAAACCAGTAAATTTAGTTTTAAATCACCAGTAAAGTAATTTTTAATAAACACTTTTTTAATTACATATATTTGACATCCATACATACGCATATTATTAAAGTTTTGAAACAAAACCACAAAAAAAAAAACATAAACAAAAAATAAAAAAAACTTATTTTAATCCTTTTGAAAGCCTTCAATTCTTTTTATTTTACTTTCGAATTTAAATATGTATTCTATAATATAATATAATCCTTTTCTATTTGAAAACTCTTATTACTTTTTATGTTATACTTATAATATTCAAGTACATACACTCTATTATCTTAATATTTACCTTGTTAACTTCTAATATTATAATTTTAAATACACTGCCAGAGAAAATTTCGAAAACAACTTAAATTTTTTTTTTATTGTTTGTTATTTTAAATACTCTGTTGTGTTTTTGTAATAATCAGGGTTATACTTCTTACTTCTGTAACAGGAGAACTTCTTATGGCGGCGTAGCTATTTATATAAAAAATTCAATCACCAGTAATTTCATATTTGAAGAAGAATATTATTTCTTTCAAATATATTAGTAATTAAATTAATAAAGTACAATATAAATATTATTGCATTCTATAGATCTCATCACATAAATTTAGATAATTTTATCAATAAAGTTGATGAAAATACATCAAAATACAAGCATTCATTTATACCAGGTGAGTTTAATCTAAACTTGCTTCATAAAAATAATAAACATGTACAAAATTACTCTAATATTCTAATGAGTAATGGATATTTGATTTATAACAAAATATCACCAGAATACGCTACTAGATTACCGCTTCAAAAACTGTAATTGATCACTTCATTACAGATACAATTAAATTTCAATATTACTTTCACGTTCTTGATACTACACTATCGGACCACCAACAGTTTGTAATTAGTGTTACCCTAACTCCTACTAAAGAGTCAATTCAAAAAACAATTACAATCTTAAACTACGACGAGTTATCTAGAAATAATTTCTGGAATAACCTAAACTCATATCAAACTCTAGATAGTTTTGTTTTTTTTTTTTTTATTTTTTTTACACTCTACAGTAACTTAGGTAGAATATCCTTTTCGTGCTTAATTAAGTACGGTACTGCAATTTTACACTACAATGTCTACAACATTTCGAGTATTTATTTATCAAATTACTGGCTTATCAACTCATTAAATGTGGAAAACTACTACTATGGTCAGAAACTAAGCCTTCTTAAATAGAATAGATCTATTTTATTTAAATTTGTTACCAGATTATACTCTCAATTATTTTTTGCCATTTATTATATCCCAATGACTTAAGTTATTGAATTAAGTGGTCTAATATGCCAATATACAAAAATTATTTCATCCAATAGTTTTAAAAGCACAAAATTATTGGATGACCACGGAAATTTCTGAAAATATAAAACTTTGTGACTCTTTTTTCAGATATAAAAGGAAATATCCGAATGATGAAAATTTCAAGATCCTTTTTTTTTTTTTTTTTTTTAAATTAAGCCAAACACTAGGTTTCAAACGATACCTTTATACACGAATATATAGCTTGGACTAATTGAGGATTGTAGAAAGAAAAATATCCCTTTGATCAGCAGGGACATTTTGAATAAATTTATTAATATTACTTTTGAACTTTTGTAGATTGTACGTAGGTATATTTTTGCATTGGGGAAACACGTTTGTTGGAATATGGTTCCACATTCGAGAAAAATTTACTACAAACGAATTCCCATAGCCAGTTTTGAGCCACCTTGGAATTTGCACTGAGTAGGGGTGGGCACTTGTTGCCTCTCTTGTTCCTCGGCGGAAATGTTTGAGAGGTGGCATTAGAGTTTTTATTTCATCTGAAAAAGTGCTTAAACCTACAAGATATCTATAAAATAGGGAAAGTGCTCCAATAACACGACGTTTTTCAAGTGGTACAAGGGAGGCTGTCACATTAGGGTTGTCAATAAGACGAATGGCACGCTTTTGAACTTTGTCAAGAAAATTTAGTGCGGTTCGTGATGCACCGGCCCATATATGTGAATTGTATTCCAACTTGGGTCGTATGTATGAATTAAAGATATTTAGCATGTCCTGGGGAGAAAATACGTTTTGCAGCGACTCAAAAAACCCAAACATCTCGCGGCATTTTTAGCAATGTCAAAGATATGGTTATTCCATATCATTTTATTGTTGACCTTCATGCCCAGGATATTCAAGTGTTCAGTTCGCTGAATACGCACACCCCCGAATAATAGGGTGGGGTTAAATGGGGTAGTTTTGCGCGAGATTAGACAGCTTTGAGTTTTGGAGGTGTTGAACTCAACTCTATTACTTTTCCCCCAGTTGAAAATAATGGCTAGGTCATGGTTGAGCGTGCTGACCATGATGCTACGTTCAGTATCAGTAACTGGTATTGTAGCATTTGATTTCCGAAGAAAATCGAAGGATGCTACTAGAGTGCTGTCGTCTGCAAAACTATGGATAGGATTGAAAGTTGATTGGAGAAGATCATTGATAAATATCAAAAAGAGAGTAGGTGAGAGAACTGATCCTTGAAGAACACCAGCGTTAATATGATTTTTGTCGGATATGAATCCGTCAATTAAGACACGAATCGAACGATTCGAGAGGAAATTTTCAATCCATTTTATGAAAACAGAACCCAGGCCTATAACTTGGCATTTGGATAAAAGAGCGCAGTGCCAGACTCGATCAAAGGCTTTTGAAATATCCAGAGCTACAGCAGTAGATTCGCCAGAGTTGTGAATGCTAATGTTGACCTTCTCGCTAAGGCAAGTCATTAGATCGCCAATGGAGCGTTGTGATCTAAAACCATATTGCCTATCACTAATGATACCTTTGCATTCAAGATACTTCATTAGCTTTTTGTTGATAATGATCTCCATTACTTTGGAGAGGATCGACGTGATGGCTATAGGTCTGTAGTTGGAGGGATCGCTTTTGTCACCTTTTTTGGGAATAGGATTAACATACGCAATTTTTCATTGAGTTGGATATTTACCAGTGGAGTATGATAAACGAAAGAGATTGCGCAGCGGTTTAGAAGTGGCGAGGGCAATGTGTCTCAGGACCATAGCGGGAATCCCATCAGGACCGGTCGACTTCCTTATATCAAGATTCATAAGAACTTTCACCACAGTGCGTGTTCTAAAGTAAACTCTTCCAAGGGAAAAGTCTACTTCAGGGAGAATTGGTACTTTTTGAGCTGTGGGAGGGAGTGTGGAATTAGCAGGCTTTTTCAACAGAATTTGATATAATTCTGACGTTGGCAATCATCGGTGGGAATGAAGACCCAGCAAAATTTTGCTTAACAATTTTGGCGAAAGACCAAAATGATTTACTATTTTTGGGGAGGCTAAGAATTTTTTGCCTCAACCTTTGTTTATGCAAAAATTTTTGTTTTTTGATGATGGATTTACATTTGTTACTGGCCACTTTATAACTCTTACGGGTTTCATTGAACACATTAGCCTTGTATTTTACGTATGCATTTTCCTGCATTTTTAATGCATCACTACAAATGTTATTAAACCACGATGTGGAGCTTTGCTTTTCGTTTTTATAGGAGTTTGGAATGGAGGTTTTCATTCCAAACAATATTACTTTACAAATAACATTCGCAGCGATGTCAACATCTTTACGTTGAAAACACTCATCCCAATCAAGAGCGTTTAAAAAACTGTTGAAAGCTTCCAAATTGGCATGGTTGTAATGCCATACTAGTCTTTGGGGAGGCGTTTTTTGATTGGAGAGCTTATTAATGTGGAATTCAGTGCTGATAAGACAGTGGTCTGATCGACCCAGTGGAGAGTTAACAGATATAAAAACATCGAATCTATCGAAGCTAAATTTAAATACTGCTCTGATCTATTATCCAAATAGCCAGGAAATCCTAAGAATTTGTGGAATGTATACAAAAAAAATGATTTTTAATCAAAAGACTTTACAAATACAGACAAACAAATAAAATCCATAATAATAAATAATTTCAATAAAACAATTTCAATAATAAATCTTTTAATGAACCGCAAAAGATTTCAAATTTGATGAATGAATATTTCACCACAGTTACCGATAATCTAAACCTTCCCTCAAATAATATTAATCAGAATATATTTAGAAATTTGTCGTGAAACACCTTGTCAAATTTTCATTTATCTCCTACAAATTCAGATGAGATCATTCTGGCGATTAAGTCATTAAAATCCTCAGCTGCTACGGGATATGACGGAATTTAAACGAAATTTGTAAAAAAAATTTCAAACAAACTTGCTGCTATCTCATCTAAATTTATAAACATATCTTTTGAAACATGTTATTTTTCAGACTGTTTAAAAATGGCTCTCGTTACACCCAACTACAAATCAGGTGATAGGACTGATCCATCTAATTACAGACCGATTTCTGTACTCCCAGTATTGTCTAAAATATTTGAAACTATAACAAAAAATAGGTTAACTAGCTTCCTAGGAAGTAATAATATTCTTCATCCAGAGCAATATGGTTTCGAGCAGTATTCAAATACTACGGCAGCTTGTCTAACACTAACAGATTTCATTACCAAAAGTATGGATGAAGGAAAATATACTGGTTGTGTTTTTATTGATCTAAAAAAGACTGTGTAGATCCTTAGGTGTTATTAAGTAAGCTTTCCAGACCAACAGAATGCAATGTGTTCGTAATGGGAGCAATAAGAGCGATTGGAAGGAGATCAACAAAGGTTTTTCTCAAGACTCCATTTTAGGACCTGATTTATTTAAAATTTATAGACGATTTAGTACGCCTTCCACTACTGGGATCTATTCAGCTTTATGCTGATGATGCTGTCATAAAATATTTCGGGAGTAGTGACAACCACCTTTCTTCTGCAATATCCGATGACTTAAAAGTTATTGACAAATGGCTAATAAATAATAGACTACTTATAATTAATGTTGATAACATCAAAATCTTGCTTTTTGACAATAAAAAATGTATCAATAGTTACCACATTCATGTACAATAATACATATATTGAAGTAGTTAAAAGTTACGAATATCTTGGGTTGATTCTAGATTCAAAATTAAGATGGGATGAGCACATTGTCAAAAAACATAACACCATTTGTTTTCATATTAAAACGATTGAAAAGATTTTTCAATTCTAATATACTATCATCATTTATTCGTCATAAATATCATTTCAAATGTAATTTACGTTAATCCTATTTGGAACAGAGCTCCACAAACCTATTTGAACAAAATTGATCTTCTAAATCATACATATTTACCCTACATTGCACCCCACTCATATGCTCTATTCTGGAAAATATATCAGTTTCAATAAAATATGTATTCAAGAACTATACATGGTTGCATTCAAGATAATAAATAACAAAATAAAGTATAATTTCATTTTAAATAGGAATATTGACATACACAATCACAAAACATGCAACAAAACTAATTTTTATTTAACATTCTTTAAAACAGAAAAGCAAAGAAATAATTGCGTATATAACTGTCTTAAAATCTATAACGAGTTACCAAAAGAAATCAAAAGTATTGAAAATATTTGTATCTTCAAAAATAAAATTAAAGAATTACTTAGATGGTTATGCTGAAGTTCGTCGGAATGTCAAATTCCGATTATATTCCGCATTTTGTATGCTGAAGTCCGTAAGTATTCCTCAGTCTGCAAATTTCATTATTTTTTCGAAATTTTTAAATTTATGTATGCTGTGTTCGTTGGAACGGAAAATAATTTGAAAATTGTACGACAGAATTTCTCATTCGGAAGTATTAGAATGGTTCGGAAGTGAATTATAAAGCATACAATTTTTGAATTTAGAATATTAGGAGAAGCAGAAAATGTAATAATAGTTTTTTTTTTCAATTTTTTTTTACATTTATGAAAAATATTTTTTTTTATTTAGGAATGAAAAAGCGCTTCAAAAGAATAATATATTTTATTGTTTTTAATATTATAACATAATATGTATATATATTAAAAACAATACATATATATTTTACATTCTTTAGAGAATTTTAAATTTTCTCTGATGTAACAAAAAATTACTATTATTTTAATTTGTATATATATACATACTACATATGTAATTAAGAAAGTTATAACTTTTACTTTTAATTTATGTATGCATATTGTATATATACATTATTTCATATACATTATCTATTAAAAATTTATAAATTTTACAAAATAAATAAAAAAAAATCAGACTGTGAATTTCGCCTTTTTTATTTAAAATAAAAATGTTGGAAATGAATATGCAAAGAAAAAAAAAATCTTCCGAAACATCTGATTTTGATTTCTGTACAGACTTTGCAGTCGAACGGATTTCAGCATACCGATTTTTTCGTATTCGGATCAGAATTTTTTTTCGGAGAAATTCCGCTTCGGAATTCAGCATAACCACCTTAATCTATCATAAATATTGGGGATTTTAAGAATGTGCATTAATTTCTTTGATCACCCTGTATTTTATTTGTTTTTAAATTTTTTTTGTTTAATTTATCTTTCTCTTACTCATTAACTTAACATTATTTTTTTATAAACATATAAGAATTTCACAAGTATGATATTATGCTGTAAAATTCATAACAATAAGACCAGGTAGCGAAAGCTTAGGTCACTGCATTTTCATATCAATCTGAAATTATATAAATTAGCGTTACGACTACAATTATTGACACCCTTTGAATTAACACATGTTTTCTCATTTTCTGTAGAAGTTTACGAATTCCTCTTTTTTTCTTGAAAATTTTACATTTATTGTATTACCTGTTGTATATTTTATATGCTTATATACATTTTAGTACTCATTTGAATTTTTAAGTGAAAATATCAGTTTTAGTGGTTTAAATTTTTTAGTAATTGGATTTGAATTAAGGAAGAGCCGACACATAAGCTTATCATATTTTAAGTATTTTATTAGTGGGGAAATGAATGAATATTTATTTTATTTTATTAAAATGCATATTTAATTATTAATTAATTATTTTTAAGAAAAATATAATAAATAAAAAATAACATGGGTGTCAACACTACTAGTTGCAAAATAGGAGTGAATCAATTATTGACAGGGGTTAACTAGTTCCAAAATAGGAGTGAATCAATTATTGACATTTATGTGTCAATAATTGTCTTCTATGTAGCTATAATTATTGACCCTGTTAATAGTTGTAGTAAATATTGGTGTCAAAAGTTAAGTATTGTCGTTAATTTTCAGATTTTGTTAGTATTGTCGAAAGAAATGGCACTTTTTGAAAAAATTAATTTTTGACAAAATACACTGGTGATGGTATAGCAAACAAAATAAAATTATTCAATTATGGGAATACTAACTAATACTGATACGGAATTTATATATATTGAACCACTTGATATATAAGAACCACTTGAAACCTTTTCACACGACATTGGTGATATTACAGTACCTTCACAGCCATATATTAGTGATATTTTTGGTATTATTAGTGATTGATTAGACGAAAATACGAACTCGTTTATAATGAATCAAAAAAGCCCAGTAGAAAGTCATGTTAGAAATCTTTTTTCATCCAATGAAAACATAGAAAGTGATATTGGTGAAAACATATTGTGCTTTGGACATATATGCTATTCTTGTACTAATTTTATGTCGCGCGATCAAAATTCAGAAACTTGGGAATAAAATGTGGAAGATGCGTGAGAGAATTTCATATTAAATGTTTAAAAAAAAATAATATCACATATCTTCCAAAGTTTGTTTGTAAAGACTGTGTTGTAGTTGCTTAAGAATTCTAAATTTATTTTTAAGGATTTATGTTAAATTTTAGTCATTTAAGAATTAATGTTCCTACGTAGATTTATTATTGTTATTTACAACTTATATTATTAATAGTGAATTAGCTATTTAATTTTTTAAATTTTTCATATTGAATTGGATATTTTTTAATTTTGTTTTGTTTGTGTTAACATTTTTTAATATTTTTATTTATTTTATTAATCTTTATTAAAATTAAAATTATCACTGAATTAAAACTATATAAAAAAATACTTTCTAAATTTTATTTCCCGAAACTTTTTCTTATATTTTCAGAATGCAATAATTTTTATAGATGGCAATAGTTATAGTTTTTATGGTTGGCAATAATTGTAGTTTTTTGTAGTCTTTTTGTATTTTTATTATTTAAAATAGAAAATACGACTTTAATTAAATCATTTAAAAAAAAATTAAAAGAATAATATTTAAAAAAAACAAAAATTCATATGCAACAACATCATCTAACTGAAAATATAAAAACTTTGAGCATTCAAAGTCAAAATTCCTTATGAGTGTCAATAACTGTGGTCGTTACGCTATATATAAATAAAAAAAAAAAATTGTGAATTATTCATAGTCTATAAGTATAAACATCAATGCACCATTATACATTAAATCAGAAATATATGAATTAATAAAGAAAAAAAACAAACCCCAGTGGTCAACCATCTACCTATGATGCGAACATTATACTCCATTGTATTTCTTGGCCCCCATTTGATTGTTTCTATTGTCTACTGGGTAGCTGCTGGTGCTAGAAGACTTAAGGCGACTTACATCACTTGCAGCCAACAATCTGCTTGCCAGTCAGATGATACAAGCCATGTACAATGATGATTGGCAATTGATGTCATATAATAATGATCATAATATACATCTACTAACAGATTGTACTAAGATTATTGAAATATTCAAAAACTCCTATTGCATAACTGTAATTTTAAAATAGAAATAATCATCCTTAAAATTAAATTACATGTAATAGGGATCAAGTTATTTTCTTACATTTGGTTAGGTTTTTTTTTTATTTTTGTAAATTTACCATATACTTAAACAAACCAATATCAAACACTTTTCTTGTTAATATTAAAAAGTTAAACTTTTCTTCAAAAACAAAAACAAAAAAAAAAAAACAATTTAAAAAAAAAAATATTTTTCTTACTTTAAATTACCTTAATTTCTCGCCTTCAAACACTCAAAAAAAAAAAAAAAAAAAAAAAAAATGGATAACAACAAAAAAAAATTATCCTTTTCTGACAATCTCTAATCAAATAATTTAAAATACATATAGGAGCTTGTATAAATAAATAAAATGTTGAAGTAATACATAATATGTACATACCTACTTGTTTACTTTCAAAACCAATGTTAATAGTGTTAATATCTATAGGCCATGTATGTACATATGTCTTAGGCATACAAACATACATAGCCTAATATCTATAGGCTATGTATGTTTGTATGCCTAAGAATTTTCTATAAATCTTTTTTTGTTTGCATAATGCTTTCTTTACACCTAGTTTTGTTTATTTTTATTTTTTTTTTTTAAATATTTTTTTTTTTTAGGTTTTAAAGCAAGAAATTGTCAAGCACTTGAAAGGCATACTATAGGGTATTATTTTTAATAAACATTTACACAGTACAGTACGAAGATTTTCAATTTTATTTTCGTATTTCAAGGCAAAATGAATTTAAGTCAAATGTATAGGGATTTGTGACTATAATATGGTGATGTGTAGTGGACGGTGAAATTTTCGATTAATATTTTTTAAACTTCTTGTTGATTATGACTTGATGTTGATTATTGTGTTTTAAGGTGGATTTTAGCTAGTCCGATTTATTTTTTAATTAGCATTTTAGAAAGAGATAATATATTAAGTTTTCACTTAAAGCGCAAAATAGACAGTTACAAATAATTTCCCAAAAAAATCCCTGTTCAAATTCTATGGCAAAATTTATTTGTCACGTTTAAACTTAGTTGTTTTGAAATTTAAAAAAAGAAAGAGGAAATTATTTTTTCATACGTCTATTTTAATATTATTTTGACTCTTTCTATTTTCACTCTTTTCACTTTCTTTTTCCCGACTTTTAAAAAAAATAAATGCGCTGAAGCTATTTTGATCCATTTTTACTTTTTGAAATGAAAACAAATTGTTATTTGAATACTCTTCAATGTTACCGTTCAAAAAAACAAAACGTACAATGATAACACTTTAGCAGTTTTAACCTAAAAAAGTGTTGCCGATATAAAAGAAATAAGACCGTTGATAAAATAAAATGTCCAAGATTTTTTTAAAAATATCCCAAATTTTTTTTTGCCAGCGATGAATATCCCTGATTTATTACGTTTACTGTTCTTGTCACACATATTGAATTCTCATATAAAAATTTTTGAAAAATTGTATTAAATGTAAAAAAAAACAATATAAAATGGATGAAGATACTATTAAAAGCCTGCAGTTTCCATTTTTTTGTTTTTGTAATTTAAAAATTATAATTAATTTTCTACGTAACTATTTTATATAAGTCACGATACGATATATTATTGGCACTTGTTTGTACATTGCATTTGTAATATTAAGCATAAGCGAGACATCTATAATGTAATTTTTTTCAAATTATATAGCTTTTCTTTTTCGTTTAATTCAGGCTTCACCCAAAGTTTAAACAAATTTTAACTCATATTTGGGATGAAGAAAAATCTTCAGACAAGTATTAGTAAAATATAAATTTTTGAATACTTAGTTAAAAAATTCGTCCGGAGACCTTCATAGATGAAGAGAAAATCCACATAAAGTACATTAAAGAAAAAATTATAGAATAGAAATAAAGATATATAAAAATAACAGTTGTTCAAGGCAATAGATGAACTAAAGTTAATCTAATAATATAAATTGCTTTCAAAAAGCCTATGCATGTATTGGTTTACACAACACACAACAATAATATTAGAGTAGAAATACGCATTCTCTGGGTATTCATGATATTATATATATATATACAATTTTCTTTTTACGAGCACTCTGATTGTGTGCGTTTGTATTGTATCTAAATCCATTTGGGTGTAGATACTAATTTTTAATTATAGGATTTTGTGTGGATCAAAATAAATTTTTATTTTATGTTTGCATTTTGATGAAATAATTGTAATGGATTATTAGCTCAGTTGGTCATGTTAATATCCCAAATTTTGTGTAAGTTCAATTCTGTTTCTCTGTTGAGTTAAATGTTTTTTACTTTATTAAAAAAATATTTTTTTATTTGTTATTATACTATAAAATTTATAATATTAATTTTTATAAACGAGAAAAAAGTAGACTTTTAGTAGGAAAAAAAATGAATTAGTAGTATAGTAAGAGTAAGTAGTAGTAGTTTTTTTTGTGGTTTTAATAAAAAATAAAAATAAAATTTTGCAAAATAAAAAAGGCAAACTATTCAATTTATATTATTGTTATTGAATATTTGGTAAATGTGATATATTTTTTTCAAACTTATAAATATGTCTGATAAAGAAATGCCCAATGCCCCCAATGCCACTGATGTACTTAAAGTGTTTTAATCCAACCTAAATCAAATCGTAACAATACTTGAATAGTTCTGTCAAATTTCATACCTTTGCACCATTTTTGAAAATAGGAATGACAACTCTAAATCTTGAATAAAAATAATTTTCACAAATTATTTTCACTTCTGTATTCACCCCGGTGGATATTCTGGGTTCATAACAAAATTATGATTCAGAATTCTTACTTTTTTGGCATTTTAATAAAATAAAATAATAGTTGGTTATACAAAAACAATCGAATTTTTGTTTTTTTGGTAAAACGTTTTCTCCAGAATAGGTTCTAGGCATCGGTTTTAGAAATCGAAAAAAAAATAATACGATACATTTGAAAAACTTAATTTTGCAAATCGACATTTGTGATTTGGAAATTTTCGCAAAAAACTTATTTGCCAAACAACTAAGCAACGGAAGTTTAGCAAATGGACATTTTGGCATTTAGCAACTTTTATATAATTACGTACACTGTGGCAAGAAACAATCGCAAAGCAAAAATCAAAACCTGGCTTTCCAAATTCTTTTCCACGGAATATTCGAAGTTTTGGTGTAGTATTCTGGTACGCCGGACCTTCAAAAAAATGTTTGTTTGCAAATAATCTTATTAAATTGGTTTTAGATATGATATTTACGCCGGATGGAAAATCTTCGATACGGTATTCAAGAACGCCGCATCTTCTGCTCGACGGTAAAACAACAGTAAATTTTTTTGTGGAGGTATGTCTCAAATTTTTACGAGCTATTTCTAGGCCGTAAGGTTATTTAGTTGAGCCTTCCATTTAGAAAAGTAAATTTGTGTCTTAAACCTTTAGGTTTCAATAATATCTTGTGGTTGATTCAGTGTGCAATTAGATACTGAAATTATGGAGTTGCGACGTATGCCTTTTTTAAATATTTTGTTGTGAAAGTCAGTTTTTATATTATTAAATATTTTTTACCAAATGTTAATTTTGTTAAGTGTTGAGTTTGGTAATGTGTCTTTAATCCGGATTTATTTTTAATCTTCTGAAACCTTAAAATATAACTGAAATTCTAGAGCAACCACCTAAGTTAATTAGAACTAGATAATATACTAAGATCGAAAATTTATGAAGTAAACCTTTTGAAAACAAGTGTCCTTTCCTACAAGTGTAGAATGTAGGATGTATTTTTCAACATAATTATATTAAAATCAATTCAATAGAATTTTATGGAGATTGAAAAACTAATTAGTAGTCCAAGTATACCTTCAAATATTTGAAAATGATTAACGCATTTATATTTATTTTTAGTACCCAGATTTTCAAATTTGACAGTGATATTATCCAAAATGTTTACGCTATTAGAATTCTTATCAATGAAAATATTTAAATTAAATATAAATTAAAATAAATATTAAATATTTGATTAAATATAATTTAAAATCATTGTGAAACGATTAATAAAATTTTTATATCCAAAAATATTTTATATGAAAAAATAGCTAAGCTAAGTTCGCTGATGACCTCTGGTCATAATCTATAAAGAAATCACAAACAAAGAATTGAAAGAACTAATCAACATGGACATGAGTGAAGTTCACCAATGGATGGAGCGGCATAAGCTGACAATAAATACAGCTAAAACAAGATATATGTTATTTAAAAGAAAGTAAGGTGATGCCTTAACTATTTACTATAACAAATGTAAGATGGATCTCGTGAACAGTTACAAATATTTGGGAATATTATTAGATGAGAACTTAACGTTAAGAAAAATTGATGGACTATTCAAACTGATAAATAATAGGGTACCATTAAAAAATAAGATATCAAATTATTTTATATTTTAAAAAAATTTAAAAACATTATAGAAACTGCAGAATAAAGCGATAAAGAACTTGTTTGGATGGCAAACTTCAACACAAGAAATTCATAGAAAGCACAAAATATTACAATTGAATCATGTTATAAGGTGCAAACAGGTAACACAAATACACCTCATACTTACTAAGAATATTAATACAAATATTAAGTCAATGATGAAAAATTAAGATCATACATACTCAACTAGTAATGTAACTCAAATAAGGGTAACATCTTCAACAAAAAGATTTAACAAATATGACACAATATACAATACAGAATACAAAACATATAATGAATTACCACTTGCGATCAAAGAAACTGCTCAAATATCTAAATTCAAAAGTAATATCAGTGATTACTTTCATCAAATAAATAATAGTAATAATGCTTAATATTTATATAAAAAAAATAAAATTTAAATACCTTCTATAAAAAACAAAAAAAAATCCTTATTTTAAAATTAAAATTGCATTATAAGTAAAATTATAAAAACTAAAAACACTCTGTACGAGCAATGGAGCTCAATTGAGTAAATAAATGAATAAAATAAAATAAAATCGATGAAAATCGTCAAATTTTATATAAATTAAAAAAACAAAATTTATTCTGTAGAAAAGCTGAAGTTAATATTCATATTCTTCTTTTCTTTTACTGCTATTTCTAGTTTAGGAAGCACTACTGATCACCTGTAATTGTTCTTTTTTATTATTACGTGTCGTCGGATAAGAATTGTCAATATTCTGGCAAATTGCTTATGGCATATAACGTGAACAAACTTTTGTATTGTTCTTAATGCAGTCAAGTTTCTGATATTTCTGAGAGTCAACCAAAATACGTTGTCGTTTTGCGTTTGATTACTTGGAGTAGTTCTTTAACATTTTTTGTCACCCTGAAAACCTCAACGTTTGTGATTCTGTCTGTGTAAGATATAATTAACGCATATGGACTCAATGAATTCATATTTCAGATTAATATTTTTTTTCATTAAAATTTAACATTTTTTCAAATAAATTGTTTAACAAAATGTTGAATTTGAATGAAAAAAAGTATATATGGTATTGTTATTGTATACATAACAATGTTGTTGTAATAGTTTATACATTAATCAAAAATTCTTATTTGTGTTAATCAAATTTAAATTTAGATAACAAATTATTGAACAAGAATTATCACCATTATCTAAACTATTAGACTGATATCCTAACACCATTACCAATTATGTTTTCTATATTATTCGGTTGATCTATTTTTGTATGACAAATAATACCTACCATCGCCAGACCCTATTTTGTTCTACTTAAAATATTTATATTATACTAAAACGATCATTTAATAAAATTCAACCCAATCTAGCCTATTGTGAATAGATTTGCCAAATGATTTAAGTACTCTGTACATCCCTGTACTCTAATCTATACATTGTATATTAAGTTAATAATAGAAAATATAAGTAATCTTTAAGAAAAGTTAAAATTTCAATTTTATTTGCAAAACAAATTTGGTCATGCATTAACAATATAACAAAAAAATATACATATATATATTTACTTTTATAATATTATACATATATACATAGATTGGTTTATGATCATATTATTGGTACAATAGTTGATTAAACAAAAAAAAAAAAAAGGAAAGAAATACAAACATTTTTATTTCTCTTTTTTATTTTTAATTTTTTGTGAAATGATTTTCCTGCAATGGACATCAGATACTGTATATTGTATTGTATTGCGTATACTATTTCTTAGTCCTCTTATAATAATTGAAGTTCTCATTTTTCTTAGAATTTCATGTACATATTATCATTATGTATATATACTTATATTTAAACCTTTCTAATAATTTCTATAAATATCCAAAAAGTATTGCTAACCAAAAGGATGTTCTCTAGAATGTGTACCAAATATCATGTCTGTTATAAAATTAAAAGATTCAATGAAAATAAAAAAAAAACAACCTTTAAAGTCCTTTGATGTCCTTTTATTTCAAATAAGAAAACAAACAAATTTTTTTTTCTTATTTTTATAGTTTTTATGTATTTTATAGATAAAGTTTTTGTTTTATTATATTTTCATTTTTTTCTTCCAACTCCAAGCTTAATCTGTAGCAATAGACTTTAATGGATTTAATTAAAGGACGTAAAACTAATTTCTTTATATTTTCTATAAAAGACTTTTGGGATAAACTTTATGGATAAGTGGTGGTTTAGTATAGTAAAGTACAAATATATCTACGTATAGGTACACATATATAGATCATTATGATATAGTAAACTTGTTGGTATATTGGTAATGTAAGGTGGGTGGATGTATACGTTAAAGTTGATTATGTAGAAAATATTCAAAAAGCTGATAGAAAAATAAAATGACAAAAAGTAAATAAATGAAAATAATTTTTGATATTAAGACTTTATGTACTTGTTAAATTTCTATAAAAGGTTATAAAGTTATATGAATTTAACATATAAATATATATATAGATAATGGTATATAATGCTATAATTTGAATAGGTATTTAGAATATAATAGTTGAATAATAGGTACGGTGAAAATTTGTATTAACCCATATTATTATAGAGTATACCAAACCTACTAACAATTATTGGTTAAAAATATAAATGAATAAAACTGAAATAATAAACTTAATGAATTAGAAATAAAGTTTTGTTTTATTAGAGTTTAAATTTAGGAAAATGACAGTTTATTATTTTTTACTAAAAGAAACTTATTTCGGTATTCTTATTTTTTAAACTAAATTTAAATTTATTTTAGTATAAATATATATAATAGTAACAGTAAAGTACCAGGTACCTATGTACATCGACTTATACACAAACGGACAACAACGCAATAATAGCGTTTGTCATCAGGGGCTAGGTAGTGATTGCAATACCGCACGAAAACATTAATACCGGTATTTTGCTTTACGAAAACCGGGATACCGGTATTAAGAAAATAAAATAGGACATTCGAAAATTATTTTTTTTAATTCATATATTAAAAATATTTCTAATTAGAATCATTTATTATAATTTCATTAATTTTTGTTTATATTTTTTTTAAAAAATTATTTGATAAAAAAAAAATTAATTCGGTTTTCTACTTTTTTTTTGTAATATATATTTTTTAAATATTGCACAACTTTCCACTGGCCAAATTAGAACAATATTATTTGTTTAAAAAACGACCTCGCAGAAAACAAAATTTATCTAAAGTTTTATCAGTCAATATGCATCTAATTTTATTTCAAAGTAGATTTGCGTTGAGGCTGTCTCCACGTTTATAATATAAAGTGGTATCGTTAACAAATAATCATGAATCTTCTGTAGATTCAGTTCTAATATTATTTCTACTTCAAAAAATCTATTTATTTTTTAATTTATTGTTTGTTCGAGTCCTAAAGAACTTTTGTTGGTGATGGTGAGCCGGTGAAACTGGTTTTTTAAATTTTTTATCGATCGCTATCTGTAGTTTTTCTGTTAAGGATATTTTTATTTATATATTAGTTTACTTGAATATTAAAATGCAGCTAATTTTGAGACCATTTACCCTTTCAAAATATGAGCCTATTTTTTTTTGTTTTTTTTTTTTAACAGTTAAAAGAACATATAAAACATTTAGCTACTTTATTAGTTTCTGAATTTTTGTAATTGATACCGTAATAATTTGTGGGAATAAAGTGTCGTGGTAAGGAGAGTATTATATTGTGATTGTGATCCTCCATATAAAAATTGAATAACTTGGGACAAAACTGTACGTTTTTCAGATAAATTCTAGAGTATGTCGTAATTGAATACTAAATCGATGAAAAGGTTCTAAAATAAACATTGACATTTTAAAGTTTGTTAGTATTTGATATTTTGTAAAATATCGAAATACACCGGTATTTTTTCATATATACCAATATCAAATATCGCAACAAAATGTCAAGAATACCGGTTTTTCGGTTTCCCGAATCCCGGTATTGCAATCTTTAGGGCTGAGGCCAGCAATTTTCAATGACTAGACAATTCACGAAAATTCAAAAGATGGATAAGGATCGCGTCTACTTAAAACACACATTAATGATATTGTTTTTAATACTATTTTGAATAATTACAGCTAGAAGCTAATTTCAACAAAGTCTTAAGTTTTATATGTTAATAAATTTAATATTCTACAAAATTAATTAGTATACTTCTCGTAATATAAATTGTATAGCGATGCCATCAGTAATGCCATCATTACAATTGTTTATATAAATAACTTACCATACCTCTAAACGATTTGACTTATGGTAATCACCAGATACCATGATTCAGCTAGCTAACACCTTTCATAAAATCAAATATATCTGTTGGTTTGTTATAAGTTTCTTTCGAGAAATTATAGAAATATTATTTTCCATAAGCCCAAGTCTTGTGGTATATTTCCTCAGTAGGAGTTGCACTGTTGTAATTCGGCCTATATATCTTTTTTTCTTCATCTGGGTTAACTCAAAAGTTTTTCGTGTGGAAAAAAGCATTCTCGAACTTGCTCCATTCATTCAGCTCAATAACACGTTTGCACTCCTCTGTGTCTTCTTTTACAACCTAAAATGTTATTCCCACGGATATTACTCCCTGACCCATCTATTTTGAGTTGATCTGCTTTGCTATTGATGTTTTATTATAATGTTCAATGCTTTTATAAACTATGCTTAGCTATCCGAGTAAAAAACAATGTTTGGAGATTTTGCTCTTCTTGTGAGACGGCCCAATCTTAATTTTGTAGATACTATTTTTTTCTTGAATTTCTTATTCGGGTTTTATACTACAATATTATAATTTCAGTCTTTTGGTATTTTTATTTCTTATTTTGCCGTATTCTGAGAGAGAACATAGAAAAATAGGGGAATTGATTTGTGCCGGTTTGTCGTAAGTGAAGATATTGGATTTTTGTCAACTATTTACGAAATTTTTGTTCATTAACCAAAAATTAAATAAAAAGCTTAAAAGTAAAAAATTACATTCATGTAATGCCCAAAACTAAAAAATATATTGACTAAATTTATAACAAAGTGTTTATGTAAAAAGAATAAAATATTAACCTTATACAAAATAAATAAAACAATTAAAATATTATTAGCTTTTTCCAATAGAAAATCTCATCTATCAATAACGAATAAAATCATAATTATCCATCATTGCTCGGTGCGTATCCTTTGTTCCACAACATCGCTGACACCCACATAAAAAACAAAATATAGCGCAAAACAAAATATTAAAATTAATGTTAAATCTACCTTTTTATTACTCGACTAAGAAACTCCATTACCAAACCAAAGTCGAAATTATTTTTGATCAAATTTCATTAAAAACTAGAAAGCTTATGGACAAGTGCCTAACAGCTGAAAATGATTTAATAAGAAACTTACACCAATAAATTGTAAAACATATAGTTTGAAATAATAATATTTAGTTTAAGTAGTCGTAAGTAGCCGTTTTTTTTTTCTTCTACGGAGGTGGCCCTAATATGTCAGAGCCAAAGAATATTTGCTTCCCTTTTCAGGGTGTTTTCTATTGATAGTTTAATATTACCAAAAGATATACCAACTGCTGGTTCCGGGCCATAAATGTTTCCCACCGATGATCTGGCTAGTTCGTCAGCCTTCTCATTTCCAGTCAGGCCACTATGACCCGGTATCCAGATCAGTTGTACCTTGTTTCGGAGCCCTATGAGGTTTAGGGCTTCCGAACATTCTCCCACCAATCTAGATTTGAAGATGTTACTTTCAAGAGCTTTTAAGGCAGCCTGACTGTCACTAAAGATTCTAATGACTTTGTTAGACCATCTTTGCTCTTTTATTATATTCACTGCTGCGTTTATGGCAAAGACTTCAGCCTGGAAGACAGTGCGGTGTTTGCCAAGAGGAAACTGGAGTTCAAGTTGCCGTTAATGTTGTAAGATAATTAGCTGTAAGTTTTATTAAAACTATAAATTTTAGTGAGGGTTTTTCCATTTTCCTTTCGAAATGAAATATTAATAAGTACAATAAATTTTAGAATTAATAAACAAAAAAAAATCATATATCAGTAGTGTAGATTAATTAGTATAAAATCTGATCTCTGTAAAATTAAAAATACTTCTATGTAAATGTAAATATTTGGGTAAATAAATGAATTGAATTAAATAAAATATAAAATCTCTTGTAAACTATGAATTACGAAATCTTAAATTTGAATTCAGATATAAGATTGAAATACAAAATTTTATGAACGATTACACATTGGTATAGTAACATAATATTACAATTTCGATGTATTAAAAAATACATTTTGTGCTGGACAAGAACCAAATTCATTAGAATCAGATAAAAGTGGTGCAATAAATTGATTTTTTTTTTCAAAAAAACAACTTCGCATGCTTTATTTCATATTATGACAGAACATTTCTTCGAAAGATATAGCTTAAATACCGTTACAATTGTTATTTCCATTTAATTTTTTAGAGTGTAGGTATTAATTCACAAAAAAGCTAAAAAATTGACAAAATATGCTAAACAACGAGTAGAACAAAATTTCACAAGTATTTAATATGACTTTCCAGTGTATAGGCGTTATGTAATTTTATTTTATTTTTAAATTTGTCCTTTTATAGTTGATGACTTTGTTGAAATAAATTTTTATTACTTTATCATTTTTCATTTGTTCATGTTCACTTGATATTCTTAACAAAATAATAAAATATTAATTATTATTTTTAAGAGTTACAATATGTTTTTTTAAATTGAAAAAATCATATTAAATTTTTGTAAAACAAGTTATAACCGCTTATGTCTGAAATTGCTGTTTTGATTGAAATCAATTTTAAAGTTTAATAATAATATAGAAACAGGACTGTATACCAGGTTTTTTTTTTTTAAAATCGTTTAAATTATGTAAGCATTTGAGGTCCAAAAATTTTATTTTATAAAAAATGGTTAGGTATGTTGTTGTAGGTGATGTTAATATTATTAAATAAAATTATTTGAAAATGGCTTATAATTGTTGAAAAATCGTTTATACTTTAATCGAATTTTTACAAGAAATATTCTTTGAAAATTCTGAATATGGTTGTTATTTTTATCTCGATTTTTCTTATTGTGATATAAGTGGGTATGATATGTTGGAACAAATATAATATGAAAAAAGAAAAACTTTAGAAGTTATAAGTATTTATTTCCTTTAATTTCATAAATATTTAATACCATTTTCTGTACATAGAAACAAATAGCAAAGATAAATGTTCAAATAGAAAAGGAAAATTTTATCAACTCTAATACTTTTCGTATCGAGTCTAGTCACTGCAACACACGAGTATATATGACTATTTTTTTTCTTAAAGTTTGTGAAGATTGTATTGCTAAACAGATAAAGATATTAGTAATAATATTAATAATAATAATAATAATAATAATAATAATAGTACTAATAATAATAATAATAACAGTAATAGTAATAATATATAAAAGTAATAATAAACTTTTACAATTCATTTTAATTGCAGTAATTTTACAGAGTTCAAGAAAATAGAATATTTTTTTTTCTTCTTTCTGACTTTAAAGATTAGAGTTTTACTATGTATGAAGATACAAAAAATGAATAAAGAAAATAATATTAATGAGAAAAACAAGGTTATACAGGGTGTTACTAACAAAATCGCAGAGTAAATATTTTTGTTAAACTTATTATTATCTCAAATGAGGTTGAAAGCTCTTAAAGAGTGTATATGAAAAAAATGCATTTTATAAAGTATAAATAAATTATAATAATGATAATAAATAAATAATAAAATATAATAAAATTAAGTGTAGCGTACTAAAATTTAAGAATATAAAAAAGAAAAAAAAATTCGATTTAATATTAAGTGTGCATTTTGTCTATTAACTAAATACATATTTTAAAAATGAATTAAGTAATTTTAACAAAAATAACTTAAATAATATTTATATATTATACACCCAGTTAGCTAGGTATAAAAAATGGTTTAAAATTTATCATATCGTTTATAACGGATGCATGCATGTATATATTTTTTTACAAAATAACTTTATTTTCTTAATTTATTATATTCCACATTAATTATAACATAAATGCATTATGTGAATAATATTATAATATAATATATTGTAATATAATATAATCTTATATATTAATACGCTTAAACGTCTGTTAAACTTTTCACAAAGTTTTTACAACACGAAGTTTTTTTCAACTAGATTAGACAACTTTATTAGAACTATTAAGAATTACGATAGCGCGAAAAATTTTATTTAAAGACATAAACCACAAAACAATAAAACCAAATAAAACCAAAAACAAATTAAAATTAACCTTCCACACATAAACATTTATTTGACAGATCCACACCTCCGACATGTATTCACTGTCCAGAACTCCTCACTATCAAACACATCCTAACACAATGCCCCTCAAATAACACAATTACATCTCAGTTCACGTTCACCCCATTGCAAGCCCTACAATTCCATACCAATACACACATAACTCTCATAAATAACCTCCTACTACATCATAACATCTGGGATGAAATATAACTTACCAATTTCTCTAATAATCTATTAACATATTACTATTATTACTTGGTAGGAATAAGTCCTACCAACCATTTACATTCATTAACACTATTGTTTACTTACTATTTGTTGGATTAAGTATTCTAGCGAATGGTAAGTATATTTATACTTCATTTTTATACTATTTAAGAATACACTTCAATACACAAATTTTTCATAATATTATATTGTAAATTAATTTAAAAATGTATTTTTGGATTCCAAGTCAATCAATGGGGCGCAGACCAGGAGGTGTAAATGCTACTTTTGCACTTCCTGGTTTGTACCTCATTGGCTTGAATTAATCTCTATCTTGGTCTGTAATTTGTTAATTTGTTAAATTGTTAAACTGAAGTTAAAATATTGTTGAATTGTTTAATTTTTTCTTTTTTAGATTATTTGTTATATTTCCTAGATATTAAGTGTTACATTTTGTAAATTTTTAAATATTGTCTCGTTTATCTTTATATTATAAAGGCCCACATTCCGAAAGGGAAAAGGGCCTGTAGTTGGCATGCAGATTAATCTGTAGGTCCACTGTTAAATAAATAAATGCGCAATAGCATTGAGTAAATATTATATTGTACATGGAGAATCATAAACCGAAATTTACGATCTGCTAAGAACAATAAAAACAAAATATGTTATGACATTATTATCAGTTCCAATTCAATACACGGCAAATTTAGTAAACATAAAAATCACAAACTACCCTTACCTACATCAGAGACCCTAGCGGGATAACAATAAAAACTGAAGAATAAGAGAAAAACCATAATTATTGGCTTTACCCGTAACTAGAATAGGCATAAGGCATCATATGATGTCATATGATACTTCGTTAAATGGCCTATATGATTCGATATGATTTAACAAAGTTGTAACCAATCATAACCTTTACTATAATGGTCATACCTAATCATACCAAAACGTCAAAACCAAAATTTAAAAGAAGTGAAATAAAAATATAAATTCTATAAATAAATGTTTTTGTTTTTTTATTTTGAGTTTTGAAATAGTTAGGGCTATTATGATAATAAAAAAAACAAAAAACGTATCTATGGCTATTTTAATGTGTTTTTAATGTGGGTGTGGTATGTATTTTAGTAATGTGCGAAAAGTATCTACTCGATACTTAGTATCGAGTATTGACCAAGAATAAAAGTATCGGTTACTTTTCTGTAAAAATATCGAGTATTGAATATTGATCAAGAATAAAAATCTCTGCTGTTACTATTGAGTATTGGTATTGTTTCAACTCGAAGTATCGATAAGAGTATGTACTAACAATAAAAAAAATTTTTCTTGTTCAAAAAAGAGAATAGGGAAGAAAACAGAATTGAAAAACTAAAAATGTGTATAGAGTATGTATACATATTAATGTGACTACTGCTACTACACCACATGTAGAATAGACTAAAAAATAAAGATATAAAAATATGTATACTCTGCTGCTGAATATCAAAACAAATACAAATGGTTAATATTGTATTAATGTTTTTATTGTGTTCGTTGATCAATACTTTATAGGTAATCGAGATTGACAGTGTAGTGGATACTCGATACCGAATTCGTTGATCAATACTTTAGTGGTACTCGAGATTGATAGATATCGAGTTCGTTAGGAAAAATTAAATATCAGTTTTTTAAGTTAAGATTTTTTTTTTTTGTTAATTAGCAAACTGAACTGAGATAAAGAAAAAAACCGAAATATAATATAACACCAAAGATATTAATTTTTTAAACTAAAATAATTATTATGAATAATGTTTTATTTAATGTTATTTTTTTCATAATTTAATATTTTTATTCATTATTTATTATAAAAATTATTTTATTCATACAAAAAAAAAACCCAAAATATACAAACAAAAAATTAAATGAACTGAAGTAACAATAAAAACTGAAAAATGCATACACTATACAAATAAATTGCTTTTCATTTTTCTTTAATAAAATTTTCAATTAACGAATCTAGAAGTATCGGTCAAAAAGTATCGAGTAGAAAGTATCGAGTATTGATGATGAAAGTATCGAGTAGTAATGACTACTGGAAAGTATTGAACATGCACATTCCTAATGTATTTGGTTTAAATGCATTTAATTTCATATCTATACTGCTAGCGACATCTGTTCGCCACATTTTGTTCAAATGTACGTCTCTATTAATAGTATTTAATAGGGAGCGTTTAGACATCAAATTTTATTTCATGAAGGTTTTATTTTACTTATTTTTATTACATTTACAAATTTTATTGCAATTACATCAAATCTTATTTCAAAAGTTTTAATTACATATCTCAAAGATAAACAAAAATAGTTGCAAAGTATACTATATTTGTTCATGCAAAATCCACTTTCTAAACTTGCATAATACGAAGATACGAATATGCGTGACGAGTACTAATAATATATACTTATAAACAGATATAAATATTCAGTGTAATTTCAGAACATTTGTGAAATATAAATATTTAAATAGTAAATCAATTATTCAAGTATTATTTGTATTGATGAATAACAATAATATTTAACACACAATTTTTTGTAGTTTTTAATGTATATCATTCAATATATTGGCATAACACAATTAGGAGTTTATAAATACCTTTTCTCGCAAAATCACTTTTTCAACTTGCGAAATACGAAAATGCGTGTGGAGCACTATTATTTAAAAAAAGAAAATTTATGATATTATTCTATAACAAAGTCGGATGTCAAACTTTAATGAACATCAGTTATACGTTATAAACACAATTCAAAAACGTATAAACGCTGCCTTATATAAAAGTTTTTCTTCAAAACTATTAGCGGTCAAAATTTTCAATTTGATTCTATCAAAAACAAATAAAATTATTTATTATATTATACATATTAAGTATATTATAAATATTGTAAATTATAATTTTATTCATTTTATTATTATTATTTAAATAACAATAATAATTACAATTATAATAATTTATGATACCGTACGTATTATAATACCTATACCTACCTGTTGTGAAAATAAAATTTTAATACATTCAGTGAAAAAAAAATATAAACCTGAAGTAATCTGGCGGATTTACCTACAAGTCCACTGTTTAATAAATAAATAAATACCTAAATAAGAAATATAAAAAAAATAGTTATAAATAGATCAAACTATATTGTAAATTACAAGCTATTCCTGGCGTAACATTCGCCGGTCTAGCATTAGCATTATAAATAAAACAATTTATTTTATTTATTTATTTTCTTAAAAAGAATCAATGTTTTACATATTTTTTTATTACATAATAAATAAGTTACAAATTGAAAAACTTAAAACTAAAATTCACTTTATTTAATATCTTAAAATTAGTTTAACATTTTAATACTTATTCAAATATTTCACTAATAAAACATAATTCTCTATTTCACAGCTGTATGTTGCTTTAAGTAGAGTACAATCTTTTGATAGTGTTAGTGTAGTATAAAATATTATGAAATTTTTGAATAAGTATTAAAATGTTAAACTAAACTTAAGATATTAAATAAAGTGAATTATAGTTTTACGTTTTTCAATTTAGCTTATATATTATGTAATCAAAAAATATTTAAAATATTGATTTTTTTTAAGAAAATAAAGAAAATAAAGAGATAAAATAAATTGTTTCATTTATAATGCTAATGCTAGACCGGCGAATGTTACGCCGGGAATAGCTAGTATAATATAATATAATATAATATAATATAATATAATATAATATAATATAATATAATAAAATATCATATAATATAATATAATATAATATAATATAATATAATATAATATAATATAATATAATATAATATTTTTTTTTTTTTTTTTTTTTTTTTTTTTTTTTTTTTTTGCGTGGATTGGTGGGAATCTTCATAGACACAATGAGCCCCGTAGCTTCCATTGTGTGCCAGATTTTTACTGACTAAACCACACCCCTCCCATTAATACTAGTCCAACGGACTAACCATTAATTTATTGCTATTTTGATTTTCTTAAAGAAAAATTTTACGAAATTCTATCGTATTAAATCTAGTGGCTTAGTTCTTTTAAGCCTTCTGACATCATTTTGATTATCTAGCAATTGAGTGGCCTCAACGTTAACATGTCCCTCCAGACGAGCTATATGCTTTGTTGCATATCTTTTTATTTCATTTTCTATGCAAGGAATTTTTAGATCTCTGTGCAAATCACTGTTGCGAACATACCAGGGGGCATTTACCATGTTGCGCAAGACTTTATTTTGGAATTTTTGTATACAAAGTACATGTGTTTGTTTGGCACATCCCCATATTTGTATGCCGTACAACCATATTGGTTTGAGTATCTGATTATATAACAAAATCTTGTTATGTATAGGTAATTTAGAATTACGACCTAAGAGCCAGTACATTTCTCTATACTTATTTTCAAGCTCAAATTTTTTCTTTTTAACGTGCTCTTTCCATCTAAGTTTGACATCTAATGTCATTCCTAGGTATTTAGCATTGTTTTCTTGGGGTATATTGACCCCATTCAGATTTACCAATGGTGGTTGATTTTCTAATTTTTTATTTGTAAAATTTACATGTACTGATTTTAACTCATTGAGTTTAATTTTCCATTTCTTTGTCCAGAGGTATAGCTTGTCGCTTGCTCTTTGCAATTTAATTGTAGCCTCGTCAATATTTGATCCTACTGCCATCAACGCAGTATCGTCAGCGAATGTAGCTACAGTTATATTTTCCATTTCTGGTAAATCATTGGTGTAGAGCAAATACAGTATGGGACCCAGAATACTACCTTGAGGCACACCCGTTTTAATATCTCTAATAGTAGAATACTCTTCGTCTTGTTTTATTCTGAATAGTCTGTTTTCTAGATATGATGAGAGTATATCTACGTATTGTTTAGGTAACATATTGTTTAGTTTATTTATTAAGCCTCGATGCCATACTTTATCAAAAGCTTGGGCTACATCTAGAAATATGGTAGAGCATACTTTCTTTTCCTCTAAAGCTTTTTCTATTATGTCTGTTATTCTATGAATTTGATCGATTGTCGAGTGCTTAGATCTAAAGCCAAATTGATAATTTGGAATCAGATTACTATTTTCTATGATCGGTCTCATTCGAATCAATAATAGTTTTTCAAATAATTTTGATACTATTGGTAGTAATGATATTGGTCTGTAGGATTTGACTTCATTTATGGGCTTACCTGGCTTTGGTATCATAATTATCTCTGCTATTTTCCACATATTCGGCACATACCTTATTCTTATAGCAGCGTTTATAATGCGTGTTAGCATTGTTATAGCTTTTTTCGGAAGTTCTTTCAGGACTTCCGATGTAATTAGATCAAAACCTGGAGCTTTTTTATCTCTGAGTTTTTTAATTTGTTCCACTATTTCACTCTCTGAAAATGGTGATATAACATTTTCTTGCCAATTATTATTTTCTTCAGTGAGATCATCCGAATCTGTCTCGTCTGGACAAAAAATTTCTTCAAGATGATCTGCGAATGTTTCAGCTTTATTTTTATTATCTCTCGCCCATTCACCGCTTTTCATTCTGATTGGCGGGATTTGAGAGATCGAGGTTTTTGTACTCTTTGTTGCTTTCCACAACGAGTAGTTATTTTCTCTTTTAGCTGATAAATTTTTTATATATTTTTCAAAATTTTCATTTTTAAGATCTTTAATTTTTCTTTTAAGATTCTGAGTTAATCTATTTAGCACAGTTTTGTCTGCCGGATCACGCGATTGTTGCCATCTGCGTCTAGCTCTTCTTTTTATTTTTATCATATTTAATATTTCTCTAGGGTAGTTGAATCCTACCGATTTATATTCACAATTTTTTGTATTATTCCATCCAGCATTTTGAATAATTTTAATAAAATTTTCTACTTCAGAATCTATATCACATTTGGATCTTAGTTTTGTTTTTATGTTTATTTTGTTTTCTATTTCTTGTTTAAAGCTAGCCCTATATAATATAATATAATATAATATAATATAATATAATATAATATAATATAATATAATATAATATAATGTAATATAATATAATATAATATAATATAATATAATATAATATAATATAATATAATATAATATAATATAATATAATATAATATAATATAATATAATATAATATAATATAATATAATATAATATAATATAATATAATATAATATAATATAATATAATATAATATAATAAAATATCATATAATATAATATAATATAATATAACATAACATGACATAACATATAGAACATTGGAATTGAAAATTAAAAATTCAATTTCAGGCTATATACAAAAAAGGCTATATACAAAAAGCATGCAGTAGCGAGTGTAGTAACAAAAAAAAAATTTGAACAAAATAAAAGATAGAGCCATAATAACGAATAAACACCGAAAATAAAAGCTTATAAACCTATTAAAAATAGCCAAAAATAAAAATCAATATCTTATAAGTTTAATTAAATACAAAAATTTATCATGATTGAAATTAAAAAGCCAGAGTTTAACCAAACTGAGTAATTTAGAATAATAACAATTGTTAGTTATAAGTGGAGGTAATAATAATTATAAAGCCAATGTGCAATTGCTCGAGATGAGCTTAAAAAAAGTTGTGCATTATGAGGGGGTATGATAGCTAATCTTCTGTTGTTGATTATAGCTACTCAAACTTACATAAAGTTTTGGTTTATTATCTCGGAAGAGTTTGATGACATTTTTTGTTATTAATTATTTTGATTGACCACTTTTCAACTTCTCCATGCACAACTTTCATTTCAGAATTGCGAGTAAAGTCAAATATTCAAATACCTAACTGCGTTGTAATAAGAAAAATAAAAACTGAGGATTGTAATAATTTTATTTTATTTGTCAAAGGTAGTCAAAAACACTTAGTTTGTGAAATTTAGATATGATTTTACATGAGAAAAGGCAAATCTGCCATGAAATTTGTGTATGAATAGAATGTAGAGGATAGGTGAGTGCAACAAAATAATAAAAAAAAATATGAGTAGACATTTCCGAGATAACCGCGATAGAGCCTTTTCAATAGGTTTTTCTACAAAAATTTAAATTTTTATACCAAAATTTAAAGTTTGAGCAGTTATTGCCCTAAGTGGTAAGTTTGATACCGTTTTATATTTAAGTGCCGTTAATTAAGTACATTAATTCTAAAAATAAATATGTGGAATACATCACTCCATCTTGCATTTCTGCAAGATAAAGCAATGTTAGTGTTTTTTAGAGATTCATTTTCAAATCTTAGCGTTTCTTTAACACCCTGTAGTCCAGGTTAAATTTCAAAATAGACCCGGAACAAAAGATTCCAATGTTTAGTCTACTGGTATGAGATTCAGGTGTTCTATTCCAAAAGTTTAATTTTATATAGGAGCAGTAGATTTCAAACACTTGCTCTCTATTTACGAATTTCTAGAATGGTCTTAAATTGAGGATGTATGTATATTGATGGATGTACCCTATTTAACTATTTTAAAAAAAACAAATGCCACAAAATCCCGACTTTTTTAAAAATTTTGGTTTTTTTCTTTTAATATGTAAAAAATGAATGCTTAGTATCAGAATTAAAACATTCAGTTAACATGAAAAAATCCGAGTGAAAATGTCATTATAGTATATAGTACTTTTTAAATAGTAAATTAATATGAAAATGGCAGGTCCCGACTTTAAAAATAAATTTTGTTTTATTTTTTGCATGTTTTACTAAAATCTTGCCGTCTGCGTTTATCTGCCATCTGCGAAAACAGGGCTTCAATGAATAAGTAGCGGAGGTTCGACTTTAAAAATAAATTGGCATTATTAGCAGTAAATATTGAAAATCCAAACAAAAAACATATTCTACTATTGACGGCGTCGTTATTCGTAGAATATTTTTGTATGCTTGGATTTGAGCAGTTTGGATTTTGTCGGTTTGAGACTTTGAAAATTTGGCTTTTGCGAGCTTGGGATTTTCAAATTTGGCTTTTGTCGATTTGGATTTTGTGATTTGGATTTTTAAATTAAGGATTTCGTTATAGACCCTATACTGATATTTTTTAATTATTAAATTGATGTGGAAAAGTCACTTTGTTTTGTTATTCAATTTAATATGCCCGTTGAATTTGAAGTTTTTTAAAGTAAAAAATAAAACCGTTAAAAGTTTTATTTTAAAATAGTTATTTTTTTCTTTTTTTTATGTTTAAAGCCAAATGGTGTAGTAGGGTACTCATCTAATGTTTTCATTTCACCAATTCTTCTTCATTAGTTTTGGCTTGTTCAAGTACAGCAGTATCGCCTGCATATAACTGTTTGCATAATACATTTGTGATTTACGACAATTACTAAAATGCATAAATAAAGAGGGTATGTTTCAAATCCCCAATTTAAATTTCGAATGCGTGTTATGTCATCAATGTAATTTTTGGTTTATTTCATTTAGGTACACCTTGTATAAACATATGAAATTACATTATAATATAATATAGATTCATAATATTATTTTCTGTATTTAAAAAAAGTTAAACCCCACAAATTACTTATATTGATTAAGAAATTTCAATTTGCACACAACTTAAATGAAATTATCTTAAAGTGAGTAATTTAAAGCAATTTAATTTAATTATTTATACTTTATTACACCAGAATATAAAGTGATTTTACAAAATGTTTTATTTTTATAAATTTTATGTTTTTTATGTTTAAAATTGTTTACCTATTATAATATTATTTTTATTATCAGATATTTTTGAAAATTTTAGTTTACGATTTCATCAATCGATTTTTATAAAATTTGATGTT
This sequence comes from Argyra leucocephala, assembly GCA_963942445.1. Classification (NCBI taxonomy): domain Eukaryota; kingdom Metazoa; phylum Arthropoda; class Insecta; order Diptera; family Dolichopodidae; genus Argyra; species Argyra leucocephala. Next base: position 109,701,870 of record OZ012680.1, on the reverse strand, counting down.
TTAGTAGGTATGATTACTTTTTTGTATGAAAACATTTAAATTCTCAGATGTGATGTGTTGCTTCGCTATTTCCTGTATTTTTAAGTCATGAGTAAATTAAATAGCAATATACATATTATATAGTATATCTATAAGTCACATTTACCTACATAATGTACCTGAAAATAGATGAGTGAGAAGATAATAAGAGAGGATAATAATATTGGAGTGCTCTAGGAGAAAAACTTTTAGTTTTGTGTATGTGTGTATCTAATTTTTTTTTTCATAAGTAACATTAAAACCTATATTGGGAATTGAAAAAAGTTTTAACTCAAAATTAATTTAAGTACAATTTTGGTTTTTTTTTTGGAATAAGTAATTTAAAATGTTATTATAAAAAACTTTAAAATATATAAAAAATAACAAAAAAAACTTAAACTTTCACCTTAACTGTACAGTCCTTCGGTTCTATAATTAAAATTAAAATTGTAGAGGTATGTTTTTAGTTAGAATGCTGTATAAAAGTTATGCAAAAGTTTTTTTTTAAAGTTTTATTACAAGAAAAATTTTCTTTTCTTTTAAAAATGTAATATTTTCAAAAAATTTTAATTTCAAAATCTTAAGTAAATGAAAAATGTATGTTTATGATTAAACTGTCAGTTAAAATATAAATAAACGAATTTCGATCTGTTCATGTTTAATTTTCTTTTATTTCTGAATAACCTAATCGATAGAGTGGCATCTAAAAGAAATAGTGGCTCTTCTGAGGGAGATGTTGTATTGGCATAGGACATAATGACCATATCCTATGGATAGCTGGAACTGCTAGCTTTCCAAAAATATACATCTTTACTGGCGCATCTTATCATTTAAGGACGAAAAGGACATTTGAACGTATCCTTGTTGTTTTGATGTTTTTTGTATGAAAAGCGTTATTTTTGGAAAGTTAGCAATTCCAGCTATCCTTGGAATATATCGTTAGGTTCTACGCCGATAGAACAGCTCCCTCAGAATCCCCGAAAATTTCAGCATGTTCGAACTTTCAAACGAATAATCCATCATACTAGTACCGGAAAACCACCTCATTGATTGGTAGTATGAACTGTTCGACTTCAGACAATACGTCCGATTCAGGATCTACGTACGAAATAGAAACAAAAAAAAACTCATTACAGACCTATTTATAGAGTAAATAATTTCGAATAAAAATCATTCAAACTATAATTCTATGAAAAATATATATATATTTTTTTTTAAATTTGAGTAAACATTTTTTAATAATTTTTTTGAAAGGTTACATTTCACCAAATTGTAGTCATTTCCTTTATAAATTTTTGACTTCCTATAAAAAAAAAATTAAAACATAAAAATTTATATTTTAAAAGAAGGATATTGATTAGTAATATCATTAATTAATCATACTTCCGTAGCCTGGGTACCAAATTTAAATAATTTTTTTGATTATTTCTGTTGTTTTATAACTTCTTTTAATTCAGGTTCATTAGAATTATTATTTTACTTTGTATATTTAAAATTCTAGTGATGTCATCAAAATTTCCTTCAATTTGGTTAAAACAAAATTTAAATTCAGAACGAGATTCGCATAAAAAGAAAGATCATTTTATAATAAGGGACTGGTTAAAAATAATAACAAAAAAAAAAAAGAATATATATATAAATAGTCAGAGTCAGTGATGTAACTGTTAAGTAGTTGAGTGAAAAAATAATCATAAATTAAAAAATGTGAACCAAAAATGAAATTTGATAAATTCAGTGGCAATAATATAAAACCGCTTAAGTCGACATAAGTCAAAAATGAGATATTATTACCATCGCATTCTACGTGCAAAAATCTATTTTCCACAATAGTCCCGAAACTTTTATGAATTTGCAAAATTAATAAAATTTCATTAATTTATTCACCTTAATCAGCTAGACTGTATATTGGAAATTATATAATAACTGGAACCAACTTAAATCAATATAATATAATCAATTTTGCAATGAACATAATATGCGGAATATAATACAAAAATTATAACAATTTGTATTAGGTTTAGTGGTTATATTAAATTTTTGCTCTATTTTATTACTTTTCTACAATCGCAATACAATCACAAACTGACTTAAGCGATTGTATCCAAATTTATTATATAACAATTTATTTTTTTATTTTTAACTATATATTTAAAACTTTAAATTCAATAAAACTGAACTACACTGGACTTTTTATGTCCCAGAAAAATTTTAAAAAGGTCATACTGAAGAGTTTTAAATTTAAACTTAAGCGGTTTTGTATTATTGCCACAGAATTTATTATTTTAAAAAGAATTACTGTGATTGCAATATTAATAATATCATTTTATATAAATTATAGTTATACAAAATTTTAGTTTCAAATTTAAAATTTTTGAAAAATTGAAGAAAATTGAAGAAAAAGCGCCACCATATCTACAATACTGTATTATGCGTTTATTCAATGATTCTGAAAGAACAACATAGACGTGTATACCTTTACAGTGATTACCTATCAAAATTTTTGAAAAAAATCTAAAGTGTTATTTTAAAATTTATCTTTCATATCAATTTATAATAATTTATACTGTAGAATTAAACGTGTAAGGATACACTTCAATGTGTATAATGAAGTGGTGGAATCGGTAACGTGTCATAATTTTCAAGTCAAGTTATAATTCATTACTATGAATCAAAAGTCCATTAGTTAGAGAGTATACAGTAGTACCCAGCTTAACGTGACCCCTTTTAACGTGATTTTCGTTATAAGATAGTTTTAGTTTTCAGCTAAAAAATTCATAAAATTTTGTTTTTTTAACTTAAAAACAAAATTTTTTAATTTGTTTCTAATTACATCATGTTTTGATGCACAAATATATAATAAATATTTATAATGTATCAAGCAAATGAAAAAATGAAAATAAAATTTATAAAAATAAAAGAAAAAGCTTTTTTTTTTTTCTTTATTATTTCAAACGAGTAACATACAAATTTTGTTATAGTTATAATCTTATTCAAATATTTATAAGATAAAGTTCAATTTCATTATTAAATCTATTATTAAATCTAATAGTAACATGATCTTAAGTATAGAGAATACTTATATTTGATTTAATAAAAGATAAAAAAGATAAAAGAAATTAGTTTAGATTAAGATTAACATTATATACTAATTAATTTATAATGTAAAAATATATGTTTAAGACCTAGCCTAAGCTGTCTGGTCGAATTGTGTATTATAAATCAATTTTTATTTTCCTAATACGTGTTAGAACGATCATATGAATATACAATAATAATATAGAATTAATGTAAAATGTATGCAAAAGTGCATTTTAATTAAGTTCATACTTTTTAATATAATTTTACTTGCATTTAATTTTATTACTTTATTACTAATTTTTTTTTTTGCACTGCTATTTCTATTGTTTTAATTACATTTTATATTTTTTATCATGGATTGAAAGAAGTATAAAGACCAGATATAAGAAACCAGAAGAAGAAAAAAAAAAAAAAAAAAACAACAACAAATAAAAATAATACATTTCTGCCAATAAACCATAGAGTTGAAAATGTGAAAAGAAAAAAGAAAAAAAACTCAAAAATCAAAAATATATACTTTTGAATGCTAAAATGCATGAATTTTAAAATGCAGTTAGGTAAATCAATATAAACTACCCAGTTTTCTAGTAATGTGTTATTTGTTAAATGTTATGTGTTATGTTATGTCTTATTTTAATGCTAGCGTAAAATTAGAAATCGTTAAAAAAATAAAATCTGAAAAAAAAAAATTTGATGTAGCAAAGAGACCAGAGCTTTCGCATTCTACCATTACAACCATTATGACATGATTGTAATGCAGAAAAAATTGAAATAGCTGCTCAATCTTCCAAACCTTTAACTAGGGCAAAATAAAACTTGATTGGTGACAAAAAAATTCAGACATCAAAAAATAAATTGCAACACAGTTACATTTAAATACGTAATTTACAAATCGATTGCTTAAACCAAAAGCTCCTATCAGTTCGTAAAAAATTACAAACTGTTTTATTGCTTGACTAGATTGTAAATGGAACACAAATGTGCAATCACATAGTTGCAAGACATGCAGGCGCAGATATCCAATTTTTAGTTTTGCAACTACCTGTTTGCCTCAAAAAGTTGTAAAACTAAAAACAGCATGTTTGCGCTTGGTCTAGTACTCAATTATTTATCTTTTTTTTTTATTAAATTATTGGGTTTCGAAATTTTTGAATTTAGATTATTGAATTAAATTTTTGAAACAAGTCTTTTTTTGTTATTTCTAATTAGCATATTTTTTGACAATTTATGGTTATTTTGTTATAAACTTTATTGACTAAAACCTGGGCCTCTTTATTTGTACTATAAGACTAGGCGCAGACATGTAATTTTTATTTTTGTAACTGTTTGATTGCACATTTGTCTTCCATTAGTTTAAATGATACCGCGATTAGTTAAAATCTGTTGCAGATGAGCGCGCTTCTCATAAACTAATAGAACACAAATGTGAAATCAAAAAGCTGTATAGAACTAAAAATTACATGTCTGCGCCTAGTCTTAATACTCCTATATAGTATCCTGAGTACAACAACAAATCAAAAATAAATATATTAAAAAGAGTCGCATAGTATTGCGTATAAGTTAATGTACACATTATTGCCATTTAGGAATGAGACAATATTTGAATCAGAGTGATCTTTTGCACTATGACTTATGATGCAAAGTCTGCTACTAAATATCAAAAATAACAGTGATTGCTACTTTATATTTTAATACTTTTAATTTCAAATAAATTTCAATAACACAAAGTGATTTCTATTATATTATACAATACATAAGCAAAATCACAACACTTTACAAACAGTATGAATATACAAACAGTTTTATTTATTTTTCTCCAATAATTCTCTAATATAGCTTTTATAAATCGTTATTTATTTATTTATTTATTTCAATCTACTCGGCTATGCCGTTACAGATTTTACTTATGCACTAAAATGTAAATTAAAAAATACAATATAGAAAAAATAGAATAAAAAATAACTTAATATATAATTTATTTAATACATATAAAATACTTAGTGATTCACTAAAATTTAAGTTAAATAATCGAAACATTAATTAAACTAAATTTAAAGAGATTTATTTATTGATTCAATTTAAGAAAATTAGTGATTTTTCTCTTATAAATAATTCTACTAAAATTGAAATCAATCACCGAATAAAATTCATTAAACAAACGTTTGGAATTTACTAATGGCTCAAAGAAAGCATAATTAGTCCTATGTGCACTAATATATAAGAAACTTCTATTTCTAAGTTTTGGAAATTACGTTTGATAAAACCAAACCTTGAAAAAGCCTTAGATATAAGAAGGTCGATATAGTGATTGTGATGTTAACTTCGTATCGAGAATAATGCTAAGATCTTTATATTCATTGACATTAGCTATATCCAAGCTATGAATTTTATAGTTGAACTTTATAACACTAGACTTTCTATGAAATGACATATATTTGCATTTAGAGATATTTACAATAAATCCATTTAAACAATACCAATTAAAGAATTTATCGATATTCTGCTGCAAAATAAGACAAATAATATTCTATTTATTATTATTATATTTATAATAATAATAAACAGAAATAACATAAAATGTACACAAAGAGAAAAAATATGTTTATCCAATGGTTACGAGAAATATATTATGGTTACTTTAAACTTATTATGTTAGATATAGTTGAAACAAACATTTGATATGTTAATGAGGAATATAACCAGGGTTGATAGAAACATATTATATCCGTGTTAAAAATATTATAGTTAATCGAAATATCTATACGTTGTAATAAACTATGGTTGCTACAACTATATTTAAAAAAATGTAAAGCAACTATAAATTATATTGCTTACAAAAATATTATGGTTGTGGATATCATAATATGGTTAAGAAGCTCATAATCCAGTAGTTGTAACAAACATATTTTGGTTAAAGAAATAATATTATAGTTGTTTTACAACTATTTGTAGTAATACTAATCATATTATGATCGAAGCAATCATGTTATAGTTGCCTTATGATTGAAGTAATCATCTCATATGTTTGAAATAATCATATTATGGTTGAAGTAATCATATTATAGTTGGCGTTAAAATAAAATGCTTCAAAAATTCAGTCTTCTGTTGTTGTTTGCCAAGTTAAAACGTGTTTTAAAATATAAGCGTACCTAATATAAAAACTCTTAGCTGATGGATATAAATTGGTAAGTGTTTGCATAAATTTCATCACAACATTTTATAAACTTACCACTAATTTTTTATCTAGATGTTGATAGACAATGAAGTGTATACTTTATGAAAAACTGGATAAAATGTTGTGAGAGGAAATATTTCAATATAAGTTGAAAAAGTTAGTTATTAAAATAATAACAAAACAGAATAAATAATTTAAGTTAAGACGAACTATTGAAAAGCTAATAAAAGGAAACTATACAGGTTAGTTAAATTATAATTATTTAATAATCTGTTCAATCAAACAGTTTCTTATTTTTATGGCAATATATTACGAAAGTTGAGGCTTTCTTTAGAATCTCTTGTCAGATGCTATAATATAAGTACTTTTTAATTTGCAGGTAATATTAACTATTACAATATACTTTTGTTTATACCTTTTATATTTTACAGTATTAAAACAAAATTTGATATTTATTGGACATTTATTTATTATAATTGACAGAAAAATATAATCCTCTCGAAATTAACTATACTGCAGAGCTTTTATTTCAAATATAATATATTTACTTCAATCATATTTATTTTTGTTTCAAATAAAATTAATGTTGCTGCAACCATAACTTAAGTTTGTGAGAATAATATTATTATTGAACCTACTATAAATTATGTTTGGTGTAAACATAAATATTTTTCATTCAACCATATTATATTTATTTTAAACATAATATATTAGTGAATCATATTTAAAACAACAAAATTATAGTTGAGAACAAAATATCGTCTTGTAGAAAGGAACTATAATATGTTTACTCCAAACATAATTATTTTTGTTTCAAGTATAAATAATATTGCTGCAAACATAATTATGTTTGTGAAGATAATAATATTGTTGTGTGAACTATGAACTATTTTTGTTGCAACCATATTATCTTTAATTTAACCATATAAAAAACTTTTTAGCTTTATATAAAACCCATAGTTACATGAAGTAATATGGTTAATGTAACTATATTTTCCAACCATATTATTGTTCTTTAATTTTATAGAATTGAGCCAAATATATTTTTTTGCTCAGTGTATGGATAGATTTAATTGATACAGACTGTAAACATTTATTTGAATGTATCAAATACAATAAAATACATCGATATCGATATTCAGATCTATCGTGGTTAGAAATCTGATAACTGAAAAAATTTATCAGCAAGTGAATCGGGAACTGATACTGATAAATTTTCTGACAAAAATTTGTTGTTGTAAATTCTGATAGTTTGACATTTCAAAAATTAGCTGATTCATTGAATGAAAAGTTTAAATTAATTTCTTTGTTTAGTTTTGTGAAATAAAATATGAAATAAGTGTAAATTTATATTAAATAATATAAAAAAAAGTTTAAAGTAAAATAATTTCATATAAAACAAAGTGAAATAAAATAAGTTTGAAAACTTTTTTTTCAGTAAACTAAAGGAGGTTTTGTAAAAAAAAAATATCAATCAAATGTAGGTAAATTTTAATAAAAGAGGTCTACATTTCGAAAGGGAAGAGGACCATTTAAAGTTGGCCAGCAGATTTATCTGTAGGATTCACTGTCAAAATATATGTAAATCAAATTATTGTTAATAAATGTAAATCAAATTTAAAAGAATTTAATTAAATATTGTTGTTAAATCAAATTAACAGTCTTTTATTTACTTCATCAAAAACGTATTTATAAAAAAATATAAAATTAATTCATATTAAAAAAAAAAAACTAGTTAATTAAAAATTGATTAACTTGTTTTTTATTTTAAAATTATACTTAAAGTTTTTTTTATACTTAAGTTAATTTTTTTTGGCAATTTTAAAATTATGTCTTTATGAATTTTTCTGTATTTTTATCACTTAAAAAATTTTAGCTGATACAGAATATAAAAAATATCAGAAAATATGACAAATTTTAACCTCCGCGATATCAATTTATCAGTGACGAATAATTAAATTCACAATCGATCAGTAAAACTGATAGCTCTGACAACTACGATAGGACGTATCAGAATTTCTGAAATTAGTCATAAATGCTGATAAATAATACTGATAACTAACAACCACGACTGACGAAAATGAAATGAAAATAATTTAAATCACACTATCACTACGATAATTTCCAGTAATTTAAAAAATCAAAAGTAACAATCACAGTTAATATTATTTGGTAGGAAAACACTATTTATTCATCTCTAATTATTGTGAATCACATAAAAACACATTTTGACAAAATCACTATGATTTGAATCACTCTAAATTTTCACTGCGATTTGAAAGTATCAATCACAGTTAGCAGAAGTGATTATAAAATCACTCTTTTTTGGCCCTCTCTATAATGTCATTGTATAAACACATTTCAAGAACAGTTCAAGAACTCAGTAACGTCACTGTCAATTTTAAACTGATGAGATTCAAACTAATATCATGGATAAACTATAAATTTTTAAATTCACCTTTTTCAAAATTTTATAATGAAAAGGAGACAATTAGATTGTAAATCACTCCATCAAAAAAAAAAAATTTATTTAAATATTTTCTTTTGAATTAAACAAAAAAAAATATATATACCTATATATTTTTTGATCCTGTTAAATTTCTAACATTCCATTACAACAACAAAAATATCCTTTTAATTTTCCTTTATTTCAATTTTATTTTATTATATTGTTTTTTTTTTTATTTCAATTTCAATTCTGTACACTATGAGTATATTTAAATATAGCATGGCACTGATTGAAAATTAATTATATTTTTTTTTCCAAGAAGTATAGAGACAGAATCTAAACGAATAAATCAAAAGAAAACAGAAATAACTTATAAATTTTTTTTTTTCCTTCTATAAAGGAAGAAATCAAACTAAACGCGTAAAGAAATTGAATTACAAATCGTGCGCGTAAAAAAACATCACAAACAACTAAATAAAAAAAAACAATTGTAAAAATATATGAAAGTAATATAATCAAGAAAAGAAAAAAGAAATACATAAAAACAAAAAAAAAACACAAGTAAGTCATTGCTGTTTCCAATACTAAGCAATTTATAATATTGAAATTCTTTAGTATTGAAGAATTCAAAGAATGAATTGAAATTATTACAAGTTCATTTAACAGTTCACTTCCTGATTTTCATCCTTTTCATCATTTCAGAAAACCAAACAAAAAAAAAAAATAACATCTGTACTAGCAGCAGAAGCGACAACAAATATAAATAAAATCGTTAGAAATGGTTCGAATTTTTTAAGGGACAATGATTGAGTTCAATATTCTATAAATCAACCCTCTATATACCTACCAACATAGAATATAATAATTTTTGTATGGCAGTTAATATTATGAACCTTCTTTTGACGATTATCGAATTCTTCTTATTTCTCTTGAGGTGAAATGAATGTTTTTGTCTATTTTTTTTGTTTTTTTAAATTGCAAAAGAATTTTTAAGCCTGAATGAATAGTGACTGACTGACTACAACTGAATGACATTTATAAAATTCTGTTTTTTTATTTTTATTTTTCTGCTCATTTTATTTATGATGCTTTCATTTCAATTTGTATTCAATTCTTTGATAAGGTGTTGGAATTAGTTCACGATGTCTACGGTTAAAGTTTTTTTTTAAATAATTCATCAATTTGAATATGATGAAAGTAAATAAAATATATATGTATGTTATAGTAATTTTGATTTATTTCTTTTTTTTTCATTTCCAAATGATAATCAATTTTGTTCAGAAAATCTTGTCAACAAAGTTATAATCATCCAGTTGAATCATAAAATATAAAAAAAAGAACAAAATAAAGATCACAAAATGAGCAGAACTATTTTTATTTGTCATTTGAAATATTTTATTCAGATATTTTTTATATAGTTTTGTTCTTCGATTGACTGTAGAGTCCATATTTGGTCTTTACCTCTGTGAGTTTTTATTCAAGAAAATTTGGTGGTTGATTGAATTCTCATAGTATACTTCTTTTGTTGCCTATCCATAATTGGATGTCAGCGGTCATATATGATATTGCCAACGATGTCCTGATAGATATTTCGATCCGTTGTTGAATGGATTATATTGCGAATTATACAGGGTATGCCAGAGCATGCGTATCAGCTTTTTAAGAGGAGAAAGAGCCATTATTTTAGAATAAAAAAAAATAATTAACTAAATCGAGGATGCTCTATCGATTGGTGATATTTTCAACTTCCGGGAAGGATCAGAAAAGGGTTTTTTAAACCCAAAAATCGTCAAAATTGGCCGAAATCGAGATTTTCAAATGGGAAGGGGTATTTTTTTTTGCAAATTCGGATTCTACTTTGATTTTTTTTTTGTTTTTTTTTAATTTAGGAATTTGTAGGAAACCAAAATTGATATAAATATGATAACATGGAAAACAAATTTAGGCTCTTCTGAGGGAGATGTTGTATCCGCGTAGGACCTAATGACCATACCTGAAAGGTAGTTGGAATTGCTAGCTTTCCAAAAATATATATCTTTAGTGGCGCATCTTATTCTTTAAGGACGAAAAGGACCTTTGAAAGTGAACTTGTTGTTTTGATGTTTTTGTATAAAAACCATTAAAAACAGCAAACCGTAAAAAAAAAAAAAGTTTTTTTTTTAAATAAATGCTTAAATCTTTTAAACGATTTGACATAGACATAAAGTACGTATGTATGAGTTATAGAAAAAAAGAGACCGTTCTAACAGTATATAATTATTGTGGATGTTTTATGGTAAAATCTTGATATATTTGGTTTTTCAAGAAAGAAAATAAATTAGTATTTTTTTTTCAAAATTTTCTACTTTGAACTACAACAACTCCATAACGGCAGCACCAATCGTCCAATAAATGCTAAAATATGCTCCACTTTCTAGAATATATAATTGAATATATATGTATGCAACAGATCAACAGATATAACGATTTTTATACAAAAATATCAAAACAACAAGGATACTTTCAAATGTCCTTTTCGTCCTTAAAGGATAAGATGTGCCACTAAAGATATATATTTTTTGAAACCTAGGAATTTCATTTATCCTTGGGATATGGTCATTAGGTCTTACGCCGATACAACCTCTCCCTCAAAGTCCCCTAAATTTATTTATAAAAATGATTAACATGAATTTTAGTTTACCAAAGGAAAATAAGGTGGATTTTTGTTTTATTTTTATTATATTTAAAGAAAAATAATGAGAAAACAAAAAAAAAATCATTTAACATCAAGTTCTTATGTTTTGTCATAGTATCCGAATTTGAAAATAAAATACCCCTTCCCATTTGAAAATCTCGATTTCGGCCAATTTTTGCGATTTTTGGGCTTGAAAAACCCTTTTCTTGCTCTCCCTGGAAGTTTAAAATAATCTATAGAAAACCCTCGATTTAGTTAACAATATTTTTTAAAAATTTTAAAATAACGGCTCCTTCTCCTTGTAAAAAGCAGATACGCATGCTCTGGCACACTAGGTATAATCCATTCCAGTGGTTGCTGATGACTCATATTATGACGGTTAATTGTTTTCTTCTTATACCTCTTTTTCCTTAAATTTTTCCTGGAACTATTAAATGAAGTAGCTCGTGTAAGTAATTTCAAAAGCTTCGAGTTTGTTGAGTTCTCTTACTTTTAAGATCCATATGTCTACACTCATATAAGAGTATAGACCAAACATAGCATTTAACGAATCGTAAGCCAGGGCCTAATTTGATTTCACGACAGCAGAAAACTTCTTAGTGTTTAAGAAATGGCATTTCTTGGTGTTTTAATTCGACATCAAATTTCTTTTTCGCAGTGCAAATTCTCATATAACCAATATCCGAGATATTTGCATGTGGAGACTCTCTCCATTGAATGGTTATGTATTTTAATTGTTGCTGCAGTGCAAGGTGTTCCTTTTCTACTTACCATCAATAATTTAGTTTTTGAGATCTTCATTTTGAAGTTGAACAATCCGCTATGATGATTGACTTTATCGACTATATGTTTCATCTTCATATCTGATATTATTTATATAATTGCCATTTACTTCTATACCAACATCTAAATCGTTCAATGTTTCTTGAAAAATGGCTTCAGCGTAGATGTGAAACAGTTAAGGGAAGGGAATACATCAGCCTTGAAGAACTTCTTTTTGAATAACAATGCTTTGTGTCAGCACCACTATTTATTTTACACGGTTTGTTTGTTGCCAATATATTTATCAATCTCAATTATATTTATTACCTCCATAAGTTTTTTATGGTTGACTTTATCAAACGCATAAAAAAAACATAAGAAAACATCTTTATAACCCTACCGATAATTTTTTACTAGTACTTGAGTATTAGAAAGGGCTTCTCTAGTTCCAGTTCATTGCTTGAATCTAAATTGCGTTCTGTTCACGGACACCTCACAATGGTATTCAAGTACCATAATTAATTATAGATGAGTTTTTAAATTTCTCTTGTTATTATTTTCAGTATCTAATACTCTACACCTGGAATATCACTTGATATATAGTCCTAAAAACGACAACGAGGTCTGAAGGAGAAGATATTATTTATTTTTTTTGTAATATTTGACTATGCATAGAAGCAAAATAATTAAAAATATCATATAGTACCTAAATAAAATATAAAGAACTATATTGGTCATTTGGGTAGAGTTATACAATCTATCGATCTATACAAAGTTTTAATATATAATAAAATATTAAAGCAAGTATGGTATTCCAATGTGGAGATATGCTAAACAAACCTATTTTCAAACCATCCAGATATTCCAAGCATAGATATTAAAAAATAGTCAATGTTCCATGGTATGTTTGCAACTCTGATATTCACCGAGATCTGAAGACTTCCTTTATAAAAGAGGATATAATGAAATATGCTGCACGGCATAAAATTCGTCTGACTCAACATGTGAACACCAATGCTTCTAATTTAATCCTTAGGAGTTAAACAAAGCTCTTTAATCGGTCTGTTAGACTGGCAAAACGTTGATAACCGACTAAAATGAACAAAAACACTTAATTTATATTTAAAATTGTTATCTATATCGAAAACTTATTAGATTTTGATAAATCAAAAGTCAAGTCAAGAATGTAAATTTTAAATAGTTACCCAAGAATGCTAGTTTTAATATTGTGATAATAATATAGAATATTTAATGGGTTGTAATACCACCGCAGTCGTTCAAAATGCTCTTCCGGGTATAGAAGCAGTCTCTGAAGCCTCTGTCGATGATTTACTGCTATATGTAAAAAAAAAAACAAAATATATTTTGTCCCTAATATGTATCAGTCTTATTTTTATTACAGTTTAGATTTGTTTTCCGACATTGCTAAATTTTTTATGTCCGATATAATGCTTTTGTTTTCTTAATGCACATTCATTTCAAGATAGTTTCACCCGACCAGAAAATGTATGACTAGCCGTATGGCAAATCCTCACTACCTTAATCAAAACTATGCAACTTCGGAGATGAGTCAATGGACTAATTCACTACTTGTTAAAAAAATAAAGTCAAAACAAATTAATTAATATTATCTAATAGTGTCATACTATTATTAGATTTAAATAAACGTAAAGTTAAATAAATTAATTAAAAAAATACACACACGTTTAAAAAAAAATTATTTTTAGGAATTGTTTCGTTTATCATAACACTACTAGAACTCATCAGTAGGTATTTTTATAAAATAAATTTATGTAATTCAAAAATTTTTTTAACTGTGAAATATTAAAATTTCCATTTCATTTTAATTTTAATAAAAAGAACAAGTTCGTTTATTAATTAATACTCAATTTTGATACATTTTATATTACCATTGTATCTATAAATGTTATTATTATTTATCAAAATTTGTGCAAACAAACGTTTTAAGTTGGCATCAGAGAATAGACGTGCTTAAAAATAATATCAGAATATAATTTTTGAATCAAAAGAAATCCTGAAAATTAAAAAATTTTAGTTTATTATTTTAACTACACATAAATATACAGTCAAAATTTAGGATCCTTTTCCGGGAAAGATACGGGCCATCTCACTTATTACAAATCTTAAATTTACTTATTTAATACTAATAAAAATTAAATACAGATGATTTCAATTTAAATCTAATTTAACTCTAATCTAAATTTAATCTAAACCTAATCTAAATCTAATTATTTAATAATAATAGAAATGAAATACAAATGATTTCAATCTAAGTCTAATCTAAATCTAATCCAAATCTAATTATATACATAATACATAACTATATCTATTAAATTATAATTTTCCGCTTTTCTTACTTTATTTTAAAATAAAAAGATGATAAAGACGATGCAATGACGTAAACAGTTAACAGTTACTGTTGAACTCTATGAACTATTTTACAAATTCGATGTAAGTAAATTAATAGTTTCAAATTGCGTTTATACCAACTGAAAAATTTTACTTATTCGAGTTGCGGTAGATAAATATATATAATTTTGGTTTCGAAAACTGGCTATGGGAACCTTCTTTTCTATTATTTCTTCAGTTAGCTACTCTTGAACTGCACCATTTACTTATTAGGTAGGTATTCGTTTTTTTTATATATAAATAATTTTGTTGTTTTATATTTGATCATAGTTTAAAATTATTAAAATGTCCTTTGTTTATGAGTAAAAAAAGATATAATTTTAAATATATATATATAAGTTGAATAATAATATAAAACATGAAAGATCAAAAGAAAATTTATTTTCAGTAATTCTGAATATCACTCGAATTAAGTAATATTTTATCTTATCTGATGGAATTTTATTGTACCTGTAGTAAAATGGAATTGAATGTAAAATAAGACTAAGAAAACAAAAAATATAGTAAGGGTATTTTATAATATTCTGATAGATAGCCTTTTAAAGCCTTTATTTACATCATAAAAGAGTTTTTTTTTTCAATATTTTTATAAAAGGATAATTTCTGTAGATAACGCATTAATTTTATTCTTATATATATAAATATTATACAACAGTATAATAATTATGATAATAATGAAAACAGAAAAATAACAAACAATAAAAATTAATGTTAATTATTGTATATTGTGAGATTTGTGAATAATATTGTTATCAGCTTTATAAACTTATTAAAAAATTATTAATGTATAACAAAAATTGAAAAATAAAAAAAAAAAAATTTAAAAATTTAAACATTGCAATTAATTTTTAAATATAATAAAATTGGATTCAAAACGAAAATATAAAGACTAAAAAGAATATTATTTAAAAAAACAAATACTATGCATTAAATATAATAAGGATTAAAGAAAAATTAAAATACAATTTTCCAATTTCTAAGAGTCAAATGAGAATCAAAGAAACAAACCGAAAAGACTCAATCAATATTTTAAAGAAGCTTTTAATCTTATCATACTCGAAAATATCATAAAAGGCTAAACTGGAAAACGATTACTAATAGTAGATTAAATTTTCAATTGATTTTTTTAATTTAAATAGTCAATTTTGTCCAATGTTTAATAAATCAACACCATAGGAATTTAATATAAATATATACATTTTTACATTCACTAGAAAATATTTACGAATTATTCCAAGGTAAAAATGTTGATTTTATCTGTTGATTGGGATCCAGTACGCTATCTTGTTTTTTTTAATCTTGTTTTTCAAAATTTTGTTTTTCCTAAAAATCTTGTTTTTTTTTTTAAATTCTTTTGCAAAAATTTTAAGAAGTGGTAAAAGGTTGCTTTTTGATTGAAGTGATAAAATTTTGTTGCCGTCACTAATAACAGGGTTCCAGTAAGATAGGATGGAGGTTTGGGCAAGCCATTCCCGACTTTAAAAATAAAATAGCTTTTTTTTTAAATTTTGTACTAAACTCTTACCGTCTACGTATACCTGCCGTCGGCAAAGAATTGGTTTCAATAAATGAGTGTCGAAGGTTTGGGGGCACTATCTCCCGACTCTAAAATTAAAATACATGCTTTTTATATTCCTTACTAAAATCTTTTCGCTAGCAACACCAGAATTTATATTTTCATATTATTATAAAGATTTTGGAATGCCTTTATTTTTGCATATTAAGTGACTTCGATATTACAAGCTTCGGGACACAAAATCCGCGGACAATGCGTAGCCGGTGTTATATCATAAATATATTATAAATATATTTTGAAACTATCTGTTTTTTCTTACAAATTTTTTTCATGGTTTTTTCATAATTTTTTTTTCAGTCTTTTGTACCAATCGTGATTTTTTTTCACAAAATTTAAATTCGAGATTTTTGGTATTCAGTCTTTTTTAAATAATTAAAAAACCAGATTTTGAAAGACAAGATTTTAAAAAAACAAGATTGAAAAAAAACCAGATTATCAAAACGATTTTATCAAAAACGTTTAGTAGATTAGGTTTCATAAAGAGAAAACTTCCATGACATTTCAACTCTATTTCATATTAGCAAGGTCAGTCTTAGAAAAATGTTGTGTTTTGGGATCCTCATTATTATTTTCAAATCAACCGGATTAAGAGAGTCCAACAATATTTCTCAAAGTTCGTTTTGTACACACTGAATCTATATCATTCACCAATCTGATCAAATGTTAGCTGTAAGCAACGTTCCCTCTAATTTTTTAGATATCTGAGCGGAAAATGTGCGGCGTGAGCAGTACATTTGCAGATTTAGTGAGCGGAAAATTTACATAAAAATTAATTAAAACAAAAATTAAAAAATTAAATCTATAATTATAATTGACAAGCATTTAAGGTCCTGCGCAGTAGACACCTTTTCATTTTATTTCGATTCTCCTACTCCTTAATGAACTTCTAATATATGTAATATATAAGATTGTGTATAAAACAATAATGCGCCCACAGTTGAAAATTTTTTACTCATATGATTTTATTATTCAGCAAATACATTATGCATATGTGACATGTTATTTAAATAATAAGCAAAAGCAAACAAATTAATTATTATAATTTATATTATATACTTTCAAATGAATCTATTTACATATGCCAAATAAAAACAAAGAAATAAATTCTTTTCAAATAAAAAATATAAAAAAGCAAAAACAAAAAAAATCAGTTGAATTGTTCATATGACTAGCAAATTCATTTTTATATAGTAGAGTTAGAGTATATATAATTATCCTTATTGAACTTCTAATATAATAGTTGTATATAAAACAATAATGCTCACACAGTTGAAAATTTTTTAATCATATGGTTTTATTATTCACCAAATACATTATTCGTGAGTTCTTATTAAAATAAAAAGCAAAAAAAAACAAAAATATAAAAAAACAAAAAAAAATACAAAAACAAAAAAAATTCATATGACGGGCAATTTCATCTTTACATAATACAGTCAAAGTAGCTATCTATAATTATAATTGACAAGCATTTAAGGACCTGCGCAGTAGACACCTTTTTATTTTATTTCGATTCTCCAATATATAAGATTGTATATAAAACTAAAATGCGCACACAGTTGAAAATTTTGTACTCATAAGATTTTATTATTCAGCAAATACATTATGCATAAGTGAAATCTTATTAAAATAATAAACAAAAGCAAACAAATCAGTTATTATAATTTACATTATGTACTTGCAAATGAATCTATCTACATATGCCAAAAAAAAAAACAAAAAAACAAATTCATCTAAAATAACTTTTTAAGTAACTGTCTCTAAATTTTGGATATTTGTAGTAATAATATAGTTTTTATTAAAATTATGTATTATGTAGGTATATATATACATATCTCTTTAATGACAAAATTTTTTATTTTTAGTAATTTTATACACTAAATGCCACTTACTATAGGGAATATATCGGAAACGAAGCAGTATATGAGAGACGTGTATTTATGTGTCCTAAATAAAAAGTAAAACTTACTAACCACAAAACTTTTTATTAAACACGAGTGATTTCTGCTATATCGTGCGAAGTCTATGTCAGTACGTAAATTACTGTTTTTTTTTTTAAAACTTCAAATTTGACTTCAACTTGAAATATAATTACTCAACAGGGGCCCCTAGTATTTAATTTATTATATATATGTAATTCATTTTTTCGTATATAATTCATATTTATAGCTAAAGCTACATATTGACTTAGTAATTAATTCATATTAATACTTCATTTATTTATTCAATTTACATTTCATAATATACATACTTATCTTATAATATTCTTTTTAAATTTAATTCTTTGGATTTATAAAAGAAAATATATAATATTAAACGACGGAATGTCCACTACGGCATTTTTTCACGTCTGTCTTTTTCATTAGCCGAATATTGATAAACTTCATCTAAATCTATATTTTTTTGAGACAATAAATGTGATTTTATTCGCATCAAGCATTCCAAATGATTAATTTCAATTCTATTTCTAGATTTAGTTTTTATAGAATTCATTAAACTAAATCCACGTTCACAATCGCAACTTGATGCTAGAAATGTTGAGCTAATGTCTAGTAAAAATTTCAGTTCATTGAATTGGTCATCTTTTATCAAGTCAATTATATAGTCTGTCTGCTAATCTACTAATTTAACTAAAGTATTACATATTACTAAAATATTGTTGATAGGGGAATTTTTGATTTTAATAATTTATAATGTAGTACAACCTAGAATGCTCTAATTTTGTATTTTCACTATATATAACGGTAGCAAAAAGTTACGTAGTAACGGATATTTAACTAGTGAAAATAATAAAGCATAAAAAAAATTGCCATGAAATTTAAGAATGCAAAAATAAAAAATGGCCTTTGCTATGGTAAATGTGAAAGAAAGCCGGTAGTTTGATGAAAGTAACTAAGTTTTTGTTTTCATGGGGTTTTATTTTCAAAATTTTGAATATGTTTTTTTAATTTTTTTTTTAAATATGTTGTATAGCGCGAATGATTAGAGGTAACATTGGCTGTAAGCTTTTTGGCATTTAAGCATTAGTAAATAGACTTATTACATTGTTTGTGTTATTTCGTATTTAACGTATTGTCAACGTCTCAATTTGATATTGAAAGTATGATCTACTATCAACTTGAATAAAATGGAGCTATTCCATTTAGTGGAATAATTTTTACGTGTAATGCCTGCATTTGTGTAACATGCACGTGGAAGATATTTTACGACGCTAGAATATAGATATTTACTATGGTAGAAATGATTAATGATTTTAAGTGGGCAACAGTAAGATCTGACCGTTGCGGAAAAACATCTGTTCATAATATAAATAGTTTACCGGTAGCTCGCAGTTTCAATTTTACAACGGAATTAAAGAATTAATGTTATTTTTTATCATTAATCTTTGACAATGAAATATTAGACAATATTAAAACTTGCACAAATAAAAAATTAAGTCAAGTGAGAAGAAAATATGCTAACCGACAAAAAACTGATCTGACAAACTTCTATTATATATAAGTCAAATCATTTTTGGATTTGCTTGTATATTTCTCGAACTTTAAATCAAATCAACAAGATTTAAGCCTTTTATTTTCAACCCAAGGCTATGGAAGAAAATTTTTCAAAGCATTTATGTCAAAAAACAAATTCTCAAATTGGTCTTCGTTTTCATTATATCGAAACTAGAAAACAAAAATTTAAATGACGATCTATTAATTGATTTAAATATTATGTACTTGCTTTCATTTTTTGAATTTAAACATAAAAATTTTTTTTTTTTTATATACGAAGTAGTAAAATTTACGTAACATTTGTAATTACGTAAAAAATTTAAGAATATTTTGGGTTGGTTTGGAGTATAGTTCCTCTACCGGTAAAAACGTTTAACGTTTACGGGTAAATTTGACATCTTTTACATTACCGTTGACCGGTCAAAATATTTACCACTTTACCGGT
The DNA here is from genome assembly GCA_963942445.1 of Argyra leucocephala. Lineage (NCBI taxonomy): Eukaryota > Metazoa > Arthropoda > Insecta > Diptera > Dolichopodidae > Argyra > Argyra leucocephala. The sequence continues at coordinate 109,681,772 of OZ012680.1, read as the reverse complement.
AATGCGGTTATTGTGCAAAATAAAAAAGAGTGAACAAACAAATAAAATGTGTAACCCAAAATACTGTGTCGATGACAAGCAGTGATGGAATTTCGTATTTTTGGAATATTTTAAATTAGAATGAAAAATTGTAGGTACTAAAAGCAATTCAATTGTTTTGAAAAAATTGTGGTACTCAGATGTGATTCTGTATGTGGTCAATACAGAAATGATTTTTATACTGAAAAGCTTATAAGAAAAAAAATTGTCTTTTATTGTTAAAAGTAAAATAAAAACGTTTAATATATTAAAATTAACAAATTCCTTTTTCTCAAACATAAAGACAAAACAATTTTTAAACTAAAATATATATTTTTTTTTTCAAAAAAATTATTAAAATCAATCAACGAAGATAAAAACCCGGCTCGGCAAAGAACTGGAATTAAAAATAGATCCCATGACAGAAAGATATTTATTAGTAAAAGAAGAAGTAAAAGAAGCTTTAGAATAATTTAATTCTCTCATTTGTTAGCTCAAATAGATGAGAAATATTTGATAAATATTCAAAAAAATTTAGAGCCAGTTCTGATTGCCACAGAATTCTAGCCAGAAATGATGCTACACTATTTACCGCGGAAAGTGTAAAAATTTGAATATTATCGTTTTTCTTAAATATTTCTTTTTGAAATAAAATAGATTAATAGATGTTGCGTTAGGTTATAATTTATAATTTAGATTTTTGTATTATGTTCTTTTCTTGAATGATTTTTTTATTTGTTCGTTTTTTGTATGAAATAAACAGATTATGTTTTTTTTTTCAATTAAACCATAATTTATTTAAAAAGCTTATTACCGTACCGGTAGTACGATTGAACATTGACCGTTTACCGGTAATTCAAAATATACGCTAATTGAGGAACTATAGTTTAGAACTCCGGTAGTTTTGGCAAATGTTATAATATTTTATTTTCGTTCTTGATTTTTGATAATTTGAAAAATTTACTTTTTATATATTACTAGTTAAATACCGTTTACTACCTAACTTTTTGCTACCGTTATATATAGTGAAAAATCAAAATTAGAGCATTCTAGGTTGTACTACATTATAAATTATTAAAATCAAAAATTCCCCTATCAACAATATTTTAGTAATATTTGATACTTTAGTTAAATTAGTAGATTAGCAGACAAACTATATAATTGGATTGATATAGATTGAAATATTTAATCAACTAATATTTCATTAAAAACTATATTTCTAACAGTTCTATTCTCTTCGGTGACAATTTTCAAATGATTTATATTCTCAGTAGTGCGTGAAATCCCGACATATAGTTGTCCATATGAAAAACCTGGTGCATCAAGTAAAATACCAACCTTATTGAGAGTTTGACCTTGCGCTTTGTTGATAGTCATTGCAAAGGCTGCTCGGACGGGAAACTGGCTTCTTACTGTTTATTTTTTTTAGAAATTAGGAAAACCAAAAAACTAAAAACTACTGTTTTTTTATTTTAAAATACAAAAGACTACATAATCAAAATATCAATAGATAGATATAGGATATATTCATATATTACATAGGTACATTTATTATTTATCTATATTTGTGAATAAAAAACAGTAAAATATTAAAACTAAAGTAAACTAATATAGCTATTGTTTTTTATTTAAAAAATTAGGTACTCACTATTAGGTACCGTTTAGACATTAAGATTTTGTTTATACTATTGAAAGTTTGACTGTCCTGTAAACGTTGTTCCACAAATTTTGACATCCGACTTTGTTTAATGAAAAAATAGAATATTATCCTATTATCATCAAACATTTTTAAAACAAAAAATGCTGGAAACTAATTTTTTCATTTAAATCGAAATCGACTCTTGTCATTTGTTGAACTTTTTGTTTAATGTTTGTTTTGTTTGATTATTTTTGTTGTTATATTGATTGTTATAAATAATAGTATTGATAATAACAATTAGTAGATACTAAACTACCTACATTTATAAGATTTTTTCAACTTTTTCTTAATTGTATTTTTTATTTATTTAAAAATTTAATAGGTAAATTTTATTTTTCATTTTTTATTTTATTTGTTTATAACTTTTAATTTCTATATATTTAAAATCATTTTTTTTTTATTTGAGCCAAACAAACCTTAAATAGATAAATAAGTAACTGCTATCAAATAAAATCTTATGTGTAAACGTTGCTCTAAATGCTAATACTTATGCCGACACTTATGTAGTTGATTATATAAATTGATTAAAGTTTTTTTGATTATTTTTCATAAAAAAATACGTAATAACTTACGCTAATCAATGTAGTCAAAAAATTATTTTAAAATATATTTTTCAAGTAAATAAGAATGTATCCAATAGCTTTGAAATTATTATTCTAAATATTTTTAATCCATTTTGTTTTAGCAGGGGAGGAAACAGAAAGAATTACGTGCTCAATCGACATTTATTTGATTATTTTGTTGTTATTTTATCTTTTCTCTTTCGTTTGGGTTAAAGAAATGTATCCATAAAACAAAAACAATTCTCAGTAGATTGAAATAAAAAGGGGAAAGATTATATACATAAATTATTATATAATATAAAGCCGTACACGCATCTACTATCAAAGGATAGTAGGATTAGTAGGTAAAGGATCCATTAATAATAAAATGCACTGGAATAAAATTTTATAATTTGTTAATGATTGGTTAACATTTTTCTAGTCGATTTCCAAAATTGTAAGAAGTAGAAAGCAATAAGAATTTAATTTGTGAGAGAGAGAAAAAAATTTAAAACACAAAGTGGGAAAAAAATTATCGAACAAATATCGAGATGTGTTACACTTAAAAATGCATAGTAATAAGAAACATTATTTATTCACATTATTAATATTTAAATTTCCTTCCTATTTATAAATTCTAATATTATTAATAATTAATAAATTATCATTGATTATTACATGGCAAAATTTAATTTTGAAGGAAATAAAAATGCATCGAGTCATTCATAAAAAAAATTATTGGTTCTTGGTATTAACTACCTGGCTCAATACCTGAAAAAATTTATATATTGAAAATACATCAATTATAATCTGTTTGAAATAAAACAAAATTTTACTTCCCTTATAAGACAATAAAAGAAAATAATATGATGTTTAAGAAATAAGATATGTTTTTGAAACCAATATTATGATATGTGGGGTACCTGGAAAAAATCAATCATTCAAAATTTCTTTATTCTCATACCCTAATAAATTTAATTCGTTGATTTCAGACGACCATGTACATTAGAAATCTCTTCTCCAGTGGCCCGTGGGCTATTTAAAATTAAATTTCAAAAATTAAATGGTTTTTTAAATCATTTATATCGCACTCTTTCTTTCTCACAACTTATTACATAAGAAAAACAATAGTTTTTTGCTTTTTTAACTAATGGAGTTTTTTTGTAAATGGAATCTTGACTTCCCCAGTGCATATCTTCTTATTAAAGAATAATTTTTTCTACTATGATGTATTAAGAAGAAAAACAACAAAAGAAAATAACAAAAAATGGGTACAGTATATTCCGTTTCATTTAAATCAATTTGAGTAAAGTTTGATTTTTTTTTTCTCCTATATTAAAGGCATACTTGATGAGATGTAAGAAAGAGAGAAAAAAATCTCTTCCAATTTGATTGCAAATAAATTTTTTTCTTCATTTATGTTAAAAACAAAATGTATGCATGAAACAGAAACAATATTTCGCTTTCAAACAAAAAATTATAACGGTACATGCTGACACCGTCGAAGAATTATATATAGATGGTCATCATAAGCTTTAATATATTATGTTAAAACTGATATTTTAGAAATAGATTTTAAGAAAACCATACTATTTTTGGAGGATTGTGACAAAAATGACATTTTGACGAGGGTAGTGACAAAATATTTAAAATTGTTCATTATTTGTTGTTTTTTAAAAATTTACTAACCTTGACAAGTAATTTTCTGTTTGTTCAGATTAATTCATGTGCCCATAAAAATTAAACAAACAAATGCGTAAAATTTGCTTCTGTGAGAGTGGTGAATTTTTTTCACGTCCGTGACTAAAGGTTTAAAAAAGCAAAATAACGGTACGCTCCCAAAACAGATAATATTAATACTTATAAAAAAAAATGTATGAATTATAAATCTTGAAATAAATAAATTTAAACTTAAAATTAAACTTAATACTGATAATTTCATAAATAACTATAGTTACGGTACTTAAGTATTACTATACAATGAAATAAATTTCCTATACAATCAGTTAAATAAATTGTATCTACATATCGTTAAACGATAAGTGTTATTTTCCAATTTTTTCTTCTTGTTTTTTTCTTTCTGTGAAAAAAATATGTTTAAATCCTTTTTGAAAATCTCCTATTTTGTATCCTTTTTCATTTACATGGCATTATTAATAAACTTAATATTATTATCACCTCTAAATTTAACTAACCTTTATAAAACTTATTCAACAACCACAATAAATCCCATTATCAACAGAATTACTTTAATTTTTTTTTTTTAGTGTTTATTTGGGCAAACTTTCAACACTTAATGTCCATTGTACTGATACTTTAATATTTTCTCTCAAAACAAAAAAAAAAAAATGAAATAAAATAAAAAAAAATTTAAGGACATTTTTTTTTTTTATATTATTTTTAATATTAACGAATTTGGCTTAACTGGATGAGTATTGATGGTTTCAACACATATACAAAATGGAAAAAAAGATAAATATAGAAAATAAAAAAACAACAACAACTCAAAATAATGGCACAAAACAAAAAGAAAATTATTACAGTAATTTTTTCGAAAGGACACCATTTAATAAATTTTTTGTTGTTTTGTTGTTTTTTTTGCTTCATTTTACCACCATAATCGAACACGTAAAATCTTTGATCAAAACCAACTGGTGTTTATAACTGTTTTTGAACCCTAAATATAAGATTTTTTTTTCTTTTTTTTTTTATGTTTGTAGAATTGTTTTTATATTTTTTTTTTGTGTTTTCTTTTAGAAATGGATCAGAAGATTTGGAAAACAAGTTGTAAGGATTTGGTAAACCTTTCAAGGAATATAAAAATCTTCCATAATATTTTTTTTTTGTTTTTTTTTTTTTTTATGGTCAATTTCATTTATTATGAAAAAATTTATGTTAAAGTTTCAATAACGACAAGTTGCACGATTGAAATCCATAAATTTCTGTAGACCCGGTAAGTAAAAAAGTTCAAATGTTATTACTCCTTAATGGATATAACCTTTTTAATGGGTATAAATATTGGAAAAAAGGGGTCCTATTGAATATTTTTGTTTGTTTTTGTTTTGGTTTGTTGGCAGAGAGGTGCAGTGTTAATTCTTTTTTGTTTCGATTTTTTTCAAATATATTTTTATAATGTTTATTGTTGTTTTGTTTGAAGTTTTTAAGATTTAAATTTATTTTCGGTTATTTATGTTAATGTATTGTATTAGTATATATGCAAATATATAATATGTATTATATATATATGAATATATGATTATAAAATATTAATATAGAGTATTTTGGGGATAATTCAATTTGTCTTTCAATATTTATTTGAGTCTCTTCTTATATTTATATACTATATTTCTGATTTGAAAATAATGATTATTGTAACGCTCAATTAAATTTTCACTTTTATTTGTTTTTTATATTTATAACCTTTTTGTTTTTATTTTTTGTTTATTGTTTTCTTTTGTTATGGTAATAAACAGGATTTGAAGAATATTTATCTAACAGAAGAACATTTAATTTTTGCTATTTGATAATGTTTTTTTTAAAATTATTTTTAAATTTACGATCAAATGGTTTAAAATATAAGTAAGATGTATAAAATATGAACCTATGATATAAAAACATGAAATTAATTATTGAAGAATAATCTGAGCTACAGCAAGTGATTTTATTCAGCTCAAATGTTTAATTTAATTGTTTTCTGTTTATTTATCAATTTCAAAATGAATCGAAGATTAATCTGATATAAATTATTAATAAATTATTTATCAGTGTGAACTGATTGAACTTTTGAACTTTATTTTTAGTCAAACATATAATTTAAATCTATAAAAATTCATAACAATTATTATTATTATTATTAATATTTTTATTTTGCCTTAATTTACTAATGCTTTAATTTAGTAAGTACTTTTTCGTGGAACAATCCTTTGCGACTTCTACCTTACTCCCATCGTCTTCAACTCATTGATTTGAATCAGAATCGTTGAATTGCCACACATGTTTTTCACTTTAACGAATATTGCAGATTCAAGTCAATCAGTAAAATACTCCTTGAAGTGAATTCTAACTCTATCTCTTTTGATAGTCAACTCAGAGTTGTATATTTTTTTCTCGTTTTGATATTTACTAGTTCAGTAGTAGTTATATAATTATTGACAAATGTATCAATAGACTTATGATTTTTTTTTTTCTGCTAACAGCACATATCGGGTTTAGTTTATTTTAAAATTTTTCTAATCGAAGGTGGCGGTGTTGTACTAACCTTACTGAATGATGATAAATTGCACAATGAAATGTAGCAAGTTTTGTCTTTATTAACCATTATATAGTTTGACATACTTGTATATGCAGCTTATACTGTTGTACTTACAACTATAATATCCCTTAACTTTTTTTAGTTATAATGTATTTATTTTTAATGGGAAAATGGCTAGCAAAACACTTTTAATAATTATTTAACAAGAAATTCGAACAAAACGAGTCTAGTAAAAGACATTATTATGTTAAAGCTTATTAAATTGATACCTTATAACTATTTATTATTATTATACAAGAGTATGATCCACATGGTGAATATCTATTTATTTATTTAATTATTTATTTGTACATTAGGAAATAAAGTAACAAAAAATTGAATACAATAACAAAAATATTAAAATTTTAGTTTAACTAAAAAAATATTACAATTCGTAAATATTTAAAGAAATTGATGGAAAATTGAAAACAAAATATAAATAAATTAAATGTTAATAAAAAAGTAGAACAAAAAATGGTTCAATATAGAATGTTTATTTGAAGAAGCACAAACAATTTTTAAAATTTTGATTTGAAAATAGAATTTTTTCTAGATTTTCTAGAAAGGCTTTGGCAAGTCGATGTAATCATTTCTGAGAGATAATTTTTTTCCAAAATGCTTAAATTCGGAAAAAATATATTTATATTTTTTTATATTCTCAACAGTAACATTAGGAAGAAACACTTTTTCGTGCTTAATGAAATACGGTAATGCAAGTTTATACTACAATATCTACAATATTTCTTGCATTTATTTATCAAATTACTGTTCTATTAACTCACTAAATGTGGAACACTACTGATATTGTCAGGAACTAAGCCATGTTAAATAGAATAGCTCCATTTTATTTAAGTTGTTACCAGATTATACTCTTTTATTTATTAATTATTTCTTGTCTTTTATTTTATCCTAATAACATTATTTTGTCAATTATTTTATTCACAGTTCGAACTATGTTCGACTAAATTCATATATTTCTCAATAATAATTCCTAATGGAATATAGTTCAAGCGAAGGTATCCAATATAATATTAATTCAATTTCAATTATCCTTTATTATTCACCATTATATAACATTAAATTAACAATAATTCTTTAAACACTTCAAATACAATGAATATTAAAGTATTAATCGTCACACTTTAATTGTATAAGTAATATAATTTTTTTTTTTTTTTTTTTTTTTTTATACGCAGGCTGGTGGGAATCTTCAAAAGACACAATGAGCCCCGTAGCTTGACATTGTGTGTGGGATTCTTACCCACTAAACCACACCCTTCCTATATTGCGATCTAGTCCTACAGGACTAATGAGCAATTTTTTCTTGGCTTTATTTTATTTTTCAATGTAGACTACATCCAGCGATGTCTATCTAACTTTTCTTTGGCGTATTCATCCATAACCTTGAAGACCCATCGCATCAGCGACGAAAAGCCAACCAACCAGCGCTCCGAACGAATTTATAATTATGTAAGACTTGTGAAAAACCTCGTTTCGTTGGCAGTCAACATAACGAAATTTTTCACCAATCCCGTAAAAACAAATCTATCTAAACGTGAGAGCGGGTCAACGTCCGATCACCAGCGCGACGAGTCCTCAAGAATGTGGGTGATTATTGCTGCACTAACTCAAAAGGTTTTACTCTTTTATTACGTCTGGCTATATTTCTCTTATCCAGGAGCTCGACTACTTCCACATTTATACGGTGCTGAAGCCATTTTTCGTGACTTCTAGCAAATTTCTGTATTTCTTTATCGACAGATTCTATTTGCAAATCTCTATGTAGGTCATAGTTTCTTATGAACCAGGGCGTGTTCACAATGTTTCTTAGGACTTTATTCTGGAACCTCTGAATAATATCTCTATTACTTTTTTTGCTGCATCCCCATAGCTGGATGCCATATGACCATACTGGTTTCAGTATTTGTTTATAGAGCAGAAGTTTGTTTTGTATTGTTAAGGTAGAATTCTTACCTATGAGCCAGTTCATTTTTCTATAGCGGATTTGTAGTTCTTCTTTCTTGTTTTTTATGTGAGCTTTCCAGCGAAGTTTCGCATCTAACGTCATACCAAGATATTTGGCAGTATTTGAATGGGGTATTTCTTGACCATTTATATATACTGGTTTATGGTAAATTTTTTTATTTGTGAAATCCACATGTACTGACTTAGCTTCATTTAATTTTAGCCTCCATCTTTTTGTATAATCTTGGATTTTTGTTATAGCTCTCTGCAGCTTTTCTATGGATTCTTTATTATTTTCCCCAGTAAGTAATATAATAAAATAAGTAAGTTGAATAGTATCAATGTCACGAGTTTTAACCAAATGCTAAATGATTTTAAATTTTTTTCTGAGCAAACATTCTTCAAATGATAAAAGCATCTTGTACAATAGCATATATATTTTCTTAGAGCTTCACATTGTGAGGTCTAATTCATTCTGCAATCCAGTAACAGACCTAAACACTTAAATTCCTTAACTACTTCAATGTTGAAACATTGATCATTACAGTCATAATTATTATCAAATAGCATGATGCATTAGTTACACACGAACATTAAATATTACTAAAGTACATTTGAAATCTACAACAATCCGGTGCATGATACATAGTAGAAACATCAAAATCTAATTGAGGAGACAAATTAAAATACATTAATTTAGTTTTACTGCTAATTGTTAATCTATGGGCAGAAAACTATTTCCTCAGTAAATCAAAGTTAATATCAGCATGAAGATCAAGTAAACTTTTCGATTTCTATACATTACCCGAATCGTCGGAAAAAGCAGTTACCTGCTCTTTAAAATTCAGAGAGAATAAGGAGTTAATATATATAAAGATATTCTACAATAACTTTTTGGGTTCAGTTATGTAAATAAGACTGAAACCAATTTAGAATAAAATCTCTAAAGCCTATTTTAGACAATTTATGCAATAAAATCTCATGTGAATACTGTAACAATGTCTGTTAAACTTTCCACGGCCTTGAATTAAAGCAAAAAATAGTGTGGAACCCAACAATTTTTTTTTTCTTATAAAATATAAATTATAAAATATTACATTTCGAATTGTTTACAATTTCTTAAAATAAATTAAATTTATTGATCTTAGTGATTGCTGGGTCATCAAATTATTAAGTTTGCAAGAATTATTTTTACAGAATTATAAAACAATTATATTTTTAGCCTATTATTATTATTAATGTTAATATTAATATTATTATTATTATTATTGTTATTATTATTCTTATTATTTTTTTTATTATTATTATTCTTATTATTTTTTTTATTATTATTCTTTAAATGGCCTTTTTCAATTTTATACCAGAAAATTACCATCTTTCAAATAAATTATTATTAATAGATAAACATATCGAAGTTCTAAACCCATATACGAAAACTATATACTTAATACAAGAACCAAAAGCAAAAAATCATAAAATCAATAAAATATGAACCTGTTTCAAATTAAAAGTAGTTCTTAAAGTCATCAATCAAAATAATTAAAATTATACCCAAAAATAAGGTACTTCGTAAAATTTTTTAAATATACTTAGTTTGTGTCTTTGATTTAGCCACCCTAAATTCTTCTATTTAACCAATGCAGGCACATTTTCAAGTTCAAATAAATATTTATTTTGTTAAGCAAAATATTGACAAACAGAAAAAAATATTCCTGTTATTGAAATTGTGGTCACCTTTGTCCCCTTCAAAACATGACTAAATTCGCTAAAAATCGTTTTTATAGGAAAAACACCAGAAGCAAGATATTATAGAGAATATATCAAAGGCAAAATTGCAACAACTATTTTTTCAATTGATGCTGAAATTGAAAACTACCATCTTCTTCATTTCCGCATTGTATCACCGTTGTACGTAAAATACAATTTTAAACCAGAATAGACAGTTGTATATCGGGGACTCTGCGGGGCTAACAACAAAGAGATTAGAGAAAGAAAAAAATATCGTAATCGTATATAACAAAAATGCTTAAATTGGACGATTATGATAAAAAATTGTTTTAATAGGGAAATAAAAAATGTTCAATATTTAAATGAAGAGAACCAAAAAAAATATTTTTTACTGCTTGACTGGCGAATGTTACGCCGGGAATAGTTAGGTTGAAGTAATAGAGTCAAAATTTTATTAACAGTTAGTCTATAACAATACCATTTTAGTTTTAACGAATTTTAACCCTTTAATATCGGGGGGGAATTTTGCTGCGGTAATAGCGTTGTGGGTTCACTGAACCTCTATTTTTAATGTTCATTAAAAACGCTATTGAAATATGTTTCATAAAGTTTTTGTTTTACCATTTATTAAATTTATTTAACATAATTTAATTCAATTTTTAATTAAAAAACACAAAAATTAACGCTTATAGTATACATTCAAAATTTTCAGTCCAAATTCAATTTTAATAAAATTAAAAACAAAAATTTGTAAAGAAAAATATAAAAAAAAACAAAAATTCACAAAATTATATAAAATTTTTAAAATACATATCTTAACTTAAATTATTTCAATATTTACAAAAGAAATACAATCACATTTTTTTTGGGCGTTATTAAATTAGTTCATTTTTTTCTCAACTCGATCCAAAAAATTATCAAATCGAAAAGCTAATAATAGCATATAAAATCTTTTTGCTGATACCAAGCCTAAAAATATCTCGATCAGTGGAAAATAACGATAAAACGTGTAAATCAGTAAACCGAGAAAACATTTTAATTCCTGTGATGTTAATTTTCCGAATTCAGTTCTTCCTTCTGCTTTGTATTTTAAGCGTAAACAGTCAAGTTTTTCATTGGTCCATTTAAATATGATTTCTTCCATTTCCGCACTAAAAATACTTCTAAAAATATCGGGTGGACTATTATCCAAATCACTTCCTTCTCGTGTTATAATAGGTATTCTCAACAAGTTATGAGACAATGTGCGAACATTTCTTGTTGGCCCTTTTTCAGACCACTCAAATTTATCTTTGCCATGAAAATAATTTCCAGTAACTTCCAAATCATCTTCATCGTCCTCCTCATCCAAATCCATAGACATTTCGGAATCGGTGTCATGATCAGATAATATGAAATCACTAGGTCTACATTATCGGAACTATCCTTATCTGGCTGAGTAAGCTGATCTTGTCGCGTACTAGATTTAGAATTTCTAAAACTTTCAATTTCGTTGTCAATATTTCACAATTTTCCTGAACCCATTCATTAATTATATATTCCCGTCATCATCATTATACATTTACTGTACTTTGTTCAGCTTTGCTTATATTCATTTTTACTATACTTCTAAAAAACAAAAAAAATAAAAAAATAAAATAATTTACGGTAACAGCGTTGTGGGTCCATTGGACATTATATTTTTAAATTAAAAATATCTAAATTAAAAATTTAAAAAAATCAATAATAAAAAAGTCGTAACAATCCTTTTACATTAGGTACTCTTTATTTTAAGTTATCGGAAGTACGTTTCCTAGTCCTAGTCAAAATCCTATCTAAGAAGAGACAAATTTTCTCTTTCACAAAATTTAAATTGGAAATTGCTGAATTTACATTTTTTTTTCTATGCCTCAATAAATAGCTTTAATTTCTTCGACCAATCTCCTACGATTAAACAATACAGTCGAGCTAAAAAATAGATTTAATTAAAGTTATCTAGCAATGTTAGAAAAAATTATATCCTGAACTTTAATTTTTACTTTACCAAAAAACTTTATAGGTAACAAATTCTTTACAAAAATTTTCCCCAGAAAAGAAAATTCTCTTTCTATGCACTGTAATTTTCCATAGACAATATTTTAAATCTATTATTTATGTCACTAAAAATACAATTGAATACTATTTGGATCCATTTCCTGTTTCAACTGCATATTTATATACTGAAATAAAAAGTAAAAACAACAAAAAAAAAACTAAACGGGAGAAAATTACTATCCCAGTTGAAAATCCTTACATAGACTGACATAAATCTTACAAAAAGGACATAAAAACCACTTCATTTGTATCCAGTTTGTTAGACAAAAAATAAAAACGGAAAAAAATCAACAAGTCTTTCAAATTGAAATCCTTCTCAATAGAACAACATTAAATTTTCGAGAGTAATAAAAAAAAAAAAAAACAAAGTAACAAAAACAAAAAATTCCAATCCAAATACTCGTATCGTCTCGTATCTCTGTTAAAATACTCACTTAGGTTATCAATGTGGGAATGTGTTTGTTTTAGTTTTTTTTTCTCATTTTTTTGTTTTTTTTTTTTTATGGATGAGCTCCTCATTTTCATTGATTAAAGTATCGTTTTCGTATTCTAGGATAATTTATACAATATGTAGGTATTCCAGTTTTTATTTTCTCTTCTTTAGATTTGCATCTTTATTATTATATAATATATTTTAGAAAGAACACTAGTCTATATACGAATATTTTGGAATTGATTTATTCTCTTTATTGGAAAAATTACTTCAAAAAATTTAGAGCTATATCTTGTTCTGGTGGCGATTGGAAAAAGATTTATCTTATGTTTTTTACATCAAAATTTAAAATTGAAAAAATTTTTGTTATTGTTTTTATTTGCAGTTGATTTTTAGTAAAAGAACTACTTACCACTCTATACTGTAACTCTCAATCTAACAATCATTCTTACAAACATGATAATTTTCAAAATAGTTTATTCTTACTGAATTTCAATGATCCAGACTCATTGATATTTGACAATATGGTAGATATGTAGATTCAATATGGAATGCAAATGTGTAGGATGTATTTAAAATATTTGGCTTTTGGGAAAATTTACATTAAGTTATTAAACGAAATGATATTGTGTATAGGATGCTATTTTTGATATACGAATTTGCCGTCTGCGGCTTTTAAGGACTTAGAATAGAATTTAAAGAATTTTTTAGGTAAAATTGTTTTGCAACAATCATCAAAAAAAATGTAATTAAGTTCAACAATTTTCTATCAGAAAATCTGATATCGTATGAGATATCGTTAACTAGAACAACTGTATTAAGTTTACAAAATGGTGTTGAATGAGATAAAGTCATCATTTGAATGTTTGTGTAATCAAAGTTTTTGAAGTTTCAAATTGAAGTGAATTTTTTGTTGGTTTTGAATGAAAGTTTTTTTTTTTTGTCTTTTTTTTTTTTTGGTTTTGATTGGTATTCAAATTAAATTTTTAGAACAGATTTATTAAGAGAAAAAAAACATACACACAAAAATGCGTTTTCAGCACTACCTATATTATTTTTGAATAGAATAAAAGAATTATTATAGAAGGTATATGAATATGATACATATATATACTTTGTGATGTTATAGTTGAATATATTATTTCCGCAGCGTGCTTCTTTTAAATCTAAAATATTTAAAGATTTTCTAGAAATTGCAATGGAATATGGATGTTTTGAAAAGATGGATGGCATTTTTAATGTTTTAGTTGGGTAGGTAGCTAGGTATGAATTAGTGGCAACCTAAGGCGGAACACATAGATGAGGAAACTAATTGTGATAATCACAATCTTTTTTAACTTTAATACCTGCAAAATCACATGCGAAATTTAAAAAGTAGGCTCGCAGATGGGATTTTCTTTTCTAAATTTATTGAAAGTAGGTGACAGCAAGGTGTAGGATTTATTTTATTTTCTTCTTCATCTTTCCAGTTTTTGCACAAATCTTTTCAGTGTAGCCTTCTGGCATATTTGCATATAAGACAGTGTGACAGTCCTGGGATAACCTCTACCATCGTAACATCAAATCTTTTAATAATAATAAGTTAAGTATTTACATAGAGTTAAAAAAATATATATATAAATCTATTATTTTATTATTATTTTCAATATGTAATAACAAAATGTCGATAATGAAAACATTAAATTATTACCAAATGAATGTAACAAAAAAAAAACAAATATCAGCTGTCAAAATTACATTTTTAGAAGTATAGAAAATATTGTGTGTAAACCCACTTTTCAATTGTAATATTAGGATATTGCAGAGTCTCAATTGAGATCCGTATGTATGGACATGGTATTATAGCCAAGGTATTTTATTGCATAAGTATTAAAGTCTGATTTTCTATACAAATACTGACGTAGAAAAACAATATAAATATTACAGAAACATTATAATTGTGAAAATAAAATATTCTATGAACAACCAAAAACTAATAAATCATTTAAATTCACAGATGAAATAAGCGAAAAACAAATATTTAACATCATCAAAATTTTTAAAAACTCAAAAGCACTTAATGTTTACAATATATCAGCACAAATGTTAAAAAGTTGTAATAGGCACTTATGTCTACCAATATCAATTCGAGTCAAGAAATTTCTTAAAGAGAGATTGTTTCCAAATCACAAAAAATTGGTAAAATAGCACTAATTTTCAAATCGGGGTGTAAAAGAGGATTTAAATAATCACAGTCCAATTTGTTTGCACCAACCTTAGTTAAAAGTTATTGAAAAAATAGTTAGTAATCAATTAGTAGAACTTTTCGATAAAGAACACCTACTTTTAAAACATCAATACGGCTTTGAGAAAAAATCGAATACCGAAACAGTGCTCATTGATATGGTTACTTGTGTACAGAAAAGATAAATGAAAACATATTTCCTTAGTGTTCATGGATTTATCAAAATCATTTGGCACTGTGAACCATAAAATACTTCTACACAAACTACAAAATTTCGGCATAAAAGGAACCGAATTCAAATGATTCAAGTCATATCATACAAATAAATGGCATAACGAGTGAAAAGGAAGAAATTAGCTATGGTGTGTACCTCAAAGAAGTATATTAAGACCGTTACTATACAATATATATATTGAAGGTCTCCAATTTTTGCAGACGATGCATATATGTCTTACATTTGGAGCGGAGGATTATTACAGTTTGGAATATAAAATGAATAAATCAATTTGATAATTAACACGAAGAAAACCAAATTCAATATAACTAACTCCACTACAACAAACATTGTAACATAAATATCTTAAATAACACATACAAAACAAGTGACAGAATACAAAAATATCTTTGCTTTTGGATAGACAAATGTTTTAAATGGAATATACATATAGATTACCTAAGTAAATAATTGAGTCCGATCGCTGGAACACATTCGTAACATGTCAAATAAATATTGTCACAATCAGTCAAAAAATCATTATACTATGTATTCTTCTACAACCATCTCAGCTATGGAATAGAATTATGGGGAACAGCATCAAAAAACACTATTAATGACCTACAGGTTATTCAGAACAGAGCCATAAAAAATTTGTACAATTACAATTGGTTTGAGAATACCCTAAAAATCAACAAAGAAATTAATCTTCTTCCAATTAAAGATCTTATAAATAGGAAATCAATTCTGCATATGCACGACACTCAAAATTCAAATACACACAACAATGCTACTAACAAAAAGAAATGACAAACATTATGGCAACACAAGAAGTAAAAACCTATTTTAATTAGAAAAAAAAACATCACAATTTGGATTAGAAACAACTATGTGCCATAAAACTTTACAATAATCTCGACAATAATCTTAAATATTTAAATAGTCGCTTATTAAAAAAAGAAATAACAAGAACATATATCGACTACTATGATAGAATGCAGCACTATAAAGTAAATTAGCAAAAGCTCGTGTATTTAACTAACAATTTTTTTTTTGTTTTATTTTTATATTCTTTATACTTTTATTTTGTTTTATTTGATTTTTAAATCTATAGTAATAATAACTTTTTTAATTTATTTATTTATTTATTTATTTAACAGTTGATCCTACAGATAAATCCTTTTCCTTTTCGAAATGTGGGCTTTTTTATTAAATTATATTAGTTATTTGGAATATATTTTTGTATATTATATATTTATATTTTTTTTTTTTATTAGTTATGTTATATCTTTATTAATTATTAAGTTACTAGGGGCCCCTGTTAAGTAATTATATTTCAAGTTGAAGTCAAATTTAAAGTTTTTAAAAAAACAGTAATTTACGTACTGACATAGACTTCGCACGATATAGCAGAAACCACTCGTGTTTAATAAAAGGAACTTATTACACTCGTGGTTAGTAAGTTTTATTTAGGACACATAAATACACGTCCCTCATATACTGTTTCGTTTCCGATATATTCCCTATAGTAAGTGGCATTTAGTGATAAAATTACTAAAAATAAAAAATTTTGTCATTAAAGAGGTATGTATATATATACCTACATAATACATAATTTTAATAAAAACTTTATTATTACTACAAACAACCAAAATTTAGAAACAGTTACTTAAAAAGATATAAATGAAGAATTCAAGTGATTTGTTTTTTTGTTGTTTTTATATTTTTTATTTTAGATGAATTTGTTTTTTTCTTTTTTTTTTTGGCATTTGTACATAGATTCATTTGCAAGTACATATGTAAATTATAATAATTGATTTGTTTGCTTTTGTTTATTATTTTCATAAGATCTCACTTATGCATAATGTATTTGCTGAATAATAAAATCATATGAGTACAAAATTTTCAACTGTGTGCGCATTTTTGTTTTATATATACATCTTATATATTATATCAGAAATTCATTAAGGAGTAGGAGAATCGAAATAAAATGAAAAGGTGTCTACTGCGCAGGACTTTAACTGCTTGTCAATTATAATTACAGATTATTTGTTTTTATTAGTTATGTTATATCTTTATTAATTATTAAATTATATTTGAACCAATGTGGTTGTATTGAAAATTACATTTTCATTAATTTCCACCATTTGAAAAATTTTTCGGTTCTCACGGGGTTTAAACCCGTGCTCCTTCAGTCGTTATATTATTACATTCGAGTGCTTTACCACTCGGTTACCAAGGCCGAGGACTTTTTGAATTATTTTATTACTCTTATGTACTTACTAACATGAACAAACAAAAATATTAATTGTAAAACCTAGAATGAGAGTAATATCGCAAGGCTTATTTTGGTTGAAATGAATAAATAGATAAAAAAATTGTTGGTATTGCTTTCCCAACCATATCTTTTTTTTATTGATTTTGGTCTGAAATTTTGGTTTTGCGTTCCGTTGCGTAACGTTATTATATCTATGAGATAAATAAGCCAAAAACAGTGCAATAATATCGGAGAGAAACCCATGATTAATTTTGTTTTTATTTATTTTTTTATATTTTTGTATTTTAGAGTTAAAGAATTATTTTGTATGCAATGGTTTAAAAACCTGGTTTAAAATTTGTAAGCCTATATTCTCAGTGGTGCAGTTGGTGATATTCATTAATCTACTGCCAAAATATTTATTTTTTTTTGTTTGAATTTTTCATGCCGTAGGCTTCATTTTAATCTTTTAAATATTAGGCTATGTTTAAATCCGTCAAAATTAAAGGATTTTGTAATTTATGTTACTAATATTGAGACAACAAATCTTTTTAACATAAAATTAGATTTTATTTATTTATTTATTTACATATTTTTATTTATTTCACCTTAATTATATTATTTTTTTTTACAGAGTTTACTTTTAGTTATAGTCAGAGTTTATACCATATATTTACATCTAAGATTATTCTAGCTAATTATGGTGATATTTTATTTTAATTTTAATAATATTTGTAGTAAATTATGTAAACATTACTAAACATTTGGGTGGTGTAGTAAGTAAAACACATGTTTTTTTTGTTTTATATTTATATGATGGTTTTTCTATATTTTTGTATTTTCTTCCAACTTTTGTATATATAGGGTAAAATATTTAATTTAAGAACAATGAATTTTAGTTTATTGAATTATATTTCATATAATCTAATACAGACTCATCGGTCCATGCATATGTACCAAATAAAATAAATAAATTCAAATCAGATTTACAAGTACCTACAAAAAACTCACAATGTAATTATTTTTTTTTATAAATTTAAAATTAAAGTCCAAATAAGCCCATCTAAATTAGTATAATTGCTTTTTTTCTATTAACAAAATCGTTGTTAACTTCCATTTATTTTGATTATGAACACTGTATAGTATTTATTATAATGTTATTCAATTTGCATGTATACAAATGCTATGTTTTCAATGGAAATAATTTATTAGATAGGAATATATTTTGCAAACGTTTATATTAATAAAATTTCGTAATCTAATTTGCATTTAAAAACTATAATAGTGAATAATAATTTATTTATTTGCAAGACTTAATTTATTATTGATTGAAATTGTTTATAAACTTAAAAACTTAAAATCGTTAATATCGAAAAAGTTTATGACTCATTTTAAATAGATACACTTCAATTATGAATAACAAATTATGAAAATTTTTAAATCAAAGACTTAAGGCATCTTAAAGGAAATCTTATCTATAAGAATGTATGTACTTTTGAACTATAAACTTTAAAGAACAAAAAAAAATTTTTTTTTTTTTTTTTTTTTTTTTTTTTTTTGAAAATAGTTGCAAATTGCTGGAAAACTTTTTATTTTTCTTCTTTAAAATAAGGGTTGACTTAAAATAACTTAACTAAAATTATATTATTATTGTTATAATTTTGTTAAGAATAGAAAAAAAAAATAAAAATTCTTAAAATTTACTTTATTTTAACTAAAAAAGTTATTTTTGCACAATTTGCATTTATATTTTTGGTTCATTTTTTATATTAAAAATATTTTACATAAAATATTTTTACGATATTTTTACATTTACATAAAAATCAAATGAAGAGTTTCAAATACATAGATATATTATATTAAAATTCTTATTTTACACAGATAAACTGGAAAATTTCTATAACTTTTCTAATAAATTTAAAATTTAGAAAAATTTAATTTTAATTTTTGTTTTTATTTTTTTTAAAAATATTTTCATAAAACAAAATTCAAAGTTTTTCATTTTTATGTAGTTATTTGGTTAAAGATAATCAAGTTATATTTAGTGACGCCAACTTGATTAATTTGCGTAGTCAATATCTTATATATTGTTTTATTTTGAAATTGCTTTATCTTAAGTATATAGTCTATCTTAAATGTCTTGATAATATTACAAATGTATTCTTACGATATTATTTAAAAAAAAAAATTTGTTGTTGCAAAATATAAATGCATTTTTGGAAAAAAAAAATGCAAAGCCTCTTCTAAATGATTCAGTTTACATCAGTGGTACGGTTGGTGGATAATCAGTATTACACTCACAATTAAAAATAGCTGATGTTAGCTAATGATTTTGACGATTTATGTATTAACTACTGAACAAAGGTATTTGTCTTTTAATAAAAAACATAAAACAAATGGAAAAAAGTGTGACATTAAACCATTTTCTAACGACATTTTTCAAAATGGAGATATTTTAAATTTGACAGGTATTCTTTTTTTTTTTTTTTTTTTTTAATTCTTTATTTTTCAAATTTCAGATAACTTTACAATATTAATTATAAAATTATGTATAAGAAATTATAAACTAAAAAAGAAAGAAAACTTAATATTAACTTAAAGATTAATTTATAACCTACATATTGTAAACATTTCCAAAATATTATAATTTTAAAATTACATTTTTTTTTTTTTATTAACTATTTCTAAAATTGCTAATATACTTTTTAAGTTTGTTTTTAAATATTTCCAAGTTTTTACTATTTTTAATTTCTAAGAGTAGAGTGTTGAAAAGTTTTATAGCACTACATTTTGAGCTTTTTTGTTTTTTGGATGTTCTAGCTTTAGGTATTTCAATATGTTTTCTATTTCTAGTAAAGTAGATATGCATATTTTCTCTATTTTTAAGAATTAATTTTGATTTAAACTTATTATTTAGAATATTGTATATGTATTTGCATTTCTCAAAGTAAATTAGTTGGTTTATATGCAGTACATTTATTGATTTGTATAACTCCTTAGTACTAGTTCTAGGGTTTAATTTAAATAAACTTTTTAGCGCTTTATTCATTACTGTTCCAATCTATTTTACATGAAAATTTGAATAGTGACTCCAACTGCATATATTATACCTAATGCTTGACAAGATATGCCCATTATACACAAGTTTGGCTGCATAATTAGGAATACCACCAGAACTCTTTATAGTTACACTTATATTTTTTTTATATGTTTGTCGCATCTTAAACTCTCATCAAATATCATTCCTAAATATTTAATATTATCGACCTAACTGTATTATATTTTCTTTTACCTTAAGTGTAATATTATCATACTTTTTATTCTGGGTTTTAAATATTATGTAGTTAGTTTTTTTAGCATTTAAACATAGTTCATTATAATCCAGCCAATTGCATAAAGTTTTTAAGTCTGTATTTAATATAACTTCTAACTCTTTCATCGTTTTAGCTTTTGCTATCAGATTAGTGTCATCTGCATAAACATTGTAATTTGATATGAATTGAGTTTTAGGTATATTCATAATGTATAGAAGATATAACTGTGGTCCTAGAAGAGAGCCTTGCGGTACCCCTGTCCTTATAGTTACTTCGTGGCTAAATACTTCATTAATATTAACGCATTGAGTTGCATTTCTTAGGTAACTTTCCAATAAGAGATTATTTATTCCTCTGATTCCCAATTTTTCTAAGTAATCAAGTAATCTGGATTGATTCACCACATCAAAAGATTCTTTAACTTTAGTTAGATCAATAAATACAGCACCTATATAGAAACCTTCATCTAATGCATCATAGATTTGTTCCAAGGTGGAAGTAATTGCTGAATCTGTTCCACTATTTTCCAAGAAACGTATTGATTTTTATAAAATCCAATTGTTTGTGTAGTCAAATTTCTGATACTTACGTCAATAGTTTTTTCATATACTTTTGATATAGAATTTCAAATTGAATCGGTCTATAATTATCACTTACTTCTTTGGATCCAGATTTATGGATTGGAACTATAAAGGCTTTTTTTAATGAATCAGGAAATATTCCTTCTATAAAACATTTATTTATTATGTTAGTTAAGGGCTGCTTTGTAACATTAACCATCTAATCCTGGAGTTGCATTTTTATTTAGTTTCATGATAATTTGGTAAATTTCTGGTTCTGTGACTGGGTTGAGATACATGGTTTTATTATTGTGCATATTATATGAAATATTATTCACAGTACTGGTTTTTTGGATATCTTTTAGAATGCATTCACCTATTTCATTGAAGAATGTATTTATAGTCTCCGCCGTTTCACGTTCACTACTTGTTTTTTCCTCATTTTTCTTTGTAACTTGAGTAATATCATCCGTTTTCTCATCTTTATTATTTCCTATAGTATTATTTAGTATTCTCGAAAGTTTTCTAGAGTTATTTCCAGCTTTTTCGATGCTTTTGATAACATGTTTATTTTTAGATTCTTTTAATAATCTTTCTACTTTTTTCTTAGACTGAATGTATTTTACTCTTTTTTCATTACTGCTTGGGTCTTTTTTGTGTGCTGCATATAAGGATTTGCGAACTTTTAGTTTTTCAAAAATAATAGGAGTTATCCAGCTAATATTTTTAGTTCTAACTCTTACCTCTTTGGTGCACATTACTTTTGCTTCCTGAATTATTTTAATTAATACATCGATTTCTGTTATATTAATATTTTCAATCCTATTTTTTACAATGTCACACATTTGATTATAATTGGTTTTCTTAATAACATGAATTCGCATAGGCGTTTTCTTAACATTAACTGTTTTTATTGATACCAATGCTAGTTGGTGATCAGATAAACTGTGATTAATTTTAACATTGATTAATAACTTGATTAATTTTGGGTCAAAACACAAATCTGTTAACAAAATTCAAACAAAATTTTTAGTTTAGCCGGTAGAGAACGTTCGGAAAATCGAATGTTGACAACTATTTAGTATTTTTTTAAGCAAATGAAAAGGATGCATTTATTGCAAGTAATACAATAATAATATATATATTTATTGTCATTAAACTTAAAACTAAACATTTTTTGAAATTTATTAAATTTTTTTTGTTATAAAATTTAGAAAATTTATATGAAAATGGAGACAAATTACTTGGTCGAAATTTGTACATATGGTTACTTCTTTATTATCTTTCCAGCGACAAAGTAATATTTCATTTCTCCATTCAAATTGGTGTTCACCACGTTTTAAAGCTTTAATGCCCCGTATGGCATCTGTTTGTTCCAACTGTGCCTGTAGCTAAAAAACGCTTTTCCGATAGTAAGCACATCAAGCAGTACGAGGTAAAAAAATATTTAAAATATTTGTTTATTATAGTTATCAGGAGCTCCTGTATATAGAATAACACGTAATACAAATAGCCAGTTGATGAGCATACGCACCAAAGCTTATAGCCAAATCTAATCGATTTATCGCAAACAAAACAGTTTTATTTACTTACCAACAAAAACAACAAATTGAATTATCTTTTCCATCTTAGCTTAATCCAATTTTGGAAAAGGCAAAATGAAATGTTCGGTTTTCCTAAGAAGAGTAGAAAATACACAATTCGGGGTTGCACAGTTCATTTATTTATTTTTCTCAAAACAATCCTTTGAAATTATATAATGTAGTTAAATCTAAAGTGAACAAAGAACTACACATTATTCATTCATTGGTCATATATTAACAAAAAATAATAAATAATATTGGCATAATCAGAGCCTGCTTCCCAGATATCAGAAATATCTTAATTTAAGTTATTATAAATAGTAATTAATATTTTCGTTTTCTTCATTTATTAGCTATGCCTCGTTTTCACTCTCGCTATCATTCTACGGATCTTTATTAGTACCTATCTCCCTCCAAATATATCTGTCGCCTCTTTATAGGCAATTTTTTATAGTTTTAATCATGGATTTTCGGTAAATTTAAAATATCATTAACTCATAAGCTCTTATGAAACTGTTATACCTTGGTGTAAAATAGTTTTACAAATTTTTGCTTACAAATTGGTCATTTTTGTTATTTTTGTGCTGGGTTCTAGTAAGCTCACTGAATGATAATAAATTTTGCGCAAAATTTATAGCACGCTTTCGTCTCTAACAGGCGTCTGATGGGCTTGCTTTGATCATTAAAGCTGACTGTAATTATTGATGTTAAACATGTAGCGTTTTCCTCTAAATTGCGTAAAAGTACAGCACTTGATACAAACTGAATATACATTTATGATTCTCCGATGTTTAAATTAAGAATTACATTTTTCAAAAAAAAAAATAAATATTTATGACACACCCTAGGTGTAAGTAGTAAGAAAGCATCACAAAATACTAGTTGTTTTTGATTCAAAGATGTTTTTTCCATGTTCAAATTCTTCATAGCTCTGAAGATAGTGGTTTGGTGCTAGTTTCGATCAACAACAACGTTTGTTATAATGAATATTTTCATCGACTTCTATTTCAGTGTCCGAAATGTCTAAAAAGTTTTATATAAATTATTTATCCATAGATCGAATAATTAATTATACTACTTACTTTCCACATCTGATAATATTGCATTAGCTACTTGCAAAGTGGCGATATTCCATCTTTTTAAAACACATTCTTGAATGTCCCAATCTGCCATAGGCTTAGAAGTAGGAGATTTTTTATTTCTTCTAACGCTTCATAGTTTTAGTCCAAAATAATGAATTTTCTTTTACCCAGTTTTCTGGTACCATTGTCAACTCCTTAATATCAATTGGATTATTAATTCCAATATATTTGGTATGTTGCACAATTTTAAATAACATTTTATAAAACTACACCAATTGAAAAATTAAATATTATTATGCACAAAATAACACTTCCGTCTAAACATTAACTACACACTTAGAGCGTTATAATTATAATGCTGTTATAATAGCATTAAAAGAGACTTATAATAATGTTATAAGTACACTGTAAAAAATTTTTACTACTATAATAGTAAGCAACTGTGTTTCCTAGTATATTTATGTAGTAATATTACTAATTGACGTAAAAATGATAAATTACACATAAGTTGTGTAAAATATATGCGAATTAATTGTGTGAATTTACTGCTAAGACAAAGTAAAACCCACATAAAAAAGATCAATTTTACCTTATATTTGTGTGAATTTACTACTAAGGGAGAGTAAAACTAAAACGGCAATAATATCAATTTTGCCTCATATTCGTCTAAAATTACTACTAAGACACAGTAAAACTCAAATGAAAAGTTGAATTTTACCTCACATTCGTGTGAATTTACTGCTGAGACGGAGTGAAATTAAAAAAAATATTGTGCTATTATAATAAGTAAAATTAAAATTTTGTTTTATTGTAGGATGAGTTAAAATAAAAAAATTAACTTATATTTAAAGAAGAAATTGTATATTTAATAGAAATTGTACATAAATACAGAAAAATTATTTTTCTTAATAACTATATCAAATTTAGACTTCAGTGTTTTATGTTTATCATATTATTTTTGTATGTTGTAGTACAGACTAACTAAATTAAACAAAATTAAATTTACAAAACTACAAAAAATTATATTTTTTAAATTAAATTTACTTCATTCAGTATTTTTAATACAAAAGTTGAAAAACTTAAGGTTAAGTATAGTTAATTTTTTTGTGTTTTTACATTCATAATAATTATTATATTAAATTTAAGCTTTTAGAATTTTATGCGTCTGAAATTTTTTTTATTACATTATTTATTTTACTAATATTATTTATATGATTTTTTTTCCGTGAATGTTTTCGGTATAGTGTTTAAAAAAAATCTTACAATGAATTCCATTGTTTGGCAAATATTTTTCGAATACATCAAATTAAAAATGTAGAAGTAGCATATTAGTATTTCAACCATTTCAACTACACAGAATGCATCTTCCTTCTGCACCAACGTTTTCTCAAAAAACAAAAATGTGTTGTGACATTATTTGATGTCTCTGCATAGTAACATAAAAATAATAAAATATTAAAATGTGATACTCCTTTTCCGTTTTAACATACCAATTATAGCAGCCCAAGCCGAATTAGTTGGAATCCTTTCTGACATTTCAGTTAAAGTTGTTCCAAGTTATAATTCAACAAAAATTTAATTTTGAAAACTAAAATGAATATTAAATTATTAATTCATTATTTATATACCTCAAATTGTTTGAATAAGACATGTTCATCTTCGTTGAAATATTTGAATATTGCTTTTATTAACTTAATTTCCACTTTTTTTTACTCACATTGCACTTGTTACTCGGTTGAAATTTATATATATACTGAAAAAGTTATGCTTATTGCGACGCTTATTGATTGATACATACATAGCAAGCATAACGGTTAACAAGAACAAATATGATTCCCCATTTTCTAAAGTAAATTTAAACTTTTTGTGTATATTTACATTTACTTTGCGTAAATTTGCGCTTTTTTGTTCAATTATTATGTAAAATTGCAATTTCACACCAGAAAAACTTAATTTTACATAAAATAATGAATTTACTACTGTAGTGTAGAAATACTCCAAAATTACTCTAATTTTGA
Source organism: Argyra leucocephala (assembly GCA_963942445.1). Classification (NCBI taxonomy): domain Eukaryota; kingdom Metazoa; phylum Arthropoda; class Insecta; order Diptera; family Dolichopodidae; genus Argyra; species Argyra leucocephala. The sequence continues at coordinate 109,655,771 of OZ012680.1, read as the reverse complement.
AGTTAATATACGTATATTATAATAGAAATTTTACATTAATTTTTTACAGTGTACACGAAACAAAAAGTATTTATTAAAAAAAAAATAGATGAAATTTAAGAGACGCTAGATCAATGGTATAGTTGATGGTCTTTCGCTCAAGATATCACAGTTCGAGTCTCCAGGTAAGTTAATTTCAAATCATGTTAATACATTACTATATAACAAAAAAAATCTAATAATAAAAAATTTAGTTGGTAATGTAAAAAAAATATACAAAAATAAAAAAAAATAATAAAGAAATTAATTTTTTTTTTTTTAATTTTTGAACAAGCTCTATTATGTACTTATAAAAGCACTATATAAGTCTTATTGATATTCTTATAAGACTCTTATAATTGCTTTATAAACATTTTGTACTAGGCTTATTACAGCTACATAATGTACTTATAAAATACTTAAATAAGCATTAAAAGCGTTAAAGCCTTTATACAACATGTCTAAGCTATACAATTTTCTCCAAAATAAGCTTGTAACATACTTAAAGCGGTTCTGTAGAAGCTTATAGAGCCTAGAGGACTTATAAGACGTTCTTTAACCGCTTATTAGATTTTTATTTGATCTAATTTGCTGGCTGGGAATGACCTAATCTGCAGACTAAATACTACTACAGGCCTTTTTTTCTTTCGGAATGTGGGCCTTTATAACATAAAGATTAAAAATTTACAAAATATAACATTTAATATCTAGGAAATTAAATAATATAAAACAGAAAAAATTAAACAATTCAACAATATAAAAGTTCAACATCAGTTTAACAATTTAACAAATTAAGAAATTAGGTTTTGTCTTTATTTTTATTAGCTATTTTTAATATTTTACAAGATTCACTCTACTAGATATAGATACTGAAATATATTTGTTTTATGTTAAAAAAAATAGACCAAAGCAATTTGTATATGTATATTGCAATTCGTATATGTATTGGAGCGTTCCGTTAAACATCCAGATAAATATGTGTGAATATTACTTAAAAACAGATGATAATTTTTATAATAAGGAGAATAATAATTTATATTATAAAGCAAACATAATTTAGATAATTTTTAATCTTAAAATATGGACCAAGAGTAAAAACATTATTAATCGGATAATAATATGTACACACAATTAAAAATATTATTATTATATTTATTTACAAATCCATATTTATTTTTTATATAATATTATGAACATTTTCACATACATTATTATCTATCTTCATATTTATATGAATAGAGATGAGAAATTTCCAAAATTATATTGAGCAGAAACATAAAATTTCATCTTCATTATCCTTGTATAGTTCAAATACCCTTTATGAATTTTATTTATTTATTTATTTTATTTTTATTTTCTTTTCAATTATTTTTATATGTTCTACATTTTGTATTATACCATTATCCTTTTGAATCCAAATTTAGTAGTACATATCAAAATTAAAGCAATGTCCTTAAATTATTTTCTGTTTTTTTTTATGTTTTTTTCCAAAATCTAAGAATATTGAATTAACGGGAAATAACATTTGTAGAAATTTATTTAAAAATGATTACTAGATATATATTTTTTTTTGTTTTTTTTTTTTGTATTATGGCAACACTGTATAAGTGGAGTAAAAATCAAATAAAAAAAAATAAAGTCCCCATTTTCTTGGCTTATATCAATGAGTTTGACAATCAAATTGGCGCCAATTTGACAACAAAATTTTTATTTTATTTTTTATTTTTATTATTTATTCTGTCTAGATGGGTGTTTTCTTTTGTTATTGTCTATTTTCAGATAAAGTTTTCCCGAAAAACTATATAATATGATAGAGAGGGGGTAAATTTAAGCAAAAAAAAATCAATGCGATATGCTAAAAATTTTTTTTTTAATAATGTAAGGGGGAGTAGAGAGAGTAAAATTTTTCTTTAATTTTGGAAAATGTTCATGGGGGAATATTTTTCAACGTATAGAGAGGTAGAAAAAGGAAAAGTAGTTTTTGGAAAATTGATGTCGGAAAAACATACAAACATAGCGGTTTAGTATTTAAGCAGCCGGCACAATAACCAAATACGGGATTTCTAGTTGTAAATTTTTGTCATCCGGTAGTAAATGGATGAAAATAATGATATGAAGTTGGATGGTTTACTTTAAGTAGAGAATTTCATATTGAAATAACTAATTTGATTTACTTCCACTTCCACAGCAAGCTTAATATTATTTGTGCACATGTATGTCTTATGTAAAATATTACAAGAATATTTATTTAAGTTATTTTGATGATTCATATACATTCATACATTCTAATACATTTACATAATGTACTCGTTTTGTATTAACTTAAATAATATAAAGTTAGTCATAGAAAATTTTTCAGAAAATAACGGAGATTTTTCCAAAAAAAAATTTTTTTGGGGAACACTATTAAATTTATCACAATTACTTAAATCTGTGTATGTATGTATGTGTACTAGTAAGTTTTTTTTTTTTTGTGATTTTCATCTTTAAATAAAAACTCTGCAGGATAAATTTGGTAAATTCGAAAAGAAATTAAAATGAATAGAAAAAAGAGTCCACATCGAATATCATAAAACTATGCAGATAAATAAAAAGTCAAATAAAAATAAAAGAAAAAAAAAAAAAATTATAACAAAAAAAAAAACAAATTGGTGAAGGGTACATTTATATGATTTACAGTGTTAAAGTATAGTTTTAAACCACACTGGTATAAAAATGTAGATTTTTTGTTATTTTTTTCTTCTACTTAGTTCATCTCCTTTTCATCTAAACATTAATCATAAAATTTTTGTTTACCTCGTGACAGTTAAAGGCAGACATTATTGATTGAATCTCGCGATTTTTAGTTTCGTCTGCAGTTTTTGTTGTTCCATTTTCTATTTTCTATGTTCGTCTCATCATTTTGATTTTGATATTTGTGTCCATCAGTTGGGGGTTAGTTTTTATTGCAAGTAAGGATAAAATGCAAAAATTTTTGTGTTCTTATTTTTATTGTTTTTTTTTTTTTTTTTGTTTTCGATTTTATAGAATAAGAGATTAGATTGTGTCATCTGAATGTGAATTCTTTCAATTTTTTTTTATTTATTTTCGTGCTATGTTTTTATTTTGTTCTGTTGAAATAATCAATTTTAACTGATGGTGATGAAGATCAATTCTGGAAAATGTTTTGAAAAGAGAAAAGTTGAAAATTTTTATTACAAAAACTTTAATAAAATAATGATTATTTGTGGTGGTATAAGAGGGTTGTAAAAAAAAATTTTTAATTCAAAGAAATGCATTTTTTTTTATTTTTTTTTTGTCTTAGGATTAGGGAACTGATTATACAAATATTGGGTTTTTAAGAAATATGAAAAAAAAAAACGGATAATCGAAAAGAGTTGAGTTGAATTTTTAAATTTATTTAAATAATATTCGGCAACAAAAAAAATTAATATTTTTAATGATATTGGAAAATTTTTGGAATAATAAAATGTTTTTTGATTTAATTAAATTTTAGTATAATTATTATATTAATTTCAATGGAATAATAGATACAAGGAAATGTTGATTCGAAAGAAAACATAAATAATAAAAATAAATGAAATAAGAAATGAATTTTATTATAATTTTAGATTTAATTATAAATTAAAATATAAATTAGTGCTAATTAGAATTCGTGGTTACTAATTTAAGAAAAATAAATTATCAAAAAACCTTACAGATCGTCGACCCGCCATACATCAGAAGTATAGTGCCATACATATAGTTCCATACATCACAAAATGAAGAAAAATTAGTTGATTAGTGTAATCAACGGGGTTCTAGATCTTATAGACTCCGAGATAATCAGTATAATTTTTGCCGTATACGCCAAAACAAACTCTTTGATTATTAGGTGCACGCCAATTTTCTGGATATGCGGCAAAAAATCAATACTAAAACATAGAATAAAAAGTTAACAATTATTTTGCCGCATGTGATGTAACCGCATTGCTATCATTTTCAATATCTTTGTGACGAGATGACCGGAGTTGTTAAAGCCTTGAAAAGAGGAAAACATAGTAAGTTGCGTTTCTGAGGAATTAAATGAAAAAATATTAGATCACTTAAGAGCTTTCCTTCGGTTGACTCTCATTATTGCAGAGCCGGCTCTTCAAGGATATATTTGAGGATTCTGAGAGAAATGTTGTATCGGCGTAGGACCTAATGACCATTTCCCAAAAATAGCTGGAATTCTTAGGTTTCCAAAATTATATATCTTTAGTGGCGCATTTTATCCTTTAAGGACGAAAAGAACATTTGAAAGTATCCTTGTTGTTTTGACGTTTTTGTATCTGTTAGAAATATAGTATATATTATATGTGTTCGGTTTTTTATCTAGTAAGTAAGGTAGCAATCTAAAAAATATTTCAACGCATGTTACCAAATGTTACCAAGCATGTTACCAATGTCCTTTTTATACTTAAAATACTAAATGAGCTATTAAGGACATTTTTAAAATTCGGCAACATCAACTATTTTTGAGATACAGTAACTTGATCACAAGCTTGTGTTACATTTACTTCAGAAGATTGTTACTTCGAAAAAGACACATTCATAGTTTTATATAGAAGAAGAGTAAAAAAAAACCAATTTTTTTTAATAAATATCTTAAATCTTCTAAACTATTCGACGTAGACATAAAGTATGTATGTATGAGTTACAGAAAAAAAAAGAGACCTTTCCAACAGTATATAGATATTTAGGATGTTTTATGGTAAAATCTTGAGGTAATTATTGTTTATCCAAGAATGAAATATAAAGATTGTATTTTTTTCCTAAATTTTTTACTTTGAATTATAATATATCCATAACGGCAGCACCGATCATCATCAAATAAATGTTTAAATAAGCTCAATACCATTTTGTTTCTAGAACATATAACTGAGTATATATATATATTGAATAGATCAACCGATATAACGGTGTTTATACAAAAACATCAAAACAACAAGGATACTTGCAAATGTCCTTTTCGTCCTTTAAGGATAAGATGCGCCACTAAAGATAAATATTTTTGAAAAGCTAGCAATTCCAACTTTCTTTGGGATATGGACATTAGGTCCTACGTCGATACAAAATCTCCCTCAGAATCCCAAAATAAATAAACAAATATATTGATATATATAGACACTGGCAACTTAACATAAAAGTATATAATAAAATCAATAAAATGACAATAACATTTTCGACTATTCCATAGACCAATTCTAATCCATTTAATTTTGTTTATATTAATATTTTGCAAAGGTATTTTTAACCATTGGTCTTTTTCTTATGTCTGATGAGTAAATTGCTAACCTTCGAATTTGCATTCCATTGAATATTTTTATACTATTTTTTTTTTTTATTTTATTTTTGTTTATTTAATTTTCTCGATTTAACACATTCTTTGTTGATTTGACTTTTGAATAAAATAAAGCTTAAAAATATTTTCTGAATTGGAATTGATATCACATTTTCTTATAGCACCTTATGAAAACAATTTTAATTTTCACAAACTGATTTTGTCATTGTAATTAGGCGTATATGATCCTGTATGCAATCACACTGGGATAATAAACAAAACTGTGTATACATAAACCTGTGTAGGTATTAAAAAAATAAACAAAAAAAAAAAAAACTGATAATGGAATCCTTTTCAATAACCAATTAAAAAAAATGTCCTTTTGATACTTTTTCATTGGAATTTTTTTTTAATTTTCATTAATTGAATATGGGTATTTTTTATTCAATTTTAAAATTTTGTTTTGTTTTTTTGTTTAATGTTTTTTGTTATGAGATAAATGGGAGGAAAAAAAAGTGTTTTATTATCTTTTATTTCAATTTAATTGTCTTTTATCTTTGAAATTTGCTTCTAGCACAACACCAACATTAAAGAAAAATATTAAAAAATCAGTTATTTATATAACATATATATGTAGGATTGTGTCTCAAACATATATTGTATATTCTGTTAGGGAATATTATTCTACATAAAACAAAAATTTATTTAAAAAAAAAAGAATACTTTCTAAAATGACATTTTATTAACATTGTTTCGAATAACTGTATAAAGTAAAAGAAAATGGTGAGATAGGTTGATTGGTACTTAAATTTCTTTGAATAACAGAAACATAATTTAAAATTTTAAATGAAAAATTCAAAATATCAAAAGTTATTGAATACCGCTGGTTATTTAGTTGATAAACAAACAAAAACAAAAAATTTTTTGTTTCATTATTTTGATACAATGATACAACCTACAACATATATGAACAAAATGAAGAAGACATAAAACAAAATGGTATCTTTATTTATGGAGAATTTCATGAACCCATTTTATTTCAATTAAGGATTGTCATTTTAATTTAAGGTTTGTCTTTTTCATCTGATTTTGTCACCAATTGTGTACATTTTTTGGTTTTTATTTTTTTTTTTCAAAAGTCATTATAAAAGAGTCCTTATAAATTCAATTTCATTGAAGTGTATGAATTTTGAAAAAAAAAAACAAATAAAAGAAAAATATATAAAATCAAAAATACAAAAGTATGACTTAAAAACCAATTAAGTTTTTTTAATTGAAATTGAAATAAAAGAATGATTTTTTAAAAGAAGCTTCGCTTCAAGGACTTTATTTTTTAAACACACCAACATTCAAAAGATTTTCTGAATATACCTACGTGTATCTATATTTAATTAAGATCATAAATAAAGTAGTTTTCTTTACTTTATATTTATTTACCTTTAGGTTAGATTTAATTAAAATATTGGTTTGAAAATGTATTAAGGGTGAAAAATTTATTTCCATAATTTTTTTTGTTTTTTATTATAATAAAATGCGAAATTAGCTATAATTTTAATATTATTCTAAACTTATTAATAGTTGGTTAGTTTGAACGGAAGTGATAGTTACAGTAATCTGTCTCTACCATAACGCCAAGCTACGTGTATACCTGCAGCGATAATGGGCACCTATAGTTATCTCTTTAAATACGAACTGTACCATTTATTACCTATTGTCTGAGCAAGTACTGTGGGCATATACCAAGGAAATCTGAAATCAAAATATATGGTCTATAAAGCCCTCTTAAAGGAATTTTTCTATTTACACATTAATAAATAAATGAATTTGTTAACACAATCAAACTAAAATAAATATTTTTTGAACCTATATATCTTCTGGATGTTTGAGATTTGGGATATATTAAAGTAATGTTATATTAACATTAAATTATTCATTGTTTTTAATTAAAAAATACAAAAAAAATATGTTTATGACAGTAACAAACTCCTGAAGTTCTAGTAACAAGCTTTCTAATTTTGCGTAAATAATAGAACAAGCACCCTTACTGTCTTTTAACCCATTTAAAAGATTATGAAAAAACAAAAAAAAGTAAACAAAATTATGGAAGAACAAAAAAATAATAAACAAATAGAATAGAATAGATAGAATATAATAAAATGTAATAGAATAGAATAGAATAGAATAGAATAGAATAGAAGAGTTAGTATCCATAAAATTTACAGAAAGCTTAAAAGATATTTATTTACTCGTTTTTTGAAAACTTCTAAGTTATATATTTTTTGTTGACACACAAGATGTTAGGGTTTTTCACAGTTTAGAAGTTCATTTGATGAAAGAACTTCCATATTCCACAGTACTGGTTAGAAGAGGATTTACAACAAATTTGTGAGGAAGGGCTACCCTGCGAGTATTACACTGTAATGGTTATATTTTGAGCAGAATAATTTTTATTTCATCAGAGTAATTTCTCGGTTGATATTTATAAAACAGGGTAGGGTGGCTGTTTATACATTGCGGTATTGACTTAATGATGTTAGGTGTTGTGTAACATCTCAACCATTGATAATTTTGATAGCTCGCTTTTGTATCTTGTCTTTTATAGTACTATAGGCTGACAGCCTATGTAGCCTTCAGCCTTTATTAATAATATGAGGGAAGGCCAGCACAAATGTCATTTACACAGATTTTAGCAAAGCTTTTGACATTTTTCCTCATAGTATTAATATTACTGAAATTAAGAAAGCTAGGTTTCCCGGTACTTTTCCTAAACTGGATCGATTCATATTTAGTTCACAGATCCTATAATGTCTTATTTAGATCGTTTACGTTGACATCATTCATAGCCAACGCAAGAGTTCCCCAAGGGAGTCACTTAAGGCCTCTTCTATTCATTATTTCTGTGAATGATGTTGTTATCTCTGATTAATAAGAGTGAACTAGAAATTTATGAAGATGAGATGAAAATTTTCAAAAAAAATAAAGTCCATTGATGACTCAATCTTATTCCAAACTGATCTAAACAATTTTTAGCTTTGGTCTAACAATAATAATTTACTACTTAATATTAAAAAATGTGCTTTAATGTGCTGTACACGTCGTTCCTAACCAATCTTTTACAAATATTCACTTAATTTGAGTAATTCATGATTTTATGTTAAGAGTTAATTTCATTCAAGATGTAGGAGTGTACTTCGACGATAAATTAACGTTTAGATTACACTTCAACTGCATTGTAAATAAATCAAATTCCTTGCTAGGGTTCATAAAGCGTTTTTATATTTTAAATATGTTTAAAAGCTCTGTACACAACATTGATTCGACCTAATTTGGAGTATGCCAGCCAGGTATTGTCTCCATTCTATGATGTTAATATACTAAGAATCAAAATCAGAAATTTTTAAGATTTACACTACGTAATCTTCTTTGGGAAGATCCGATTCGATTGCCACCTTACGAACATCGAAAAAAAAATTTAATTCATGTGGCCACCCTGCAGAAAAGTAGGGAAATTGCTGATGTAACCTTTGTTGTTGAAATTTTTAAAGGTAACATTATATCTTCAACTATTTTTAATAAAATTTTAATATTTTCACCCTGGTTTATCATAGAACTAATTATGGTAGATTTGAACCCATTATACTAGAATGATAATAATGGGAAATAAATACAACGCCGTAATTAACTTCTCTCATTCAAATGCTGTATTAAAAAAACAACTGCAACAATACAGAGACTAAACAACTCTCACTCCTACACCTTAAACCGTCATTTAGTATTTAAGAACTTATGTTAAGAATTTAAAAATAAAATATATTAAGAATTATGTAAATTTTTTATTTCATATATATAATCGTAAGCATAAAAAGACTTATTCACTGATAAGTACTAGTGGCTAGAACAGAAAAATGATTAAACTCATAAAACCATTAGTATATAAGGATAGTTAGCTATATAGATTATAATAAATATAAGGTATATTAGAATAGTATATGGTGGCCTCGGTATCCTAGTGGTAAAACACTCGAGTGTAGTAATGCAAAGACCGAAGGAGCACGAGTTCAAACCCCGTTAAAACCGACAAATTTTTCAAATGGTGAAAATTAATGAAAATGTAATTTTCAATACAACCACATCGGTTCAAATATAATTTAATAATTAATAACAAAATAATATAAATACATATTTCATATACAAAAATATATACCAAATAATTAATATAATTTAACAAAAAGGCTCACATTTCGAAAGGGAAAAGGACCTATAAAGTCGGCCTACAGATTTATCTATAGGATTAACTGTTAAAATAAATAAATAAATAAATAGAATAGTATACAATACAGATCTGAATCTAAAGCTATTCCCTTAGATCTGTACATTTATTAAACTGATAAAAGTCAAGCCAAATTTTATATACCTATATTCAACAGTGCAATTGAAATTTGTAGTTAAAGAACAAAATGTTAGTATCATTATTAAACTAAAACTAATTGAGTAGAGAAATACATGTTTTGAATATTTATATGTATATACATAGTAAATAACTAATATACTGATTTTATGATTTACTGATAAATATCCCGATATTACAAACTATAATATAAAATTTTTGTATATTACTTTACATCTTACTTAATCTTTGAAATTAAACCATTATATCAAAATGTGATTCTTAATAATATGTTTTCAAAACATAATATACATAATGTAAATCACGTTTAGCATAAAATTCTATATCATTAGTATTATTTGAATTTTATGAAAAAAAAAATTCACAACCAAGTGTACTGAATCATTGCATTTCCGAAAGCATAAAACACGTTTGAATTTCGTTTATAATTAAGCCCACCATAATATGTTTGAATATTTTCAGCTGAATTTTGTTAAAAAATTAGTGTCTCTTTCTGGACCAAATTTAATCAATATTTATATGAATGTTGTAATAAAAATAAGTGTATAAGGGTCTTTGCACCTCTACATGGATGATGTTATCTTGAAATATATCGTAAACAGTCAAGAAGAGTTAAAACCTGCGATTGAGCAAGACCTGATATAATATAAACGATTTAAAATCTATAACGTTTTCAATCTAAATAAATGCTTTAGCAAAGTTAGTCATTTAGTTTTACTTCTTTATCGAAGATAAATTCAGTGTATGAATCAATTTTCTACTTAACGTTTTTGTAAGTTTTATTTAAAAACAGTTTTCAAATTGTGCTTGCTAATTATTTAAGTTTATTATTTTCTTTAATATCTGATTTCGATGATACTTTATGCATAGCCCATCCCACACTATAACAAACATCAATTTGAAATTTGCAAAGTGAGGGTTTGTTATATACATATACCAATAATGTATAATAATCATAAATTGTCGTAAAAATATAATGTGATAAGACAGTACAGCATTCTAACAGCCTATTTTTCCAAATACATTTTCTTATATAAAAATAAAATTCTTAAACAGACTAAATTTTGTTTTTTACATAATATTCTCAATTATTATGTAAATAATATGAATAAATAGAAAGAAAACTGCTTAATATCAAAATTGTATATAATTACAATATATAAACACATAATATAATATATAAATGTATATTGTATATAATTCTTTTATCTTTTATTTTGAATCTATAGACAGTATGGCTCCAATTTTTGAAAAAAAAAAATAATCATAGAAATTAAGTTCAAATATGGTCAAAAGAAAAAATAAAATTTTTGGCCTTATTTTGTCCTTTTTTATTTGATTGTAAGTTGTTTGTACGTATGCCATATAGAAATTAGTTATGTATATAAATAAAGTTTACAATATAAGTATTTTTAGTTTATAGTAGGCTCTTAAGCCTTAATATATGGATAAAAGCCAAAAGAAATGTGTTTGTTTGTTTTTGTTTTTTTTTTGTATTATTGTGGAAAAGAAAATTATTGTTAAGTAATATAAAAATTTAGGACATTGACTTTTTAAAATGTTATTTACCCATTTATTAATTTATTACTGCGTTTATTTAACTTTTAAATTATCATTAAATGAAATATAATGTCATTTATTTTTTTTTTGTATAACTTTACGCAATTTAAAAAATGTTTTTTGTTTTTTTTTTTTTTTTGTAGTTCACTGCTTTCAATAATTTTAAATTATTGTAGTGAGAATATTTTTAATGACAGATTTTTATCTATTTAGTATTCTTTGAACTATAATTTAATAGAGTGAAAAGTGTACAGCGAATCTAGGGTAACGAAAATTATTTTATCGAATTAAGAAAATGTCAGATATTGTGTAGTAAAACTAGAAGTGAAGTTTAGTAAAATTTTAAGTGATAGTGAGACTTCTAGTTTTAATACACAATATCTTACATTTTGTATTTTGCTCTAGTTTTCTAAACTACGATAGTAGCTATAGTAAGCTATAGTCTAGTTTTGCCTAAACTAACTTCAAAATTTTGTTGAAATATGTAGATATGTCGATTATGAGAACGCATTAGCTTAGCTCGGCTATGATGAGATTTGTTTTTTTTTTTTGTTATTTCACTTGTAAATTTGTACAATTTGTCTCTAATTGAGACCTTCAATAGTTTGTATGATTTTGTTGTTTTTATATGTAAGCAGCATATAATGACTTGCGGATGAAAAACCAAATGGTAAGTCATCCATGACAATCTAGTTATATTCTGTTCGTATCTATTGGATACTTGTAGAATATTGTTACGCTGAATTAAGTTGACTAGGCTGAAACCAACAATTTGTTTGCTAGGGTATTTGAATGAGAAGCTAATCTGATTTGGTATTTGCAGGTTGCATTTCCGATTTCATCCTTTATGGTTATCATTTGTAGGTCACGGTGTAAGATATCGTTATTTACGAACGATGGTGCGCGTGCTATTACTATAAATGCTATGTTTTATCGATTTTGAAAAGGCATTTGATACTATTTGGCTTGATGGTATTACAAACTACTCAAATATAAATAGCATTCACAACTAGTATACTTAATCAACAATATGTTACCCAGCAAATCTTTTAGAGTGTATTCTTCCTCAATTAGAATATATCTAAAGAATTTCAGTTGACTAATGGCTTGTAGCCAATATACATGTAAGTGACTTGCTTGATTCTCTAAGCAAAAGCTCAAAGCATAATCACATCAGCATTGCATTTGCGGATGATTTAACATTTTATACGGTAAATTTCTATTTGAAAGTTTAACATAAGTGCTTCTACTATGGAAAACCTAAGGCCATTTTTTATTTCTCCAACAAAACAATTTACAAAAATTCAAAAATAATAAGAATCGATAATTTTATCATTCGTCTCATACGTAATCACATTCAAAGAAGTAGTACATCAACAGAAAATCCCCTAATAAATCACCCATGGTATGAATCAGATCAATACATATTAAATACACTCGATTCGGGATTCATTCCACCTGAGGCATTTGTATTTCTGGACAAACATAATTATATGGAAAATATAGTACTTATGGACCTATTATTTATCATTATAAAAGGCACGCATCGAATAAAAAGCTTCCATTAGACTTAAGCACTTCTAATTTAAACAATTGTGAAATATTTGTATTTGATAAATTTATTCTTAATTCTGCACATTTATGCACATTTTCTGCACATAATAAACAAAAATCCTTATTTTTGAAAATGAGTAGGTTAAGCTAGAATAAAAGATGGTAGTTAGTTTAAGTCTAGTTTGTAATATTTAGGTTAAGATTAGTATAAGTTAATTATAAAATGTAAAAATAAAAATATTGCTTTTTAGCCTCAATTTTTTTCCAATACTGTAAATCAATTATTAAAGTAAAATTACATAGAATAATTTACGTTTAAACTAAAAAAATAATTAAAATAGATAATATAATATTAACTAATCATTATTCAATTTAAATGGAAAAACTGGTATTTAAACTAGTCATGTACATTTTAATAATTATAAGATGAATTTTGTTTTCTTTTGTTTAGAATTAAGAAATTACTAGCTATTCCCGGCATAACATTTGCCGGTCTAGCATTAGCATTATAAATGAAACAATTTATTTTATTTGATATTTTCTTTATTTTTTTAAAAAAAATCAATGTTTTACATATTTTTTTATTACATAATAAATAAGTTAAATTGAAAAACTTAAAACTATAATTCACTTTATTTAATATCTTTAAAATAGTTTAACATTTTAATACTTATTCAAACATTTCATAATATTTTATACTACAATTTATAATATTTTATACTATTTTATACTATCAAAAGATCGTGCTCTAGTCAAAAGCAACATACAACTGTGAAATAGAGAATTATGTTTTATTAGTGAAATATTTGAATAAGTATTAAAATGTTAAACTAATTTTAAGATATTAAATAAAGTGAATTTTAGTTTTAAGTTTTTCAATTTAACTTATTTATTATGTAATAAAAAAATATGTAAAACATTGATTTTTTTTAAAAAAATAAAGAAAATATCAAATAAAATAAATTGTTTCATTTATAACGCTAATGCTAATTCGGCAAATGTTACGCCGGGCATAGCTAGTAATTTACAATATTGTTTGATCTATCTATAACTATTTTTTTTATATTTCTTATTTAGGTATTTATTTATTAATTAAACAGTGGACCTGTAGATAAACCCGCAGCCTACTTCAGGTTTATATTTTTTTCACTGTATGTATTAAAATTTTATTTTTACAACAGGTAGGTAGGTATTATAATACGTACGGTATCATAAATTATTATAATTGTAATTATTATTGTTATTTAAATAATAATAATAAAATGAATAAAAAAATTAATAAAATTATAATTTACAATATTTATAATATACTTAATATGTATAATATAATAAATAATAATTTTATTTGTTTTTCATAGAATCAAATTGAAAATTTTGACCGCTAATAGTTTTGAAGAAAAACTTTTATATAAGGCAGCGTTTATAAATTTTGGAATTGTGTTTATAACATATAAATGATGTTCATTAAAGTTTAGCATCCGACTTTGTTATAGAATGTCATTATTTTTTTTTTTTTAAATAATAGTGCTCGACACGCATTTTCGTATTTCGCTAGTTGAAAAAGTGAATTTTGCTAGAAAAAGTACTTATATACTTTTAATTGTGTTATGCCAGTATATTGAAAGAATATTAAAAAATACATTAAAAAATAAAAAAAATGTGTACTAAATTATATTATTATTCATCAATACAAATAATACTTAGAACAATTGACTTACTATTTAAATATTTATATTTCATAAATGTTCTGAAATTACACTGAATATTTATATTTGTTTATAAGTATTTATTATTAGTACTCGTCACGCAATTCGTATCTTCGTATTTTGCAAGTTTAGAAAGTGGATTTTCCATGAAGAAATATAGTATACTTTGCAACTATTTTTTTTTATCTTTGAGATATGTAATTAAAACTTTTGAAATAAAATTTGATGTAATTGCAATCAAATTTGTAAATGTAATAAAAATAAGTAAAGCAATACTTTTATGAAATAAAATCTGATGACTAAATGCTCCCTAACAAATACTATTAATAGAGACGTACATTTCAACAAAATGTTGCGAACAGAGATGTCGCTGGCAGTATAGATATGAAATTAAATGCATTTAAACTAAATACATACCACGCCCACATTAAAAACACAATAACATAGCCATAGATACTTTTTTTGTGGTTTTTCTTAATCATAATAGCCCTAACTATTTCAAAACTGAAAATGAAGAAAACAAAACATTTATTTATAGAATTTATATTTTTATTTCACTTCTTTCAAATTTTTGTTTTGACGTTTTGGTATGATTATATATGACCATTATAGTGAAGGTTTTGATTGGTTATGGCTTTGTTAAATCATATCGAATCATATAGGCCATTTAACGAAGTATCATATGACATCATATGACGCCTTATGACTCTTATAGTCTACTCTTATAGCTGGGTAAAGCCAACTATTATGCCTTTTCTCTTATTGTTCAGATTTTATTGTTATATTGTTATTCCGCTAGGGTCTCTGATGTAGGTAAGGGTAGTCTGTGATTTTTCTTTTTAAAGTTTTTTTAATTTTTATGTGTACTAAATTTGCCGTGTATTGAAATGAAATTTGATAATAATGTCATAACATATTTTGTTTTTCTTGTTCTTAGCAGATTGTAAATTTCGGTTTATGATTCTCCATGTGCAATATAATATTTACTCAATGCTACTGCGCATGTGAATTTATACTTTTGAATTATTTGTTAATAAAATAAATAAATTTCAATTTTTGAAATTTGTGAACATTTTCTGGGGAAGGTAAAAATTATTTTCTTAATTTACTATTTGTTTTACCGGTAAGTTTTTTTGCTGTAATATCGTAATATCGTAATATTTTAACAAAGCTATTTTAATTTTTTATAAATCGATATAATAATATTCTGATAATTCGGTTGTTGTCTTTGCTACGTTGTTTTTTTTTTTAAAATTAATTCATTATAATCAGAAAGTCCAAGCTATTGCTCAATAGGTGAATTGTTTTTAGGTTAATTTTAATTTGTTTTTGGTTTTATTTGGTTTTATTGTTTTATTGTTTTATTGTTTTGTGGTTTATGGCTTTAAATTAAATTTTGCACACTATCGTAATTTTTAGTTCTAATAAAGTTGTCTAATCTAGTTGAAAAAAGCTTTGTGAAAAGTTTAACATACGTTTAAGCGTATTAATATATAAGATAATAAAAGCAATAATAAAAAGAACATTAAAAAAAAAAAAAAAAATGAGCGTGGTATTAGTCTTAATGATTTTGACTGAAATCGCTACAATATTTCAATATTTGCTACTCCTCACAGTTTGATTCCATATGTCGATGACGGCTTTAAGCTAGCTTTATAAATCATCTTGATGATTGTATCTTGTCCTCCAGCGACATTGGCACAGTTATTGATGGTCAAAAAAGGAACCGGACGTTTTACAAAGCCATCAAATACCAGATTCGGGTTGCTGCTGTACAACTCCTAGCAAGTCTCAGGAATAATTCAAAAACCAATTGTGTTACAGGCATGAAAATTTATTTAAAATAAACATAAATTTATTGTCCTGAAAGAGTATTTTTGAATCTTAGGAATCAGTATGAAATTTTTGCATGGCTATGTGAAATGGGTATGTGAATTAGCCACAAAAATGTACTGCAGAGTGTTCTATGGGGTCCATATGTATACAAATCGATAGATACAGTTATCGATGAAAATGAAGTTGTTATTCCTCATTAATTGGAATTAAAAGTAGTAGCTTCAATATTGCGTATATAAAACTTGAAACAGCCAAAACTATGGTACTAGATTAAGAATAAGAACTTTGCATCCTCATTTGCATCCTCATTAAGCACAAATTCAAATTGATTGTGGAAATGGCGAACATATTTTTATTTCAAGAATATCGCAATAGCAAGGAACGTATTTGTTTATACTCCATCAAAAAAAATCCGAAATATTGTTTAGAAAGAAATAATTTTAATATAAGTATAGTTTAAGTTGGAGTATTGTTGATATTTTTTTATCGTAGTGAAAAACAAATGTTAGAATATTTTTGATAAACCAATTTTTTTCAATTCAATTCATAAATCAAACTTCACTGAAGTAATTTCGATATATTTTGTGGTAGACTCGAACATCGTCGGGTAACTTTGCTAGTATGCATATAAAATGAAGAAAATCTTATTTTATTATCTGCCTCACGGTTTAGCCAGTTTAAAAAACGTATATTTTACTTATTTATTTGTTCTATTCTTAAAAACAACGTTAGCGCATACAGAGTTATTATTAGTACTTAAATTTTAAATTAAATGAAACATAGTTATTTATAAATTAAATGTGATAAAATGTTGTAATATTAGGCCAAAATTCCGAAATAGAAAAGAGCATGAAATTTATAACACGTAGGTATAATGCTATAGTTCTTAAGTTTAATAAAACAAATTTTGCTGCTTTAAATGAATTAATTTGGTCCTTTTGGTACTTTTATTCCATAATATCTTATAATATGGATATAATTTTTAAATGATGCATAGGTCTTATGACTTTGATATATACATTTATATATATATATATATATATATATATATATACATATATATATGAAAGTTATAAAGACTATAATTACTTTCAAAAGTTTTATTCAATTTGCTTAAATATTTAAAAACCGAATTTTGAAACCGACTTCCGACGACAATTTTGAGTCCACCGTTGTTCACTTCTGTTTCCAGACTGCTTGGAAATAGGAAAAATACAGCCTGACGTTGTTAGCCTCTTTAAGTCCCAAAAATTTTTCCTTTATCCGATTAAAAAATTAAATTAAAAATTAAACAAAATTCTTAAAAGCAAAATAATGTCAATATTTTATAAAGCTTATTCTATAGAAAACAAAAATCGGACTTCTTAATAATACAACTTACAACTAAAGTACTCAAATTAAGTACAACTAAGCACACAAGCGTCTGGTCGCATCGCGAACGTCATTTAACCATGGAATAATGTGTGTGATGTCGAGGTAAGGCAAGCCAGCGATTTCTTACATGGTCTGTTATTGGTCTTCCCATAATTTGTTGTCTGTCTTCTGATGGTGGATTATTGACATCAATATAGTGTATGTACTTTCTCTAATCGAATAGACGATTTTTGGAAATGTGTTAATCTACCATATCTTGTCTAAACCGATGTTGCCGGTAAAGTCTCATTTTGGGAAGAGGAATTCAACTAAAATAAAAATAAGCACCATAAAATTTTTATTCATCAAACGGAAAAGATTTTCCATATCTTTCGAATCAGACACTTTAAATATTTCAGTTAAAAATATAGAGAAAAACACAATCCATTTAGAAAATATTCAAAATCAAACATGAACGAAGTTAATATAAAGGCGCATTTTAATATCTTTTTAAAAGTATGTATATGAAAAATCCCAACTAGCACAATCATGTTACTTACTTTTTTGTGCCATAGTTCTGCTTATTTGTACCAATTTGGAATTTGAAATATAACAAAAAAATTAATCTAAACTATTTTCTACCTAAAAGTTACACAAAATTTAAAAAAACATATTATTTAAATAAAATATATAAACAAATACTTTATTACTTTTAATGACTCATGTCCTACTGCATTTCAATACGCATTAAACCATACTAAACCACAATATTTTTAAAAGTAACAGAGAAAAGAGTAATAAGACCAAAATTATATTTCTATGTGCATCTGGTAACTTTTTATTGTAGTTTGAAGATTTCCCACACAACGTGTCGGAGGAGTCTTAAAGGGTGAAGTCAAAAAACCCATGCGATTGTAACACATTTAAAAACATTTTTGATGAATTGAAATTATTTTCTGAAATATCTTATAACGATTTTGTTTTGTGGTATGCCTTTGTTAATGTAGAATACAAAACATTCTATTCATTCGTTAATTCTAAAGTGATCAGTTTTCTACTCATAAAATACAATGGAATGGATTTTCTAGTAATGATTCAGAAAATGTATATGTATAATTTGTTTCGCGAATATTTCTGTTCGGCTTACAATACTTCTATTTGCTCGCCCAATAATAGTAATTTGATTTACTTAAATAATTTTCTAAAACTGCTTGGTATTTACTTTTTATAGTATTAATATTAATAAAAGTTTAATAAAAAAATATTTAGATATAATCAAGATTAATATTTTTCTTAGACCAAATGTATGTACCGGAATCTATACTTAATATATGCTCAAGAGACTTAGCATTTTTGCTTTCATAGATATTCAGTTCTTCTTTAAAAGTAAGACTTTTACATTTGGAAAAATTTACTTAGTAGACCAATTGATAAAAACACCAAAAACTAAATCATTGATAATCGACCAAACGGAAAACTATCCTCTATCCCTAAGTTTTTAGAGTTGATATTGTATATGTAATATTGTATTGATATGGATCAATCTGTAATTAATTGTTGAGTCAATTACATCTTACCAGAAAATATTGAGCAAACTTTAAAACTGATGTTTTTATACTGATTATACTAAAGCTTTTGATGTCTTAGCATGTTCTATAAAACTTTTAAAATTAAGGGCAATGTTGGTCTCCCCAGATTGTTTTCTGAAATAATCATAGACTCAACTATGGAGAATCACTAACTGATTTTTTTTATTATTTATTTATTTATTTATTGCCATAATACATATTCATAACATTGTGACAATTATTATTATTTTAAATTTTTTAGAGCTTATACTATTGTATTTACACCTATGACTATTCTTAATTATTAATAATAATTATTTAATTTATTATTTAAAGCAAAAAATGGCGACAAAAAATATTTTTGAATATTTTGGTTTTTTCATAAAACTTACCACTACTAAATGATAAACCTAAATTAAAACATATTCTAAAATTGCTCTTAGAGCGGATTATTTGAGTTATTGCAAATAAATGTACACATAATATTATGTGTTACATGCTTCCACTTAATCCAATTTTTTTTAGTTATTTTTTTAATGCTATTACTCTTTCTAAAGTGAGCTCAATTAATTACTTACGGTTTTACAAACTTAAAGGTGATGGCTTATGGTGATGACAAGCTTAATTTTAAATCACATTTTTGTAGTATTATCAAAAAAGCCAGATTTAACAACAAAATTTTAGATTTAATAACACGTTAGACAAAAAAATTTAACTAATTATTTTCGTTAGATCTAATTTGGAGTATGCTAATCAAGTTTGGTCATCTTTATATAATTTTCAAATCAACAGACTTGAAACAGTAAAATGAAATTTTTTTAAATTTGCTTTACGAAAATTCTGATACAGCAATTATGGCTTGCTTAAGACATCGATCCATCACGGCCCTCAAATTGCCTTCAACAGGGCCTCAATCGAACCAAATTCAAAATTGGCTTGACATTTGGAAAATAAAAGTCAATAAAAACAAGTAAACCCAGAATAACCAAGTCAACAATTGAAGAAAGGTAACTGCCCTCCTGTAATTTTGAACAGTACAATCACACCAAAGAAATATTTTGTCAGATATCTGGCTAGTGCATCTTGATAGGCGTTTATCATGAAACAAGCACATAATTTGTAGCCACACTTAATTGGGACAAAAGCTTATGGGTAAATGATTTAAATTGTGTTTGGAAAACAAGGTGCTCCTGTACAAATCTATATTTAAACCTATAACTGCACTATACATAACTATATGACTACAGGTAAATTTAATATTAATATAATTTTGATACACGCCAAATAATTTATTACACAACGATTTGCAAGTTCCGTCAGTACATGAGAAAATATCAAAATATTGTACAAAAAACAGAATTAAACTGAAAATACATTCAAACATCCTGGCAAATACTCTTATGTTATCCCAGGCCTTGAAGGAGATTGAAAGGTAAAATTCAATTCGATCTGTAAAATTATATAATAAGTAGTTAATGAAGTACTAATATTGGATAGACTACTTCTTCAAGCCAGCATAATATACAAAATTATTTTACTTATTGAATTGCAAATCATTCAGATTGTAAATATTAAATTGGTAGAAAATAAAGAAAATATAAAACTCCAATGGTCAAATTCATTGATTTTACCTACATATGAAGATAGACTGAGGATGCACTTATAAAGTTCTGCAGTAAAATTTATGGTGGTATTAACAATGGTAATTTCTGTAGTGGTTTATTTATTGATATCACTTAAGCGTTTGATACTGTGAGTCATGATTTACCATTAACTAGAATTTATAATACGGAGTTTAAAGGTTTTATTTTTAATTTGGTTCGAGTCATATCTTAATAATAGGAAGCAACGAGTCAAATTGAATGGAAAGTTCAGTGATCTTCTTAGTATCAAGGTTGGTGTACCCCAAGGTTCAGTATTAGGTCCTGTTCTGTTTCTTATTTTTATTAATTCATTATTGCAACAACAGTGCAAGGCATTACCTACAGCGGATGACACTGCTTTTTCATACAACAATAATAATCTACTTGACTTATTTTGCGATTTAAATTTTGACTTATACCTAATTCGAAAATGGTTTTATGTTCATAAATTAGTTATAAGTAATAAAACTAAAATTATGCAATTTAGGCTTAATAATTGTCTCCTCGAGAATTTTAGTATTTGGTATCATTCTCCTGATTGTCCTAAATTTTCTTTATTTGTTATACACTCTCTAAACTCTTTTGTCCTCTCTTCGCCTTGTAGTATTTCTTGTTTTAACATTGAAAGTGTAGATACATTTAGGTACTTGGGTGTTTTACTTGATAATAAACTGAATTGGTCTGCACATACTTACTATGTAAATAATTATTTTAAAAATGTTATGCGAAACATTTACCACTTAAATCTGTATTGTTCATTAAAAGTTATGCTAATGGTGTATTTTGCTCTATTCAGTTCTTAACTGCAATATGGAATTAGTTGCTGGAGTGGTTCTTATTTTAATAAAATTCAACCTCTTCTCATCGCTCAAAAACACTGTATAAGGATAATTTAAAAAAAAAATAGCCTAATGCCCAGTTTTCCTTTATTTAAAAAGTTAGATATTCTACCACTTAGATATTTATATCTGTTTAAAACGTTGAAAATTTTTTTCAATTGGTCGAGCTATCTCGCTCACCGATTTGTTACTAGATATCATCTTAGAATTAATAATTTATACCTTGTAAATGTTCCAAGAGCCCGTACCTCTCATTTTTGCCGCTTTTATGATTATATAGCTCCAAAAAATTTTAATATGTTACCTTATTCTTTAAAATCGAACAGATCACCTGTTTCATTTTGCAAAAATCTTCGATTTTGGCTTTTTGAACTGGGTCACCTTCAAATTGAATCTGTTTTTAATACGATTTAGTTCTAACTTCAATTTAGTTTTTTTTCTAACTATAATTTTTTTAATTTGCTTTCAGTCTTCTAGTTATTTATTTACTTTTTATTCTTGTTATAATTTTGTACTTAATTCTGCTTACTCTCGTTTATTATTTAAGTTTTGCTTTAAATTTTATGAAATTTTATTTTAAATTTTATTTTTTCATTATATAATTTTAATTTTAACTTACTACTTTACTATGTATGTACCCAACAATATTTTATGTTTTTATGCCTGTATTTTTGTTTGCAGTTTCATTCATCACATATTCTAATGAATATCCGAATGATCCTATATTTATTTAGTAAATGTATATTTTTAAGTATTGTATTTTACTATAATATGAATAAATGAATTAAAAATCTAAAAACTGAACTTAATTCCGTTAAAAACTATGAGAATAAGACTAGAAGTGGGTTATATTATTTTTCTTATTAAAATTATAAAAAGAAAAAATTACTGTCCCTTGAGATTCTGAATCGTAAGAGAAATTTATTTACATTAGCTTTTTAGAGGACCAATATTAATATTATGGTAATTATGAACTAATTCATAGAATGTTGCTAATGGGTAATAAACCCATATTGTTAATGGTTAAAACTAATTTTAATAAACTACTATGTTGACTTTAAACTATATTTGTTCAATTTATTCAATATATTTAAATTTGTTGTAAATTGCTTTTAATTTTTGGATTAAATTGTTATTCTGTACATAGAATATGCTGTAGACTCTATAGTGAAACATTTGTAATAATAAAGATTAAAAACCCTCACTATATTTAGTTAATATAAATCTCAGTTTCGGTTCATCATCATCATTCACCATCATCTGAAGACTCTGCTATTCTGTGTTGTAATAAAGCAAAATTGTATTGACGTCTGAGTCAAACTAATAAACAAATAAATAAACAAATATTCTAAAATTAAAGAACAATTTTTTATATTCTTTAGTTCGATTCTATTTTTACAGTCAAAGTTTTAAAACATCATAACCTATCGTCATCATCACAGAAATCAATTGTTTAACTACATTAATCATTTTTTATTTTCAATATAATATTTATAATTTCTTTGGAATATATTTTTAAATTAACCACAACAGAATTAATAATTTGTAATTTCCATTATATTTCCTAAAGTAAACAGCCAGATAAAGAGAGATAGAGAGAGAGAGAGAATTTCACCTCGAAACAATAAAATCATAATAAAACATAAGAAAAAAATAAAATCTATTAAAATTCCCTATTAAAAGTCTATACATTTTTTCGTCTTTTTCGATATCTATAGTATTTTCTATTTACGTAACCATTTAATTTGCATACGATTGTACTGTATACGTGTACCTGTATAATGTCTATGTTGCGGTTAATTCAATTAATAGTGATATGTTGTAAAACTATAGTAGATTTTTCATATTGATGTGAGCTTGCATATTGATAATAATATTAATTTCAACATTTATCAAATTAGTTGGAATAATTATTAATGCTTGATAAAATTTTAAAAAGCAAAAATATACAATAATTTTAATTCAATGTTGTCTGGGAAAATTTATTGAATTTATTGGTTGATGGGCATATTTATAAAGTTTTTAATCAAACTCTATTTGTTACATCAAAATAAATTAATTTATAACAAAAACATCATTTTAGGTAATTTAAAGAGCGCTTATATTTCAACTAGAATATTCCAGGTTCGATTATTCAAATCTTAACAAGATTATTTCTAGCTATACATTACATCGCAGATATTATTATAGCCTTTAATAGAGTAACACATATGTGTCGAGACGTAAATTATGGCTGATTATTGTGTACACTACATGCTAATGGGGCATCATTCTTTTTTATTTGTATTTACCTTCATGTACGGCGAGGAATTTATTATGGATCTTATATATTTACTCCCACTTGAATTGCTGGAGTAATTCTACTATTCTTAGTAATATTAACAACATTTATAGGGTATGTTCTCCCATGAGGACAAATATCTTTTTGAGGAGCAACAGTTATTAGTAATTTACTGTCTGCAATTCCCTATTTAGGGACTTTAATAGTACAATGAGTATGAGGAGGATTTGCAGTTGATAACGCAACACTAACTCGATTTTTTGCATTCCATTTTATTTTACCATTTATTGTTATATAGCTATAACAATAAATGGTAAAATAAAATGGAATACAAAAACAGAATCGAGTTAGTGTTGCGTTATCAACTGCACATCCTCCTCATACTCATTGTACTATTATCACAAAAGCTATAATTCACCTGTTATTTTTACATCAAACTGGATCAAATAATTCCTTTGAAATTAACTCTAATGTTGATAAAATTCCTTTCCACCCATACTTTACATACAAAGACATTGTAGGATTTATTATTATAATCATATTATTAACAATTTTAACTCCACAAAATTCTTACTTGCTAGGAGACCCAGATAATTTTATTCCAGCTAACCCTCTTGTGATGAAGGCATCGGCCAAAATGTATATCAAAAAATTTTGGCTTTACACAATTGCGAAATGATTAAAACGTGGAAACGTTAAATAAGAGTAGAGTGTGTAGTGAAAAAATTTAGACTACATTTTGTATATACATGTTAAAGAATAATTAAATTATAGGTTAGCATAATATATTTTCGGCGACAAAATAAGTTTATTGCCAAATTGTAGCAGAATGCAAATGCTTATGAATGCACTACAATAGTGGAGCTATATATTTAAACGGTATTAAAATTTTTTATACTGCATTTTGTAAGTCACCGTTTGCTGGTATATTAATATGCAGATAAATTGGTATGAAAATAAATAAATGAATTAGATGAGGCAAAGAAGATCAGCTTCTGCCTGTAACATATTATTATATAAATAATGAAATATATGCTATATATTTTTAATATACATATAATATTATTTAAGTTTGAGGGTGAAAGAGAATTAAAAAAAATTACTATGAAAAATATTTTGTTATTCATTCAATTAATTGAATTAAATATAATTTTTGAAAAAAATTCTCTCTTAATCACTTTTAGTAATAAAATTAAATTTTTTTTTTAAACTTTTAAGCTTTGATTAAACCTTCAAAATATTATTATATTGAGAGGTTATATTTTTTATGTATTGTTATATAAATTCAAACTTAATCAGGGATGGAAAATTATAAAAAATGTCATGGAATTGCTGTATAATGTTATAAAATATATTTTTTTAAAATAATAGTAGGTAATTCTGGTGCATTAATAGATCTCTTATGATATTATGTAGCTGTAATCGGAAATGTCAAACTAAGATCAAATGCATTTGCAGTCTAATCAATTAAGCAGTTTGATTTAAGTCATTTAATTTTTGATATCAATCTTAACTGGCTACTTTTGCCGTGTAATGCATTATTTAATGAGATAAAAAGCAGTAAAACAATAAAATGTCATTTGCACGTCATTTGCTGGTTTGCATTTTCGGTGAAACATTTTTTTAAATACATGAAGTACAGTTGTGTATTAAAACAGAAAATGAGTGAAATAGATCATGTTAGGTAGATAAAAAATACTATTTTTGATACTTTGTAACAGTTGTACTGAAGTGTTGTGTTTTAAATTTTCAATTTAATTAGCGTTTGGTTATCAAAATATTTTGATTATTTTATTTCTATTTGCTTTTTTGTTTTTTTTTTCTTGCCCGTATATTTGTAAAAATTTCTTGGTAAGCAGATGCACTTGTAAGTTTTTACATTTTATTAAATTAAAGTTCTTAAGTTCTTTTGCTAATCAAATTGTGACTAACATTAAACGTGAAAAGTCAAACTACAACGATCACTTGCAACAATGCAATTAAAGCATCAAAAGCATTTTCATTAACGTTGCCAAACTTTTGTTTGCTTTATCGTCAAATGTTTTGCATTTGATCTAAGTTTGACATTTCTGATTACACCTTGGAAAATATAACGACAAATAATATTTAAATAAAACTATATTTTTTGTATTGTGACCAAAACTTAGGCTATAAACCGTTGAGTACTTGCATACCGCGGGCTATTTCAAAAAGCAAGCGGGATAGTTAAAAGCAAAGGAAAGAACAATGAAGAAAAAAGTATATAAAACGGGCTAAAATAATTTCTGAAGTAATCTTTGAAGCTGATTCAACTTTTTTCCAAGACTGAATAGATTTTGAATAGATTTTGGCATAAAATTTTAAAAATTAATTTAAAAAAAACTTAATAAAAAAATTATTATTATTAAGTTTAAAGAAAAATACTGAGAAAACAAAAAAAAATGTTTAACAAGATTTTCTTACTTTTTAACGTAGAATCTGAATTTGCATAAAAAAGTACCTATTCCCATTTGAAAATCTCGATTTCATCCAATTTCGGGGATTTTCAAATTTAAAAAAACCCATTTGGGTTCCTTCCCGGAAGTTGAAAATATCACCAATCGATAGAGTACCCTCGATTAGAGTACCCTAGATTGATAGATTTAATACATTTTTTTTATGCTCTTGAACATCCGTTATATATAAACTATTTTTATTTTTGATTTGATTGATATATTTTCAATTAGAATTGACATGTCATCAATTGGAAAAATTTTGGGTGTGCTAATTCCAAGACTCAAACAATGGAAATTTCAAAATCTATTTTATATATTAAATGTGTATCGGAATAATTCTCACAATTAGAATTAGTCATCTTATTAGGGACACATATGCTTGCTAAGGAGATAATTATACACTTTCTCTATAAGTAGACAATCCACTTCAGCGAAGATATGCGAGCTAAGAGTGTGGAAACTATATAGTTTGGCTCACATATCTTAGCTATACGAGTTGGATCAAGTGTAGAACGGTTCTATACATTTTTGGTAGTACCACATACACTTATTATCGTATATTGAAAATTCAAAATTTGTATGTACATGTTGAAAATTCAAAAT
Organism: Argyra leucocephala; assembly: GCA_963942445.1. Classification (NCBI taxonomy): domain Eukaryota; kingdom Metazoa; phylum Arthropoda; class Insecta; order Diptera; family Dolichopodidae; genus Argyra; species Argyra leucocephala. Next base: position 109,628,623 of record OZ012680.1, on the reverse strand, counting down.
TTTATTAGAGATAGCAATTCTGTTGCGAAAGGAAAAATTGCATTGATTATCAGGTATACTATTACATAATGTATGTAATAATGTGTGTATATGGTATCATATGAATGGATATTTTTGATATTTTATTCTATTAAAACAATGGTTAATAATTAATATATAATATATACTTTTTTTATTTGTTATACACATACAAAATTACTTTTACAAAAACAAAATATTTTTTTATATTTTATTAAACGTTTTTAGTGGTTCGATATAATATTTTATTTCAAGGAAAACACAATGAAACAATATTCTGTTTATTTGAAATTGTATATTATGAAACTTCAGTCTACTATAGCTAAAAATAAAATTATAAATTAAAAATTAAAATAAACTAACCTAAAATACATTTCATTATGAATTATTATTACTGTATTGATATGAAATTTCAATTATTTACTATAGAATGTGCTTTATTACTAGCTATATTGTATGTTGTCATTATTACTGGCCAGTTGTGTTGTGATGTGATTGATTTTCAATATATTCAGTAATTTTTCAAAAGTAGTTTTGGTAACATTGAAAATTGATTTTTTTTTTCTGTAAATAATTTTATTGTTTTTTGAAATTGAAAATATTGGTAAATTTAAAATTAATTTCTGAAATTTTTTTTTGTAAAACATAAAGTTTTTAAATAGCAAAATGTGATTTGTCCTAATTAAAACAGCCTAAAAGTGTAAGTTAATATGTTATGATAGTTTCAGTGAATTATTATAGTCTTTGTCATAGATGTAAATGTTATATTTATTCCGCCCTATGCCCCACGGATGAGGTTACACTAGTAACTAGGACAATGATGAAGAAAATTGTATATTTCGAACATTATATGACTTGTGAGATTTTTAGAAGACTATTAGAGAGTTTCAGATTATAAATAATGCAGTGTAAAAAAATGTGTATATCTACTTAAAAGTAAAAAACAATTAACGAGCAGAAAATAATTATCTTTTTTATGGAAAACTTCAGAATAAAATTATTCAGATATTTAGAACAAATAGAAATAATTTTGCAACTAAGCCGAAATTTTTTGCGAGTGCTTATAAATGCACATAATTTAAGTTGTATAATAAATCAATAATAATAAATAAATAAATAAATAATTTTGATAATATTAATAGTTTAGTTATTTAAATCTATTTATTTACTACACTATTATGTTACGTACCTTAGCCAATCATCATAACTAAATTAAAAATGTTTCCGTAAAACTGTAATGGTAAAATATTAGACAAATATAAAGATCATTTTAATATTCCTGAGAATATGATATGAATGAAATAACAGAATAGAAATAATAAAATTGTATAATAGAACAATAGTAAGTTGATATTTCAAAGCTAAAAGTAAATAATGGTGTTACCAGAATACAAAAATAAAAATTAGAAAATTCAGTTAAAAATTCAATATAAAATAATAAAGCAAAACAAAATGTACCGCAAAAAATTCAAAATCAAGTAAATTTAAAGAATATAAAACAATCAAATAGAATACAAACATGATAGCTATAATTAATATCAATATATAAATATAATAGTAATAATTAATTAATTAAAAAAGGAAAGAAAAATAAAATAACAAAAATATCATTACAACAAAATAATAGAAGCCTGATAGAAAAAAAACAAATACTTGAAAAATAAAATTAACTTAAGTTACACAACATCTAAATTTGAGAGTGATCAGCATTCAATAAGGGAAATCAAAAAATTGTGATGAAACCAGCCATTTTTTTTTTGACTACGTGGTCAGCTGAAAAGGTACACCTGTACTTATAATGCATTTTATGAGCATTTTTGTGTTAAAATAAGAAAATATTATTTTTTATATAACAGAAATAATTTATTATTACAAATTTTTATTTTATATATACATTATTTTACATTTTTCATTTACATAAATCTTATAAGGCTTATAAGAACAATAAATGACGCAGTTGTTGCATTTTGGAATATTTACCGAATGTTAATCGCACAATGGTTTTAAGCATATTACACAATTTTTACGTGTTAGATACTGTGGGCATATATATACATTCTATATAAATTTTATATAGGTACTATATTTCTTATATAGATTTTCGGAAATAATGGTACTTGGGTACCCAAAAGACAGTTCATCATCAAAACAGACAGGATATCATGAAATAAGAATTGTTCGGTACCTAATGATAATTTTGTTATAGAAATGACATAAAATTTTTCTGAACCTGAAACGTACAACATCATCAGTAGATACATGAAAATAATAAGAATTCGAACTCTACTTAGGCACTCAGAAGATATCTTATTATTCAAAAATAAAATCTGCATATTAAAATATTATAAAAATGTATATTTTGTACCGTTTTCTATCCAACTTTTTTTTCAATATCTTTTTTTTATTTTTTGTATTTTTTTTTAGTAATTTTCCATGACAAAAAAAATTAATTAAAAAACCGGTCTTCTTTTGTAATTTAATGTCTTTTTTGTCTTTAAACACTTTTGCTTAAATTTGAAGAAATTAAATAATATTTACAATAAAATATATAAAATTTAAAAAAAAAAGTTTTTTGATGAAAACAACACATTTTATGCGTATTTTGTCTTTTTACGACAAACCATATAATTGACTTTCCTTGCTACCAGAACGGTAGATAAAATTTCACAGTTGTCCATCTATATACAGAACTTTATAGTTTGATCAAATACCTTTCTACATAGAAATATGTTTATTTTTTTGTTTTAATAATATTTTTTGAATTAGGTGAATTTTTTCTGTTTCAAGCCTGAACTTCATACTAAATACTTCGTCACAAACAGAAATGCTTAATAGACCTTCATTTTCCTAAAATAGCGTTACCTACAAAAAATTATTTTATAGAATAGATTTCAACAAATAATAAAATTAAATTTAAGAGTAAAAGTAAAACAAATACAAAAATAATCACAAAAATAGTAAAAATCATAGTAAAATCCATACAAATTGTTTGAAGGTACAGGTGTACCTTTCCAGCTGAAATAAGTGTTTTGAAATACCAGCTGAATAAAGGTTTTAAACACATTTTTTTCTTAAGATTTTTTAAAAATATTTATGTAAGTGAAAATTATGCTCTGACCAGTTTAATTTACACTCAAAAACTAGTACAAAATACTTAAAAGATACAATACAGCGTCAATCGTAAAACATGGTTCACTACAGGAAGCACTTAACGCAAAAGTGTATTTATACAACATTATCATATACACTAACTATCTAATCTGAGATCTAATTTACTTGCTCACTCCTATAGTTGTTTTTAGTATTGAGTTTGCTCGAATAATACGACAAAACAACCAGCAATAACAGGTCTCTCGATGTATGACATTTTAATGTGATTGAATCAAATGAAATAATCATTTTCAAATACCTCCTTCATTGTGTAACTATAACTATTTGAAACTTTGTAGTTATTGTCTTCAAAACAAAAATTAGTATTTAATATTACTATTTTATTTCAAATTAATAATATTAAATTGGAATAATATGTAATTTTAATATTCCAATTTTAAATTGTTTCTCAAATTAAATTATATATTAAGTTTATTTAATACAATATTTTTAATGTATAATTTATAACCATACACTGACTGACATCAATGAAATCAAATCAACAATACAAAAAACTTGACTATTTCTTTATAATTGTGTTACATCCCTGATCTAAACCGGTTAAACAATTTATTATGTATTAACAATAAAGCTTTCGTTTTCATTTTCATTACGATAAGAAAATAAATAAGAAATTAAATAAAATATTTATATTATTGTTGCTTGCTTATCAACAATAACACAAACAATAGTACAAATATAACACATGCATGAATCTCATCTCTTAAATAAGATTATTTCTATTTCTCACAAGAGCATCCATATAATATTATAATTTAATCAGCATAGCAGTAGCACAGCATCAACAAATTTATCATTTAACGCATGATCAGATCATAAAAACAACTCGTGAGATTAAATTAAGAAAAAAAAAATGATAATAATGAAAATATACAACACTCAGCTGACTTAACTAAGCAAAAGCCTTATAAAAATTGTATTCCGATGCTCCAATGCCACCAATCTACTCAGTATTATCGTCGTATTCGGCAAGTTAAGATCGTTATTTTGAAAATACGGATAAACAAAAAAAAATTTGGTAAAAATAAATTAAATTTAGAAAATTTTAAATATCTAAAATTAAATTTAGATAAAAAAATAATAACAACAAAAACAAACATTTTTTTTTTTTTAATATTAAGTAAATAAAGTTTTTTTAGAATTTTGTAGTTGGTTTTTTTTTTTTTATTTGTGAGTTTTGTAATTTTAATTTTTAACATACTAGCTAAGATAATCAAAAAACTAAAATTTAGTAAAAAAAAAAAAATAATTTATTTTGTAAAATTTCTTTAATAAAAGGTGGGGTTGAATTTTTTTTTTTATAGTTTTGAAGTACCGAAATTATTTAATTTTTTGTTTTGTTTTAATAAATTGTAATAAATTTTATAAATACATACATACATAGGTTACAATATTTTAATTAAAGAATTTTGTAAATTAATTTTAATAGTAATTTTAATAAATAAAAACAGATAATTCTATAACAAATATTTATTTTCATAATTTAAACAAGTCAAAAAATATATTAATTAGAGTTCAAATAAAATATTAATTTCAAAAATTTTAAACTAAATTGGTGTAATTAACAAAAGAATGTGATAACAAAGCAAAAAATTAGATATTCATTTAATTTTAATTTAAGATATTTTTGTTTTGTTTGTTTTTTTTTTTTTTGTTTTTTTTTTTTAGAAAATTTTATTGCTAGAAAATATTTCACGGGATCAAAAATTTATTTAGAAAAGAGAACAATATATAAACGTACATTAAGAAAATAACAATACAAAATTTTGCTTTTGAAATAATTGTTTAGTAATAAAATTTAAAATACAAAGTCACATGACAAGACTTAAAAAAGCAAAAAAAAAAAAAAAAAAAAATAACCTCAAGACAACAAAAAGTGGTTGTTAGTTATATACTATGTCCCTGCATACTATATATAATGTTAATTATTTGTTATATATAGCTATATGTTTATAAAAAGTATCGTGATGTGAATATTTAAATTTTTTTGAGTGTAACATTTTTATGAGTATAAAATATCACATGTATATAATATTAACAAATTGTTCATATAGATATATGTACATAATATATCACATGTATATTATATCAAATAGTAATGAAAATATTATATTAAAATTTTTCAATAATAATATGGGGTATTTGATAAGTCATATGACTTGTATTTAGAACTAAAAAATTAAAATCAAGCTAATGTATAGGAATTAACACTTGTTGTATATTTCATATTAAAAAGAAATTAAAAATAAAATGAATTAGTTATATTTTTAATTCAATTTAATTAAAATATCAAATTTCGTTGTTAGTTTTTATTTGTGATATTAACATACTTTCTAAAATAATCAATTAGGCTTGTAATAAGCTACATTATAATTGTTGAGTAATCAAAATAATAATATTTAAAAATAATTTTTGCAGAAATGCATTCAACTATGACTCAGAATTAACTGCGAGCTTAAATTGTTATAATTAGTAATTGAAAGTTATATTTTAAATATTATTATATAATTCTGTCTAGCTATATTGAACTGCAACATGTGATAAGAAAAATTATTTATTTAAAAAAGATTATTTAATTTAAAAAAAAAAAAAAAAAACCGGTTTTTGTTTTAGATTAACTATACAAACAATATTTAATATTTGTACTTTAAAAATTAATATATTAATATATGTTGAAAAACGTTTAAAATAAAGTGTATATGTATTTTGATTATGTATTATTTAATTTATTAATACATTTAATTAAAAACTATTATTTAAAATTCGGTTGAATATTTTTCAATCCTATAATTAAATTTAATATATCGTAGTATTTATTATAAAGAATAATGTACTAAAAATATGTAATCACCTAAAAAACATTATTATTAAGCAATATAATTTAATTAAAATAAAAATAATTCAAATAGTTTTAAAAATAATTTTTATCAAGAACAAATTCACGTAATTAGTCATATGATTAAAATATTCTGTTCAGTGATTCTGAAAATTTGAATTTAAGGTTAAGAATATTCTGTGAATATTAAAATATTATAAAATTTTTAATCACAATAAGCCCAGTTGTGGCTGTGGTTATATAAGGACAAACCCCAACCCGATATAAACTAGTATAAATTATATGACTCAAAGAATTAAGGGTAAACTAAGGTCACATTATGTTTAAGCAAAAAAAAATATTTTTTTTTGTCTTACCCACTATCTTTGAGAATATGAGATTTTAACATAACTTGGATTAGTGTTCCAAGGCTTCAATTTTAATAATTGTATTTATAAATATTTTAAATAATTAGTTGGCTATAGTCTTGTGTTATTGATATTCTATATACCGTAGAAGCGACTAGTTTTATATCACATGAAATTTGAGATCGGACATATTACCCCAGCGCTAGTTTTCTATATTTTATTTTTATACCAATTTAGCTATAGAAAGATGTAACACATTTAACTATAATTAATCATCAGTACCGCTCTGTATTCTGAAAATTCCATTTCATAAATTTTTTCCGATATTAAATATTACCTTTTTGTCAGTACTGATGTTATGATCAATTTTTGCTAAATTAAAACGAAAGTTAACTAAACTTTTGAAATATAGCTTAGAATATTAAATGCAACATATGGGGGATAGTATCGTTATATACCAACATTAACTTACTATTTTATTAAAATTGAAGGAATGTTTCATTCACCAACACTACTGGAATTCATCAGTAGGTATGGTAGTGTCAGACTACCAACTATACCTTCAAGCTTTTATTTTGAATTTGAATAATTTCAGAACTGATAAAAACCAATAGTTATGTAAGTTATAAAAACCAAATCATAAACCCATTTCGGAAAACCAAAAAATATAACTTGGCATTGGCTTATTGTCATCATTATTTATTGATGATATTTTTCTATTTATTTCCTGTTGCTATTGTCAGGACTTCATTCAAGAAAATGCTTGCAGTATTCATCGTATCATCTTTTTATATCAATTCTAGCTGTTATTACGATTTCCAAAATCATTGATTCATTTAAGAAAATGGTTTCATCCCTGCCTTCAAAAATGATGTGAATAGCTGAAAATTTTAAATGATGGGTAACGCCTTCCATTTTTATCATGATAAAAACTTATAGATATAAATTTTATTCACCCATTTTACTTATACATGATATCATGACTTATATGACTCTTCACTGCCTTTACTGTACCATGCTGAGTACAAGATTTCGACATATAGCTCAGATATTGTTGTTTTGTTACTGGACTAGACAGTGTCAGTAATCATTATTTTCACAAAGTGTTTAATTGGTCTATAATAATAATTGCTTGCACGTAGTAGGTACAACAGACAAAATTTGACCTCCCAGAATATTTCAACAAGTATATATACTTGTCATGTGGCTAGAATGCATTTTTTATAAACCTACCAATTCAACTGGCTTAAATTATTTATTAATACTTTAAATTTATTAATATTCTTATTCCATTTCAAGACTGAAACAACTTGTGAGTCAATCATCTGTTTTTTTTTTTAATTCTCCCTATCATATTTTTGCATTCGCTTGTATATTATTAATTTAATGTTTTAAAGTTTTGATAAAAATCCATTTCGAATTATCTTATTCTAAAATTACACTTTTTTATGTATGCATAAGTGGGCTTAAAAGAAATTTACAGTTCTCTTTTGATTGTCCATTAAATAGGAAAATTCAATGAAATAATAATAAAGCAAAATAAATAAAATTCAAAATAAGAAAAATAAAAAGTCAATTGCCTCCACTGGGTTGTTAATTTATCATAGATATACAGCATTATGTATGTATATGCATTTAAATATTTATCTTATATATACATAATATGTAAAATAAAATAGCTACTAAACTGTGATAATTTAATTAACTTGATAAAAAATATAATATAGAAAACAGTAAGTATAAAAAATATAATTGTGTACATTGTGTGCTATACTCATATTATAATGCTAGCACAATATTTAAAATTTATTCAAAATAATTCATTTTTCATGCTGAGACTGAGAAAATGTTATCATAATATGATATAATATTAAATTACTTTATTATATTATATATTTTATAATATATTATATGTATGCATATATTTATATAAGAAATAGTCTACTCAATGCCGTCAGTCAATGGTAGATACTAGATACTTATTTTATTTAAAGAATAAAAATTTCTCATCATACTTAAATGGAAATTAAATTCTGAATTGAATATAAAATTTATTGTGAATATTTATTATTTGTTGATTGTATACAGAGTGTTTCATAAAAAGATGCGCACTGTAATTCTATAGAATTGAATGTGGTAATAAATAACATTCAGTTAAACCTATATACAAGTTAAAGTTGGTATTATTGCTAAATATGGTACTACCCCGCCCTGACTAATTCTGTGAGATAATGAAGAAAATTAAAATTATTATTCATCAATTAATTCTTATTTATTCATTTTTGTCAACATGCTAATTGGTTATGTAAATTTGATTGCGTCAATTATGTATTCTGTTTATTACTGTAATTTAAAAAAAAATATCATCGTATATTTATAAAGTGTTTTTTTTTTTATAAATTCCTCATTAATAATTTACTTAATTAATTTATTGTATAGAGATGACAGTGAGTGTAGTTCTCAAATTAACGCCATTTTATTTGATAAAATACAAATAATATTAATTAAACATTATTGCATGCTAATAGTTTAACAGGTCTGTTAATATAGTTTAACAGTTTACACAACAGATTTCGATTATGTTGATGGATTTTAATTGGTATAATGAAAGTTTGATGAAAATATGATGTGTAAACAATTATCTCGTTTATACGATAGCATGATGAGAAATCTGTTTGACTTTTTATTATGTTAGCTTGGATATTCAAATTGAGATAATGCTTTAAATTAGCGTATTATAAAATCTACATTACATTTTCATCAAAATTTCATTAGATCAAACAAAATCTGATGTGTAAACGGTTAAACTATAATATTATTATACTATATTTTGGTCGATTTTTATAACTCACAGATGTATTAATAACCACTTTTAATAAGTTATAAAATTAACCAAAGCAAAAATTAGGAGTTGTATAGTTAGTATAATACTACAAATACTTACTGTTGAGTTCAAGTAGTATTGTGATGAATAAACAACTCCTAAAACTTATTGCTATATTAAAACAGGCCTGATAAACTAGTATATGGTAGGCAGGTATTGTAAATATGTTATTGATAAATTAAATTTATTTATTTATTTATTTTCTTGTTTAAATCAAACAGATTACAATTAGATCTTAAACTAAAAAAAAAAAAAAAGAAAGAAAAAATAGAAGAAAAGTAATTAATATTTAGCAAAATTATTCTAAACTAAAGTACTCTACAATTTAAAAGAAAAATAGAAGGAAATGGGAAAACTTAAACTACGTATTAACAAATGGTTATTAAGTGTGATGATAAGAAAATGTGTTTTTTTTTTTTTGTAACTATATATCTATTAAATAATAAGATCATTGAATTTATTCTTTAAATTTATTTGGAATTAGTTACATTAATTTTTTGCAGACATACCGAAAAACTTATTTCTCTGTTATCTTTACATATTTTGATTCAAAAAGTCAATTTCAAGCTTACGAATTGCGTTTTTACTTCTTAAATCAATCAAAAATTTGGTTTTCGATTGATTTCAGTGAAGCTGGCTTAAAGTCATTAGCAGCGTTCATTATGAGCTGGTTGAGTTAACTTCTACGACGTTTTAAGCTATTATGTAAACGAGGTAGATGTTTAACAAAGTTTGATATCAGATTTAGTTAAATGAAACAAATATTCTAATCAAATATGGTGAAAAACTAAATAAAATTTTGTTAAACTGAAATTGGTTCTTGTTTAGCTACACTTTTGGTTTCTGTTTCTGTTCTGTTATTGCGTAATTTCTTTGCAACTTTATTTGTATACCTACTTATGCTTTTAATACCTGTAATTATAACTTTGGAAATAAAATTTGATGTAAATTTTTGATTTAAAAAAAAAATAAAAAATTTAAAAATAAATTAATAGAATATGTTGAACATAAATTTATGTAATAATAAATATTATATTGTACAATACTGAATTATATAATTATTTAATTTATTTAATTATATTAAAAAATTAAAATTAAATATTTCATGTGTAAATATCAAACAAAATCCACCAACATAATCTATGTTCAAACGTAGCTTCTAATATATTATATTTAATTAAATAAAATCAAAAACTGTCAAAAAATATTATATTAATTCAATTTGAGATGAGTTTGGGTATTATTTGAAACTTAAATTGAATGTAGGTAGTTAGCTATTTTGTTTCATCTGTCTTCTAATCTAATCTGTGCATTTTTCATTTAAATAAATAAAATGTATTATTTTGAAAATTGAAATTACCCTTATAAAGTTCAAAAACAAAAATGTGTACGAATAACTGTAAATGGAATATAAAAATCTAATCAATTTTAATTCATCAGAAATTAGAATCCAGTCAGCATCTCAAATACGAATATAACTACATATATATGTAAATATAACAAAAAAATATAAATTAAGCACGATTTATTTATTTCTATGTAAATGGAAAGTTTGACATTCAAATTTAAATGATTTAACAAAAAAAAAAAAAAAAAATCTACAATTTCAGAAATACAATTTGAATTTTAAAATCATAATACAATAATTATATTAAATAATTCACTTTTTATCTGATAATCTGTTACACTTTTAAAACCTCAATAATTCACTTAAATGGAGCAATCTGTTAAGCATAAACTAATTTAATATACAATTTTTTTATTAAAATTGAAATATATAGTGTTTATATTGTGTACTCAGTCTAATACAATTTATTAAATTCTAAATAGAGTCTATATTGTTTATTCAGTTAGCTCTGTTTAAAACAAATTAACTATTATTGTTATTATTGTTCTATTTTGTATTAGTTTATATAGGTTTTTATTTTAATTTTTACTGCTTTCAAATAATTGTTATGTATATTAATATTGCGTAATGCTAATGTTTATAAGCTTAAATTTAGTCAAAGTTAAATTCTAAATTGAAAGTTTAAGCTTCAAATTTTAATTAGTAGAAAAAGCTGGTCAATTAACTGCTTTTCAATTTAAATTTTTGTGTTGTTTTTTTAATACTACTCAAATTCAGTATATATTGAATTAAAATAATAATAAATGGTGAATGAATTAGATTAGATTCATTTTAGGTGTTGTCAGTGATATAGGAATAAATTAGGGTATCTGGTCTGCTGATTAATTGACAGTAATAATAAATATAAAGTAAAAAATATCATTGAAATCAATTTTTAAAAGTAAAACATTACATAGTGGAAGCCGTAAAAAAATTTAAAGCTGTCTTGATGTATGTAACATGCCGAAGGAAACATGTCAAAAATTATTAAATGAGTTATTTCGTTCATAATAACAGTACTTGATCTCATCACTAAAAGTTTATAGTGTTTAACCACCTATACAAATCTTACTTTTTACTTTGATTGATTTTATAACTGATTGTTAGATGTTAATAAATACAACTGTGAGTTATAATGAACCAACTAAAAAGTTAAATATAAGACCTATAAAATACAAGATGAAATAAATAAATTAGTTATTAAAAATTTTACTATAAATTACTGGTACCCAATTGTGTATTGTTATACTTTCGCAAAATTATTTTCTCATTTTGTCCTCTGTAGTGCGAAAGTAGCATCGATGTATTATGAATATAATTAAAAAACTATCATATTAACACATTTCTTGTACTACGTGCAGGCGACGTAAATTAAATTATGTAGATCTACATTATTTTCTACACGTCGACAATACTTTGTAGACAATACCATTATGTCTACTTCATTGCGTAGACAATAAATATAATTTAATAATAATGAATTACCATTAAGTTAAATAAAAATACTGATTTTTTTTCCAAAAAAAAAAAGCAAAATTATATTATTTTATTATATTTTAATTTAATCCGAGTCATCCAGATCCTCTGTTTCTTGAAACACTCCAACTATTATTATCATTTTAGAGCATTAAATCATTTGACATATTGGTACAAAAAACTTTATTTTTTCTTTAATATGTTCTATGAATTCATCATCAAATTTTCTTATGTATTGATTCAACTGTTCTAGAATCACATGCGGTTTAAGCCAAATTCCACCTTTATCAACAAAAAAATTTTCCAAATCAACTACTTAAGTTCTTCTAAATTAGATGTTGATATGTTAATTTTTTATTTAAAATATCTTTTGCATATAGATTGCCAACCTTTGACGGTTACTAAGCCACATGAAGTGCTGAGACAGTTTTTCCATCTGTTTATGCTATTGTCGAATACATAGGTTATAGAATATAGATCATTTATAATATAAACAGCCTCCATAACAATTTCAGAAAATTTGTCAGCTGTTTCAAAATCTCCAGTTAAGTCCTAAGCATATGAAAAAGTTTGTTCTCCAACATGCAATTATGCAACATTCAACCAATCGTTTTAGTATTGATGGAACAATTTTTCGACCCATCAATTAATAAAACTGATTATAAACTTATAATAGCCTTAGCTGATGTAATACATTATATACTTGATCGAGCCAGGCAGTTAATAGTGTCTTGAAATGAACCGAATCTACTGCAAAATTATTGTTTATATTATGATTGATATGGTCTTTATTTTACACAGTATAGTTTACATTGGCTACAGTAAATTGCTTGGTTACACTAAAGTCTACTTCAAAGTGTAGACAATTAAACATTACACGTAAAGGACCAACACTGACTACGTGTACTGCAGGTTGGGTTGCGAATTTGTTACGCGGTACTGATACGCATATGAAATTTGCATTCTATGCATATTTAATTATTATTTATAATTTTTCACGCGGCTAGGCCTTATAAAATGATAAATAGATAATATAAAAATTATTGCAAGATTGTAAGCAAAAATATAGTTACAGTTCAAATATTTGTTTCAAGCTAAAATGTCAATTAAAATAATTTCTATAGGTAAAACACAAATGTAATTTACATTACATTTTTTCGTTAGAAAATATACTATTTATACAATGATATAAATTTAAAATAAAAAAAGAGTTTCAAATGATTTTAGTTTACTGTTATTTTGCTCAACCTCAAATTAAAACACAATTTACTATGGTTTTGAACCCAAATTTTCATACGAAACTCTAATTTTTTAAAAAAATTATCCTACAGAGAATAATATAAAAAAGTGCGACTACCGGATACTACTATACAGTTCTCGATAAGATATTATGTATGTAATATTTTTCGTGAATTTTTTTATTTATCAATTTTTGTGGTATATACCAATCAATAAAACTTTGCCGGCTTACAGAGAACAATATCATTTTATTTTTAATTATCACAAAGTTATATACTTTCAACTAATTTTATAAAATTATATATTATTTAGGATTTAATGGAAGAACAATAATTAATTTAATTAAAAATTTTGGCTAGAAATAAATAAATATCCAACAAACCAACTCTTACATGACTTTAGAGGTATTCCAACCTATAATATTCTAGCTAGTATTTAGATGAACCACTCTCATAGCCACATCATACAGGTCGAAAGGGAAAAATTGATATTAGAATAAATCTATCGCATTACTATTCTAGTGTGCTTTTTTCACATATCGTACAATATTCATACTTCAAAAATAATAACTGTTTGTATTCGGATAGCAAATTAAAAATAAACCATTTGAATATGGTTAGTAAAGAAAAATTTATATAAATAATATAAAATAATATCTACAGCTACTAATATTATTTAAATACACATACATAAAAATAGCATATACCAACATAACGTGTATACTATATAAATTAAATAAAAATATCATAAGCTTTAATAAACACTCTAAAATCTTATAAATACTTTTAAAATTGTATAATAGTTCAATTTACTTGCATGCAGCTTTCTGATATTAAAAACAAATTACGTACTACTAGTCGATTGCTAAAAGGTACATACTTATGTACATATTTTAAACTTTTTGATGCACTGTTGCTTTGATGCAGCTAGTGGCACAACAGAGATTATGGAAGAGAGAAAATTTGAAAGTTTTTGAAAATCAAAAAAAAAAAAAAATTAAAATAAAAACAACAAAGTGAGTCTTTACTTCACTTCATTTCAATGTTAACATATTATTATATATGTACATATTTTATTGTATTTATTTTGGAAAGGAATTATTAGTATAAAAACTAAATTAAACAAAAAAAAAAATTATTTTTTAACACTAAAAAAGTTAATACCTAGCTTTATACATACAATATGTATTTATATAAAAAAAAAAATATATAAAAACAAAAAGAAAAACAAAACATGACAGAAAAATGTTTTGAAAGAGAAAAAAAAAAACTAAAACGACTTCACCTACTATTAATAGTGTTATTTTTTTTTTTTTATATTCATGTCGCATCAGTGAATGGCATAGCAATGATTATAAATTAACAGTTTTATATGTTATGTTATTGATACTTCTATCATGATGAGTATGTATGTGAAATGAAGTGAAAATTATTATTGTAGTGTAGAAGCGATTTTATTATTTTTTTTTATTTGTTTGAGGCAGCAGCTGCTGTTGTGCAACTTACTTGCACATTATGCCAAGTATAGTGTTACTATTTTGAGTTTCATTCATTGAAAAATATTTTATTAAAAATTGAAATTGAAAGAGTGTTATACTCGTTCAATAAAATGTTGATTCTTTATAAATAATATTTTTAAGCTTTTTTGTTATTGGTGGGTTAACTTCTTTCTGTCTTGTTCATTACAAGTATGAATTAGCTATAATTGTTGTTTTGACATTTTATATTATTTGTTTTTGCAGTTTTATTTATTTTGAGATATTTGAAATTTATTTACACAAATTATTGTTGCAGAGATTTTTAATTAAGAATTGTTTTTTATTTAATAATTTATTAAATAAGAAATATAAAGCCGATAGCCATGGTAGCTAGGTCTTGTAAATTGTTGTTGTATATAATTTTAAATTGTTGTATCCAATAAAAAATATAAGAAATATAAATGCGGAGATATTATTTAGTAATCGTCTTTCGTTTTTTTTTTTTTATTATAAAAATAAATTTTTATGAATTAAGAATTCAAATTAAAATATTTAAAATATTTTTTTTTTTCATTTCAACCTGACTGATTTCTTACAGTTCGACACCTTCTCTCCTAACTAATTCTGCAAACAATAATTATTAATTTTTTGATTCGTTGTTTGTTGTTGCATTTTCAATTTTATATTTTTTTATTGTTAAGGTTAAAATTTTGCTTGTTATTTTGTTATGGTGATTCAGTTGTGATACGCTTGTATAACTGGATTTTATTTTTAAATTATAAATACTGGTAAATACCAGTTATTATTATTTTATTTCTAAATATATAAAAGGATGAAATTTTGTTGATTATAATAAAAAGACTGATATCAAGAATATTTCAGTTGTAATGAGATAGATTTTATTATTCGAAGTTTGTCATACATTTGTACGTGCAACAAAGAAAACTTCTGCATCACTGGTGATCACGGTATCTGACGAAGATAAAATTATACATATTATACGAAGATATAATTTACAAACAATAATTTATAGAAAGTAAGATAGGTATCATGCCATCACCTAACTTTTTCGTTACTTTTGATGTTACGTCTTGTGCTATTTTATTTATTTATTTATCAAGCAGTTTACAATTTAGTATTAAATTTTATATATTAATTAAAATACAATTAAATTTACTTAGTATACATTCAAAAATAACAAAATGCAAAATACAAAAATAGTAATATTATTTTTTTTTAATATAAATTAAAAAGGTCAAGTTAACAAAATATTTCATTAATTTCATATAATTTTCGTCTTAAAGTATCTTTAGATATTGAAAATTTTTTACTATTCTTATATTTATTACTAACTATTATGTTCATATTTACCATAATTTGTTCTGTGAAATGTTAATGGAAAGAGATTTGAGTGGCGTAAGCGAGTATTTGTGTTAATGATAATTTTATTTAAAGTTGAAGGGGAAATAATACCGCCTTTAATAATTTCGAAAATAAATAAAACATCAGCTACTTCCCGTCTCTTCCACAGAGACTTAAGATGAAGAAGGTTTAACATATGCTCATATGGAGGAAGTCTTGTATGATCATCCCAAGGCAAACTACGTAGTGCAAACCTTAACATTTTTTTTGAATAGCTTCTATTCTTTGTATATGTGAATTATAAAATGTACACCAGACCTGACAAGCATATCCAAAATGGGGTCTAACGAGGCATGTATACAATGATTTCAAAATAGAAGGATCGTTAAACTCCTTTGACCAACGTTTTATAAAACCCAACATTGAACTAGCTTTATTAACGATGTTATCGTAGTGGAGTTTTAATGATAGTTTATCATCGAAGTAAACTCCTAGGTCCTTAATTGAATGAACCTTTTCTAAGGTTTCGTTGTTTAGAGTATATCTAAAGCTAAATGGTTGGGTTCGACGTGTGTAACACATGAGTGCACATTTACCAATGTTTAGTAAAATATTTTTATTAATGCATACCAAGTATAAAATTTATCTAGATCATCTTGAAGCATATAAACATCTTGCATCGACGTTATTTTTTTGAAAATCTTCATATCATCAGCGTAAATTTTCAAATCGCTATTACAAATTATAGAAGCCACATCATTGATAGCAATAATAAATAACAGTGGTACTAAATGATTCGCCTGTGTAACTCCAGAATTTGATATGAATGGTGATGAAAATGAAGAGCGGAATAAAACAGTATAGCTCCTATTAGTAAGATATGAGTTAAGAAGTTAGTGCAATGATTGTAAATAGAATCAAAAATCATCAATTCAAAAACTTTAGGAATAGTGGAAAGTTTGGAAATTGGTCTATTATTCTTTATCTCATTTTTTGCATTTTTTTTTTAATAAAATGACTTGGGTGATCCATTTGTTGTATTGTGGTTGGTTGGTTTTTTGACGGGATTACCAGCCTAAGAAACTCAGTACTAGAACCCACCTGTGTAATTTTTTTTTTTTGTGTTTTTTAAAATTTTGTTTATATATTGCCAACTTTTTTTATTAATTTCAAAACCATAAATTTATAATTTTGCAAACAAAAAACTAAGTTCTAATATTATTCTACTGACAATAATCTTATTTATTCTTAATAATTAATTAAGTCTAAATTAAATACAAATGAAAAGTGCAATATTAATTATAAATTTTTTTTCTAACTTTATAAAGCGAAATGGCAAAACAAAACCAATATGTACCTTTTATGTAATTCAAAAAGTCAATTAGATAACAAAAAAAAAACACACATTTTTTGATCCTAATAAGTTAGTAAATTAGATGGAATACTTAATATTATAGTACATTATGTACCGTACTGTACTGCAATCGATTACATAAAGAGAAGTAATAATATTTTACGAATATTTATTTTTAAATATATTAACCGCTTTTTTTAGTGATAATTTAAATTAATAAATTTAAATGGAGTCAGGTTTTCATTCGTTAATAATTAGGTTAATATTTGATTTATAAAAACCGATATTTTAGAAGCAACATAGACCTTTTTGATACTTTTTTTCTTTTTTATATTCCAATTTCTACTTATTCTACTTTAGAATTAAAATAATAATGTTTTTCTTATATAGAACATTTGACTTTAGTAACGTATAATATTATGTTGCTTTGCAGCTGTTGGAATACTTGTATTTTTTTATAAGCCAACTTTCTCCTTAAGAGTGTAATTATATGTTTAAAGGTATGTAGCTCTATAAAAGCTCTGAGAAGAGATATTAGCTCCAATTTTTAGCTCAAGTGTAGCACAAGAACTTTTATAGCGCTAAAATTGTTACTTGGGTTCGTACGTCGCTAACTCGGAAAAATATAATGTTTCATCGTGTGTAACCTAAAGTTTGGCTCAGAAATGTTTAAAAAAGATACGACAATGTTCCTAAAGCAAAGTGTATATATATCCAAAATTGGTTGGGTACGAAAGCGTTGTTTTCAAAATCTCGGGTCTCAAAATATTGCATTTTTAAATCTCGCCTGTAATTTAGTGTCTCAAAATCATGAAATTATCATAAACTATATAGTTTTTTTTAAATTTTGGTAAAAGGATTTGGGAAAAGATAATCCATTGCATCCATTTGAAAGACAAGATTTTGACATGTGTGATTTTAAGACGTGAATAATATGAAAATGCAAGATTTTAAAGATCGAGATTTTGAAACACCAGATTTTAACAATCTAGATTAATAAAAATGCGATATTTTAAGAGGCGAACTGTCAAAGCACTCCCATTTAAACTAAGATACTAAGATAATTTTTTTTAGATTTGTAGTAATTTAAAATAGTTATTAAAAAAAAATTTTAAGCTCTATTATTTTGAATAAGTTCTGATATAACGTTTTGTTCTAACAGGGCATTTTTTGCATGTCAAACTATGGGGATTATCTCCACATATGACTGTATGGCTCTAAAAGTCTGTAATAAGACCTATAATATCTTACGCGACATTTGTATGGTGGCCAAAAATAGAATAGACAAGACCATGTTCTAAGCTAACTAAAATAGAAAGAATAGCATGCCTTTGGGCTACTAAAGCAATCAAAACGTGCCCTATTCTAGCCCTAGACAAAATTCTGGAACTCCCACCGATTCATCTATATCTGGATGAAGACGGCAACAGTTTCAAAAACAAAACCAGGACATAGCATAATCCTGCTGAAAATTAAACTAGGAATTGAAGTAATTGCAATGTCAGACTATATGACAAAAGCAATTGATTGTAGCAGGAACTTCACTGTACTAATACCTAAAAGAGAAGAAATCCTAGGATTAGTAAGAGCTTTACTTCCAGGAGATTCAATATGGTATCCTGATGGCTCAAATATAGAGGAGAAAACCGGTGCCGGCGTATTTGGACTAAGGTTCAGGAATCAGGTTTTTCGCGGCACTTGGCACATACTGTCTTTCGAGCGGAAACCTATTCCATCGACGAATCGGTATTACAGTGCAGTAAAAGGTGCCAACATATACATAATTTCAGATAGCCAAGCTTCCCCAATTTTTATATCAAAACTTATCTATACCTTTTTCAGAAGCCTCTTTATTAAGCTAAACCAAATAGAGTTACTCTTATGTGGACTCCGGGGTATAAAGGAATGCAACGCAATGAAGCGGTAATATTCTTGTAAAAACAGGTGCGAAGAGTCTATTCTTAGGACCAGAGTCAATTATTGCTCATTCAAACGCCTACCTACAAAGAATTGTTTCCAAATGAAAAACTACAGAACCATCCAAAACATATGGGATAGTTGTCAAGGACTTACGCAGTCTAAATTCTTTTTCAAACAAAGTATTCATAGATTGAATCAGATAATCAGGGAGACCAGATTCAGTGTCAGAATGCTGACATGGTTTATCAGAGGTCATGGACCATTCAACAAGCATCTGTTCAAGATTCGTAGGTCGAGCAGAAACAGATGCAGTTTCTGCTTAGAAGAGAAGGAATCCTCCTTCCATATTCTATTTGTTTGCGACGCTATAGCTTGCAAAAGATACAAATGCTTCCAGGGATACAAATCGAAATTGACATAAAAGCAATAATAGCGTTTATCAAGGACATATACCTGCAATTCTGAGCCAAATGAGGAAGTATAATAGATCTTAAGAGGTCGCGGTTGCATAGAACTCTACAATTTATAACGTTTAAAACGTTTTGTTCCGATTTTGCCCTTCTAGAATCAAAATTTGAAACAGATAAAATATTACAGTTTAAAACTACATATTTCAGTTGGGAAGGTAAATTATCAACTTAATCTCTATATCAGTCTTACCATACTTTCTAATGCCAAATTCATAAACATTTTTTTATTATTATAAATTTTTTATTTGTTTATTCAAAGCAAATCGAATTTTAAACTTGAATTCAGTTCATGGTCAATTGAATATAAAAACAACAATTTAAGTAGCTATGCTATATTTTTTAAAACTATTATTTTGTCAGATGTATTTGACACTTTTATAATTATTGGTACAAAAAATTATTTTTTTTTTGAGAGGTCAATTTACTCACAATAGACTTATAAATTAGGTAAAAATATTATCTATAAATTTTCCGGGTAAATTATTTATATACTTTTCAATTCAACGAACACAACTATTGATGAAAATCATTATTTAAAACGGGAAAATCGATTTATTTCGCTTATTTTCTTCTCTTCTTTTTGTTTTTGTAAATGATCATATCGATGATTTACGGAAATATAATGAATTATTTAGCGTCATAATTGGGCAAAATGTAACTTTTGTTGTATATTCGTTTTTATCATTTAATTAGCAATGCGAATTAATTTGTTTGATGTTGTTGTTGTTGTTTTTGTTGTTGTTGAAATTAATGAATAAATTAACCACTTGTTGAACTTAATTACATTGTATCACCATCATTTCGAGATTTATTTGACTTTTAATTTTTTTTTTTCGTTTTTTTTTTTATTTCTTTACCCCATCATCAGTGTTCTCTATTACTTTTTAATAACAGTAAATAATAATTATGCCGCCAGTCGTAATGTACAAATTAATTATTTAATAATTGAAAATTATATTTGTGTATAAATTAAAATTATTAAATTAAATACAATTGAATTTTGATTTTTAAATTTTTTTTACAATTTCAGAAATTTGTATAGGATTTTCTAAAAAATTGATACAAAATGGGTTCACTCTTTAGGAGTGAAGAAATGGCTTTATGCCAAATGTTTATACAACCTGAAGCTGCATATACATCTGTTTCAGAATTAGGTGAGACAGGTGCTGTACAATTTCGTGATGTAAGTTCTAATTTGTAATTTAATAAATACCTGATCCGAATACTTATTTATTTACTTTTTTAATTTGCTAATCATAGCTTAACAGCGGTGTAAATGTTTTTCAACGTAAATTTGTTTCCGAAGTAAGACGATGTGATGAGCTTGATCGTAAACTTCGTTATATTGAAGCTGAAGTAAAAAAAGATGGTGTTCGTATAGCTGATTTAGATGAAGATATACCTAAAGCACCAAATCCACGTGAAATAATCGATTTGGAAGCTCATTTGGAAAAAACTGAAAATGAAATTTTAGAATTATCACAGAATGAAGTAAATCTAAAATCAAATTATATGGAATTAACTGAATTGAAACAAGTTTTAGAGAATACCCAAGGATTTTTTTCAGATCAAGAAATTTTAAATTTGGATACAATGCGTAACAGTATTATACCGGCTGAAGAAGGTATGCAACCAAATCCAGTAACTATACAACAACAACAATCACGTGGTCGATTAGGTTTTGTTGCTGGTGTTATACAACGAGAACGTATTTTTGCATTTGAACGTATGTTATGGCGTATATCAAGAGGCAATGTTTTTGTTAGACAAGCTGATTTATTTGAACCGTTAGAAGATCCATCGAGTGGGCATAAAATATATAAAACTGTGTTTGTTGCATTCTTTCAAGGTGAACAATTGAAAAATCGTATTAAAAAAGTTTGTAGTGGTTTTCATGCATCATTGTATCCATGTCCAAGTTCACATAATGAACGTCAAGAGATGGTTAAAGGTGTACGAACACGTTTAGGTGATTTACAAATGGTTTTAAATCAAACTGAAGATCATCGTAAACGTGTATTGGTTAGTGTTGCCAAAGAATTACCAAATTGGAATATAATGGTAAAAAAAATGAAAGCAATCTATCATACATTGAATTTATTCAATATGGATGTAACAAATAAATGTTTAATTGGTGAATGTTGGGTACCAGTAAATGATTTACCACTTGTACAAAAAGCATTATCAGATGGTTCAGCAGCTGTTGGTAGTACAATACCATCATTTTTGAATGTTATTGATACAAATGAACCACCACCAACATTCAATCGTACAAATCGTTTTACCAGAGGTTTTCAAAATTTAATTGATGCATATGGTATTGCATCATATCGTGAAGCAAATCCAGCCCTATATACAATTATAACATTTCCATTCTTATTTGCAATTATGTTTGGTGATTTGGGACACGGCTTAGTTATGGCAATTTTTGGTACTTGGATGTGTGCTTTTGAACGAAAATTAGGTTCTAAAAAATCGAATAATGAAATTTGGAATATCTTCTTTGGCGGTCGTTATATAATATTATTTATGGGACTATTTTCAATGTATACTGGTTTTATTTATAATGATGTATTTTCAAAATCTATGAATATTTTCGGTTCAACATGGTCAGTCAATTATAATATGTCAACTGTTATGTCAAATAAAGAATTACAATTGAATCCAACATTTGATACAAGTAATACAACTATTTATCCAATTGGTTTGGATCCAGTATGGCAATTGGCAACAAATAAAATTATTTTTCTAAATACATACAAAATGAAATTATCGATTATATTTGGTGTTATACATATGTTATTTGGTGTTTGTATGTCAGTTGTAAATCATGTACATTTTAGACGTTCTATTAATATTCTATTAGAATTTTTACCACAAATCATATTTTTGGCATTGATGTTTGGTTATATGTCATTTTTAATGTTCATTAAATGGATATTTTATAGTGCAAAAAATGATGATGTTCAATTTTCACAAGCATGTGCACCATCGGTTTTAATTACATTCATTAATATGGTGCTATTTAAAAAAGCTGAGGCAAAAGATGATTGTAAACCAAATATGTTTGAGGGACAAGATATTGTACAAATGACATTTGTATTTATTGCTTTATTATGCATACCATGGATGCTATTAGGTAAACCAATGTATATATACTTTGCAAGAAAAAATAAGGGACATGTAAGTATTTCAATATACATACATACATATAGTTATAATTATGCCTATGTAGAAATTTATTTTCAAATTAAATTACATTTATAAAAATTTTATAACAATTTTAGTCAAAATTCAATGGTGATATCAATCAAGGTATGGAATTAACACCAGAACCAGGTTCAGAAATTATTACAACTCAACTTGAATCATCTGAGAATGGTGGTGGAGATAATGTTGCTGCTGGTGGTCATGGTCATGAAGATGAACCATTTAGTGAAATTGTTATTCATCAATGTATTCATACAATTGAATATGTTTTAAGTACAATTTCTCATACTGCATCTTATTTACGTTTGTGGGCTTTGTCACTTGCTCATGCTCGTAAGTTCATATAAAATTTTATCATTTATTTTCAATATATTTTTTATTTATTTTTTTATTTTATAGAACTTTCTGAAGTATTATGGAATATGGTTTTAGCATTGGGCTTAAAACAAGAAGGATATACTGGATCCATTTTCATATATTTAATATTTTTTGCATTTTCTTTCCTAACACTCGCAATTTTAGTTCTAATGGAAGGATTATCAGCATTCTTACATACATTACGTCTTCATTGGTAATTTATATATACATATATTAATTTTGTATTAACGATGTGAATTAAATGAAATCATTTTTTTAGGGTTGAGTTCATGAGTAAATTTTATGAAGGATTGGGTTATATTTTTCAACCATTCAGTTTTAAAGCCATTTTGGATAGTGATGTCGTTGAATAAATGAGTCTCGAATCGATGGTGTAAAATTATTTTCAAATAAATTTTTGAATCTCCAGTTTATTCTATTTTATGTTCTTATATTTTATTTTTTTCTGATAGTTCGAATCAAGTTTCGAATAATTCTATGATTTATTTTATGTTTTTTTTTATTTTAAAAATTATTTGTTTTAATTATAAATTTTATTTTAATATTATTTACATTTGATGTTTTTTTTCTGTTTTTATGTCAATATTCAGCAAGTAAATTAAAATAATAAAAAAAAATTATTAAATATTGTTTGTTTTTTATTGGTTAATTTCGATGTAATTAATAATACTTAATAACTCATGAACTTTTATGACTCTCAAATTCAAATTATAAAGTTTGTGTTGTTGAGTTACAAAATATTATAATATGAGGATGTATGTATATATGGTATCTTATTTTATCAGTATAATTATGGTGTAATTTTGAAAGACTTTGTACCTGCTGGAAATGAACTGATTAAAATAAAAACTGATTATTTGATATGATTTGTACAACCATGTAGTTAAATGAGAGTTTACAGAATCAAGTCAACAAAGTTGTGGCATCGTCTTAAAAAATATAATGATTTTTTTTATAAACATCTAAATCGTTAGGTAGGAAAATACCTTTAGAACTTACGTGCCGTTTGATTGGGATTCTCTGTCGTCATTTCATTTCTCATCAAATCATTTCTCTGCAGTCCATATTTTTTAGTATATGGCGCAATTTAATACTATGAATAGTATCAACTATTTTTTCCTTTTCTACACTTTTAGTACTTTATCTTTACCATACCATCAACAATAACTCAATCCCTAGATATATTATAGATATTTTAAATATTGTCTCTGTTTATTATTTTCAAATTGCAAATTTTCAGTAAGCCCATTTGTCATATTTTGTTTTTATTTTATATTTTTTTAACATTTTTTTTATATTGGTTTCCTGTTAATTGTTAAAAGTATTTTGGGTACTGATGATGGTGTATAGTGTAGTAACATTCATTGAATTTTTTTTAAATTTTTTTTTCCAATCATAATAGGATAAAACTGGGGGAAAAAAAATTAAAAAATAATAACTAAAATAGACTTCACACGAGTATACATCACTCATCACGGATTTTGACTAACTTTGTTGGAAGTATAAATGTAATTTATATTAATGAAAATCGGCAAAAGAACGAGAATAAAAAATGAGTAGTAAAAAAAATGGTAAGATAAATATTGCTGCTTCTTTGTTTTTTCAGAAATATTCGCAAAATGTGTTGATTTACTATACATAAAAAATATTTGACAGTACCAAATATACATAGGTATACATGATAAAATTAAACATACTCATGTTGTGATATTATATTGTATAACATAATGGTAAGGAGATTAATAACATATTGATAATGACAAGTAAATGTCAAAAACTTTTGTTGGATTTATTTATTTGTTTTTACAATATAATAATTATTTTATCTATAAATCTAATAATACACAATATTAAAAATTATTAAGTATTTTTTGTGGCATTTAAATTTTAGAATATTTTTTAAATCATCTTCTAAATGAATATGAGTTGAAATTTGCAATTGAGGAAGATCCTGGTGTAAATAAATGACTGGCTTACCAGTCAAAAATCGTTTATTTCTAATATCAAAATGACAATAATTAAATTCATAATCATTATTCTTTTATGAATGGTGCTGTCATTGATATAGTTCAAACATTTAACTACCACTTTGATTAGTGCTGGTCGACTACAAACAAAAATGGAAAGGTCATGTTGAACTAGTAAAAAACGAAAATTCTACATTATGTTTTTATACTTCAGAGATTTCGTGATTATTTTAGATCTATAAGATTGCATTTAATTTCATGTTGATTTATATTATATATTTATCGAATAAATTGTTGAATTAAGATATCAATATGGAACAGAGAAATGAAAACTACTTTAGAAAAATTAAATGTCGCCTACAAATTAATCACAAGTACCCAGTATATTTCCAAGTAATCAATAGACGCATCTGTAATATCAGTAATAAATAGGTAGAGCATTACATTGTATCACATTTGGTATTCTGAGAAGCGAATGATACGATATTTTGCAAAACTGGCAGCATTGCTCGTTAAAACTGTAAAAAATTTTCTTTTTATGTTTTGACATTTTTTGTTTTAATTTACTGTTTGAAAAGTGAAATTAAATTAAAATGTTATACCTATTAAAAAATGTTTTTTCATTTATATTACGAAACATCGTCTGATCAGGAGGAAGAGACGTATTTACTTATAATAAAAAGAAAGGAATTGAGGGATAAATAGAATCTATTAGATTTACCTATTTTAACGTAGTTAACTTATAACAATTATATGAATATGGTGTGAAATAAAATGAGGGTGATCAATTATATTTGTTTTTTTAGGTTCATTAAGTATTTCAGGCTCTCGAAAGAAGCCTTTGCAATGATTCTAGATAAATTAAACAATAATTTAAGTCCTGCAATTGGTCCACATTCAGTAAAATCCATTATAAAATTGGCTGGAACATTACGCTTTGTTGCTGAATCAACAATCAGCTGTTTCTAAAATATTAACCGAAACATTGTCAATATTAGAGACGAAATTGTGTCGAGAGTATATAAAATTTCCTAAAACCGAAGAAGAAAAATCATCTATCAAATTGAGATTTTATAATAAACTTTGATTTCCAGGAATTATTGGATGTGTTGATGGAACACATGTAAAAATCATTGCACCAACAAACATTAAGACTACCTCCTATTTGTAATTTTTCTATAATTAAAAATGTAAAATAATATTTACTAATTATAATATAGATAATATAATAATAATTATTTATTTCATTAACAACTTAACCTAATTTACATACTAAATTTTTCAAAATTATATAACAAATTAATTCAGATTTCTTAGCGTAGTATTTTAATGAAATAGCTAGGTTCAATCTGTTATCTATTATATTTAAATACAAATTAAATTAATTTACTGGAATTTTATGTTAATTATATATTTAATTTTTCTCATTCGCCATCTTTCACTATCTTTTTCTATAATGATATATTTATCGTTTTTTCTGACAGCGAACAAAAAAAATCGATTCTCGTAATACTATGAAAATCGAAATGGTTGCGATAAAAACAGATCAGTATCACTATTTCGCTTCGCAGAATACCAAAAATAAAATTTATTATATTTTTCACTACGTACTGAAAAATTTGCTTCTCAGAATAAGGCCCATGGCCATTGTTACCAAAAAATATAGATCAAACTGACATTTAAATATATCTAGCCGAGAATGATAGGCGTAAACTGAAACTTTCATTCGATTGAATAGCCTCCAAAATCTAGGAATCAATTTCTAAATCTAAAAACGTAAGATTGGCGTATGGATCAAAATAGCACTAAGCTGCCGATAAATCACAAAATTCTTCTCATCGGTTGCATGCTTGGTTGATCCATACACCAAAAAGTCATATTGAGAAAAATGAGTTTAAAGTTTGAAAGACTATAAAAATTAAACTGTTCGATAGAAATTTCCAAATTTGGCCTATTTATGTATATGCCCCAAAAATATGTTCATGCAAATGTTTAGATAAATAACTCTTGGTTTGTTAATTTTAAAAAGAAAATTAATTTTTCACCTTTGATCCATATCCAGTTTTAAAGTGAATTTAGTTTTTCATTGTATGACGTGGATCAAGGGTGGCGCACGTGGATCCAATAAGCAAGAATTAAATTTTTCTTGAAATAAGAAAGTTCTATAATATATTCATATAAACAAAAAACATAAAAATAAAATACGATATTGTTTAATTTTTAGTTTTTATTAAATAAAACAAAAAAAATATTTTGTAACAAAAATTAAAAATAGCTTTCATAGCAAAATCTTATTCTAAATATTACGTATTAACAGCTTTTTATTAAACCTTCTGTCTATAAACAAAAAATATACGTTGAATCAATAACCAGCATATCGGGCATGCAATACATTTTTTATGAAAAATGAATATAATATTTTGTTGGCAAATGTTTGGCAACATTTTTTAAAAGTAATGCTGCCGTTTTGATTAAAATATTATTTCGGGAAGTTCCCTTCTTCAGTTTTTATCTATTTTGAAATTTTTAACGTATAATTAAGCTTAGTTTTGCTGAACATCTTGTCATAAAAGGTTATTGTCTTGAAGTATTTAACTGAATTATTGTGTAGTGTTTTCTGTTTTCGTATCCTGGATGAGATATCTGATGATGATGATTTTTATGGGTAGGCTAGTATGGGAATTAATAGGTATTTATTTTTTTATGGTATATTTAAAATTTTTTATAATTTTACAAAATTATGTTTTGGGATATGAGCAGATTTATTTGTTTCGATAATCCGTACAATCGAAATGAACGTCTAAAAATTGATAAAGCTGCTCCTATAAATGGTTTCTGGGAGATGATGAATAATAATTTAAAATCCCTTTGTAAACCATCAGAATGTATAACAGTTGACGAACAACTTTTTCCTTTTAGAGGCAGAACAAAGTTTACGATTTATATGCCACAAAAACCGGCAAAATATGGCATAAAAATTTGGTGGGCTTGTGACTCACTATCCTCTAAAAGGACAAATATATACCGGTAAAAAGAGACGTAATCCGGAAAAAAATCAAGGCGAACGTGTGGTAAAAGATATGGTTGCGAACTATAAGGGTACAGGACGTACAATAGTTACCGATAATTTTTTTACTTCTTTGAAATTAGTTGAACTTTTGATGTCATGGGATCCTACTTTAGTTGGTACTCTCAGAAAAAATAAGCCATATATCCCAGAAGACTTTCTAAGTTGTACCGAAAGAGAAGTATATTCAAGCGTGTTTGCCTATAAGGATAAGATTACATTGTGTTCGTATGTACCAAAAAAGAAAAAAAAATTTATAATGATTAGCAGTTTACACAATGTACCAATAGTATCTGGTCCAAAGAAATTATTTTATATTATAATAGCAGAAAAAGTGGTGTAGATACAATGGGCCAAATGCTTTCAGAATTCACTTCAAAACGACAAACAAGAAGATACCCTTTGGCTTTATTTTATAATATTATTGATGTTTGTAGTCTTGCTGCTTACATAATATATACAGAAAATAATCCATCAAATACAGTCGAAACATGTAAGCGACGTAAATTTCTTCAAGATTTGGGACGTCAATTAGCACTACCGCATATTAGAGCAAGGACAAATAATATACAAGTTATTCGGCATTTCAGTACGAAAATTACTATTGAAGCAATGATTGGGACACCTATAAACTCGATTTCTACACCACTAACCACATCATCATCTTCATTTGACTTACGTGAAAAAGATAGCAGTGAAAGAACAAAAATAGTCGGCAATTGTTTTCTTTGCAGATCTTCTCTAGAGAAAGGACGTAGACCTACTAGAAAAGCATGTCTTATATCAATATGTAACGATCATAGTATTATAATTGAAAAGTGCCAATTATGTAAATAATTTCATACTGATTATCAAGCCAGACTGAATAACTTTACTTATTTTGATTATGGAAAAATTTTATTATTTTTATGTTTTTCAT
Source organism: Argyra leucocephala (assembly GCA_963942445.1). NCBI lineage: Eukaryota > Metazoa > Arthropoda > Insecta > Diptera > Dolichopodidae > Argyra > Argyra leucocephala. Next base: position 109,599,141 of record OZ012680.1, on the reverse strand, counting down.
ATTTTGGTTACTTTATTTGATTACATTATGTGAATTTTTTTAGTTTTTTCATTTAATTTTTTATCTTGTTTTATTTATGTTATGTAATTTTTATAAATAATATGAATTTGGTTTGAAATAAATTTTGTTATTTAGCTGTATCTTTTATGTTTTTATTCTAAAAATATTTTCAAAACAAGCTGAAAAACAATATTTTTCATACAAAATGTACGTACATACTCGGGTATATTGGTTGTGGCATCAATGACGTTTTTTTTAAACGATTCAAAGAGACACTTAAAATGCGTGATTTGTACATGTTTTAATAAAAAAATATGAAAAATAGTCTAAATTGAGAATACCTAAAATTTCAATGAATTTGGATGCATAACATAGAAATTATCTTGAGTCAAAGTTGAAATACATACCCGGGTATGTGGTTATAGACATAAGGGTTAATATTTGTTTAACAACATTCATCTTATTAAATAAAATCAAAAATAACAAATTCATTTACCTTAAAAATAATTTCACAGGTTTGTTATAGCTTTGATCTTAACTCAGAAATTAATATTTTTGTACTTAGGTATGTAATTTTAATTTTTGAAAGTAATTGCAGCTTTTACAGCCATTATCTAGTGTAACATGATAGTACGTTTGAAATAGTATAATAATTATTTAAGCAAAGCCGTTAAATAAGTTAAGTCTTCACGAAGTTCAACTTCTTGAATAGCGGAATGGCCAAATTCCGAAAATTTCTGAGTGACTGATATAATTGCAGGATTATTGTTGATGAAAAATTTAATAGCCGGAGAATTAATTTTATTCTTATTTTGGAAAACGCAAAAATCACTCCAAAGAGAGTTTCCTTTTGTTTTAGAGAAATCCTCCATAACTTTATTTAAAATGTTCAGTAACGCACTACTAATGTCGTTTCCTGCTCGCCCACTATGTATTTCACTCCACAAGGCACAATACGTTACATTAGAATCATCCTTAATCAAAAGAGTTGTCGTTATAAATTATAGATATTTAATTTCCGTTTATAATAAAAAAACAGATGCATTGCCTTTTGGCAATGAGAAAACATTTTGAAGATCCTAGCATAATATGACATGAAGTGGATCTATGTTGTTTTACCAATACTTTTATCAGCTCTACTTGCTTGGTTGTTTTTCAATATGAACAATAAAAAAAATTTGACGTACGCAACAACATCATCTGTCATAAACGGAACCGGCGCACTCATTTTACACATGTTTGCACTCCACCAACTCAAGAACGCAACTGAATCAAAATAATGTTCTCGATCTTTATATATACGATAAAATGTAATATATAAATAAATGTACATGAATCAAACTGACATTAAGAAAAACCGTTTATTTTTTATCCAGGTGGATTGCAAAATTTAATAGTTTATTACAGTAATAATGATTGTGGATCAAAATTGAATTGAAAAAAAAACTATAAATTAGTGATCCATGTGTATTATACAATAACGTGGATCAAATAAGCACATATAATTTCAATAGTGGATATTTCATATATTTTGTGATACAAACGTCAACATTTTGGATTTAGATGAAAGTTGCATAAAAAATTATAAAAAAAGTGGATTTGGTTCAAAGGTACCTCTCATTATCGCAAAAAGTATTAGATATAGAAGAAAATGAGTAAGACAGGAATAAAGAGCATGCCGCAAAACCCTAAGAATTGTTCTAATGTCAAAAATGTCAAAATGGCGTATGGATCAACCAAGCTAGCGACCAACGTTATGTTAGTAGCGATTAAATGATAATGTCTTCGAATTATGTTGGCCTAATTTTTTCCAAAAAAGCAATATTGCATATGTAAAATTGCAGTTCGTTAAAGTTGATATTTTTATTATCAATCATCTATTTTATACATTTTTATATTTTATTTAAAATTATTTACAAAATATCATTACAAATTTGATCAAAAGTTTGAGTATTGCAAATATAATATTATAAATTTATTTCAGTTACATTTTTCTAGATGTTATGATTATTATGATAAAAAAATTATTCAGCAATATATTAAATTTAATTTTAATTTTAAATTAAAGATATTTATAATTAAATTAAGTTAAATTATTTTTAGGAAACTTTTTCGTTCATCATAACACTATTAGAACTCATCAGTAGGTATTTATAGTGTCAGACTACCTATACAACTCATATTTTCATTTTTATTAAATGTTTCACATTTAAAAAAATTTTCTAATTACATAAATTTATTTTATAAGTTAAATTATGAAAAAGTTTAGTAATGAAAATTATTGAAACCAATAACAACCAATATACCACCACCAACCAACAGACACCCATTTCTGTTATTTAACATTTTCTAAAAATCATTCAATTTTCGAAATTCAAATCTATTTATAAATTAAACTTACTTCACAATCAATCCACCGAAATTACCACATATTGGATTAATATATACAGAAAGCTTAGAAAGAAATTATTTTTAGGATGGTCTCCAAAAATAATAAAAATATTGTGTAAAAATATGTTTATCGTTCTTAAAATATTTTATTTTAAATAAAAGAAAAAAACATATTCAATATTTTCCCTATTCTCTTCAAAATTAAAACAACGCTTAAAATCTATACATACACATAAGTTACATTGCATAATTTTTCGGGATTTAAAGTTTTACAAAAATTCAATTAAAAAAAAAAAAAACAAAAATAGGTACTCTAAAAAAAGAAAAATGGATTAACAATAAATGCGTGTCCTTCTTTTAAATCATTTATTATTATTTTTTTTTTCTATAAAATTTTTTACCAAAGGTCGTACCTATCACAAATGATCACTCTTTTGTTATGTAAAATTGCAAGCAATTTTTGGGGTAGTAAAATATACTTAGATGCGAAACAGCATACAGACGAGAAGATTGTGGACAAAAAGGTTGAGTTATTTATAAAAGATAGAATAAAAGAGGAGACTAAAAGAATCTAAAATTGTACAAAATGGTATAATTATAATATATATATACATATATATGTATAATATATACAACATATATAACGATTTCATTTTTAATCTACCATTTAATGGATAAAAATTTGATTGAAAAAATATTCTCCTCGTAAAGTAAAGTTTATGGATTATATTCCACAGATAATGTTTGTCCATTAATATTGATCTACGTAAAAACACAAAAATAAAAACAAAAACAAAATAATAACAAAAAAACGGCAAAAATGGCATAACCAAAACAAAAATATAAAAATAGAATAGGAAAAGTTACAGTTTCCATATAGCCTGTTAAAATGAAAGTTAATAAAGCCAATATTAGGATAATAATGAACATTTTATAAACATTTTTAGTAATTTAAAAATTTTAAAAATAAAATTTATAATAATAAAAAATATTTATTGTATCTATTTTAAAATCAATTGAAATTATTTTGTTATTTTAAAAAAAATATTACTAAATTGATTTTATAATATTTCATCGGAATTAAATTGAAAAGTAGAATACTTTTCCAATTTTTTTAGTTTTTTCATTTAATTTTTTATCTTGTTTTATTTATGTTATGTAATTTTTATAAATAATATGAATTTGTTTTGAAATAAATTTTTAGAATACTTTGATCTGCAACTAAATTCGAATTCAAACTTCCCAACATATTATCTATGGATAAAATTGTTCGGATGAAATATGGAGCGAGTATTTCATCCGAACAATTTAACAATAACAGTCAATAACATATTTTACTTCTTTTTTAAAAATAAATTTGCTGTTGTAATTATTGTAACAATATTATAAACGTGAAAACTATTATTAAATGGTTCCAAATAGATGATAATAATTTTCTTTTTTTACTTTTTTATCTATTGTAAATTGAATATATACATATATATGTATGAAAATATATACATATGACATATTATATACAAATTTATTTTCATGGATTAATAGACATTCCATGCTCAGTG